>JBAIAC010000346.1:0-25000 GCA_037349315.1 Chelydra serpentina
TGTGTATGGACGGGGGGGGGGTGAGTAGCCCAGGGTGCAGGAGGGGTGTCTAGGGGCTGTGTATGGACGGGGGGGGGGTGAGTAGCCCAGGGTGCAGGGAGGGGTGTCTAGGGGCTGTGTATGGACGGGGGGGGTGAGTAGCCCAGGGTGCAGGGAGGGGTGTCTAGGGGCTGTGTATGGACGGGGGGGGGGTGAGTAGCCCAGGGTGCAGGGAGGGGTGTCTAGGGGCTGTGTATGGACGGGGGGGGGGGGTGAGTAGCCCAGGGTGCAGGGAGGGGTGTCTAGGGGCTGTGTATGGACGGGGGGGGGTGAGTAGCCCAGGGTGCAGGGAGGGGTGTCTAGGGGCTGTGTATGGACGGGGGGGGGGTGAGTAGCCCAGGGTGCAGGGAGGGGTGTCTAGGGGCTGTGTATGGACGGGGGGGGGGTGAGTAGCCCAGGGTGCAGGGAGGGTGTCTAGGGGCTGTGTATGGACGGGGGGGGGGAGTGAGTAGCCCAGGGTGCAGGGAGGGGTGTCTAGGGGCTGTGTATGGATGGGGGGGGTGAGTAGCCCAGGGTGCAGGGAGGGGTGTCTAGGGGCTGTGTATGGACGGGGGGGGTGAGTAGCCCAGGGTGCAGGGAGGGGTGTCTAGGGGCGGTGTATGGACGGGGGCGGGGGGGTGAGTAGCCCAGGGTGCAGGGAGGGGTGTCTAGGGGCTGTGTATGGACGGGGGGGGAGTAGCCCAGGGTGCAGGGAGGGGTGTCTAGGGGCTGTGTATGCACGGGGGGGGGAGTAGCCCAGGGTGCAGGGAGGGTGTCTAGGGGCTGTGTATGGACGGGGGGGTGGTGAGTAGCCCAGGGTGCAGGGAGGGTGTCTAGGGGCTGTGTATGGATGGGGGGGGGTGAGTAGCCCAGGGTGCAGGGAGGGGTGTCTAGGGGCTGTGTATGGACGGGGGGGGGGGGGTGAGTAGCCCAGGGTGCAGGGAGGGGTTGTCTAGGGGCTGTGTATGGACGGGGGGGGGGTGAGTAGCCCAGGTGCAGGGAGGGGTGTCTAGGGGCTGTGTATGGATGGGGGGGGTGAGTAGCCCAGGGTGCAGGGAGGGGTGTCTAGGGGCTGTGTATGGACGGGGGGGGGGGGGAGTAGCCCAGGGTGCAGGGAGGGGTGTCAGGGGCAGTGTATGGATGGGGGGGGGGGTGAGTAGCCCAGGGTGCAGGGAGGGGTGTCTAGGGGCTGTGTATGGACGGGGGGGGTGAGTAGCCCAGGGTGCAGGGAGGGGTGTCTAGGGGCTGTGTATGGACGGGGTTGGGGGGTGAGTAGCCCAGGGTGCAGGGAGGGGTGTCTAGGGGCTGTGTATGGACGGGGGGTGAGTAGCCCAGGGTGCAGGGAGGGGTGTCTAGGGGCTGTGTATGGAGGGGGCGGGGAGTAGCCCTGGGTGCAGGGAGGGGTGTCTAGGGGCTGTGTATGGACGGGGGGGGTGAGTAGCCCAGGGTGCAGGGAGGGGTGTCTAGGGGCTGTGTATGGATGGGGGGGGGTGAGTAGCCCAGGGTGCAGGGAGGGGTGTCTAGGGGCTGTGTATGGACGGGGGGGGGGGTGAGTAGCCCAGGGTGCAGGGAGGGGTGTCTAGGGGCTGTGTATGGACGGGGGGGGGGTGAGTAGCCCAGGGTGCAGGGAGGGGTGTCTAGGGGCTGTGTATGGAGGGGGGGGGGGTGAGTAGCCCAGGGTGCAGGGAGGGGTGTCTAGGGGCTGTGTATGGACGGGGGGGGGGTGAGTAGCCCAGGGTGCAGGGAGGGGTGTCTAGGGGCTGTGTATGGACGGGGGGGTGAGTAGCCCAGGGTGCAGGGAGGGGTGTCTAGGGGCTGTGTATGGATGGGGGTGTGGTGAGTAGCCCAGGGTGCAGGGAGGGGTGTCTAGGGGCTGTGTATGGACGGGGGGGGAATAGCCCAGGGTGCAGGGAGGGGTGTCTAGGGGCTGTGTATGGACGGGGGGGTGAGTAGCCCAGGGTGCAGGGAGGGGTGTCTAGGGACTGTGTATGGACGGGGGGGGGGTGAGTGCCCAGGGTGCAGGGAGGGGTGTCTAGGGGCTGTGTATGGACGGGGCGGGGTGAGTAGCCCAGGGTGCAGGGAGGGGTGTCTAGGGGCTGTGTATGGACGGGGGGGGGGGTGAGTAGCCCAGGGTGCAGGGAGGGGTGTCTAGGGGCTGTGTATGGACGGGGGGGTGAGTAGCCCAGGGTGCAGGAGGGGTGTCTAGGGGCTGTGTATGGACGGGGGGGGGGGAGTAGCCCAGGGTGCAGGGAGGGGTGTCTAGGGGCAGTGTATGGATGGGGGGGGGTGAGTAGCCCAGGGTGCAGGGAGGGGTGTCTAGGGGCTGTGTATGGACGGGGGGTGAGTAGCCCAGGGTGCAGGGAGGGGTGTCTAGGGGCTGTGTATGGACGGGGGGTGGGGGGGTGAGTAGCCCAGGGTGCAGGGAGGGGTGTCTAGGGGCTGTGTATGGACGGGGGGGGTGAGTAGCCCAGGGTGCAGGGAGGGGTGTCTAGGGGCTGTGTATGGACGGGGGCGGGGAGTAGCCCAGGGTGCAGGGAGGGGTGTCTAGGGCTGTGTATGGACGGGGGGGGGTGAGTAGCCCAGGGTGCAGGGAGGGTGTCTAGGGGCGGTGTATGGACGTGGGGGGGTGGTGAGTAGCCCAGGGTGCAGGGAGGGGTGTCTGGGGCTGTGTATGGATGGGGGGGGGTGAGTAGCCCAGGGTGCAGGGAGGGGTGTCTAGGGGCTGTGTATGGACGGGGGGGGGTGAGTAGCCCAGGGTGCAGGGAGGGGTGTCTAGGGGCTGTGTATGGACGGGGGGGGGAGTAGCCCAGGGTGCAGGGAGGGGTGTCTAGGGGCTGTGTATGGATGGGGGGGGTGAGTAGCCCAGGGTGCAGGGAGGGGTGTCTAGGGGCTGTGTATGGACGGGGGGGGGGGGGGGTGAGTAGCCAGGGTGCAGGGAGGGGGTGTCTAGGGGCTGTGTATGGACGGGGGGGGTGAGTAGCCCAGGGTGCAGGGAGGGGTGTCTAGGGGCTGTGTATGGGACGGGGGGAATAGCCCAGGGTGCAGGGAGGGGTGTCTAGGGGCTGTGTATGGACGGGGGGGGTGAGTAGCCCAGGGTGCAGGGAGGGGTGTCTAGGGACTGTGTATGGACGGGGGGGGGGTGAGTGGCCCAGGGTGCAGGGAGGGGTGTCTAGGGGCTGTGTATGGACGGGGCGGGGTGAGTAGCCCAGGGTGCAGGGAGGGGTGTCTAGGGGCTGTGTATGGATGGGGGGGGGGTGAGTAGCCCAGGGTGCAGGGAGGGGTGTCTAGGGGCTGTGTATGGACGGGGGGGAGTAGCCCAGGGTGCAGGGAGGGGTGTCTAGGGGCTGTGTATGGACGGGGGGGGTGAGTAGCCCAGGGTGCAGGGAGGGGTGTCTAGGGGCTGTGTATGGACGGGGGGGGTGAGTAGCCCAGGGTGCAGGGAGGGGTGTCTAGGGGCTGTGTATGGACGGGGGGGTGAGTAGCCCAGGGTGCAGGGAGGGGTGTCTAGGGGCTGTGTATGGACGGGGGGGGGAGTAGCCCAGGGTGCAGGGAGGGGTGTCTAGGGGCTGTGTATGGACGGGGGGTAGTTTGGTGCAGGGGGGGGTAGCTTGGGTCCCTGTGCCGGCTCAGCTCTGGGTTTTAGCAGCAGGGCCCTGCTGCCTTAGAAGGGGCTCTCCCTCCCCCCCATCTCACCCCCCCCCCCGTTCCATTTTCAGGGTTCGTTCCCCAAGGGGCCGGACGAGGAGCTCGATGGGGTGGATGAGAAATTCTTCCAGGTGTTGGAGCAGCTCAACTCCCAGAAGTAGGGTCCTGGGGGTGTGGGGGGGGCAGCTGGGGAGGGGTGGGGGGTCTGGGGGTAGAGGGGGAGAAAAGGGTGCGGCGGGGAGAGGGAGGAGGGTCTGGGGTAGTGGGGAAGGGGGCAGAGGCTGGGGTTGGGCACGGGGGGCTGTGGTATGTGTGTATGGGGGGTGGGAGGGGTCCCAGACACCCCCCCACTCCCCTCTCCCCCCCTCCCGTTCAGGCAGTGGAAGAAGTCGGAGGATTTTAACCGCATCACCCTGTACTTCAAGGAGAAACTCATGGAGAAGGAGGTGAGCTGGGCTCCCCGGTGGGCGAGGGGGCACTGCCAGGGGGAAGCTCGCAGCCCCCAGGGCGAGCAGGGCACCAACCCCCGTCAACGGTTCATGGGTGTGACGGCTGACTTGGGACGCTCTGCCCCATGGGCCCCCTGGTGGCCAGTGTCCCTCACTGCAGCTCTGTCTGCCCCCCTGCAGGACCCACTCCCTGCCCCGTGGGCCCCCTGGTAGCCACTGCCCCTCACTGCAGCTCCCCCCCCCTCCGCCCCCACAGCACCTACTCTCTGCCCCGTGGGCCCCCTGGTGGCCAGTGTCCCTCACTGCAGCTCTGTCTGCCCCCTGCAGGACCCACTCCCTGCCCCAGGGCCCCCTGGTGGCCACTGCCCCTCACTGCAGCTCCCCCCCTCCGCCCCACAGGACCTACTCCCTGCCCGTGGGCCCCCTGGTGTCCACTGCCCCTCACTGCAGCTCCCCCCCACCCACAGGACCCACTCACTGCCCCGTGGGCCCCTGGTGGCCACTGTCCCTCACTGCAGCTCCCCCCCAACCCACAGGACCCACTCCCTGCCCCGTGGGCCTCCTGGTGTCCACTGCCCTCACTGCAGCTCCCCCCCACCCACAGGACCCACTCACTGCCCCGTGGGCCCCCTGGTGGCCACTGTCCCTCACTGCAGCTCCCCCCAACCCACAGGACCCACTCCCTGCCCCGTGGGCCTCCTGTGTCCACTGCCCCTCACTGCAGGTCCCCCCCCTACGCCCCCACAGCACCTACTCTCTGCCCCATGGGCCCCCTGGTGGCCACTGTCCCTCACTGCAGCTCTCTCTTCTCACCATGTAGTATCGACTCTCTGCTCTGCCTGCCTTCAAGTACTACACGGCCTGCACCTTCCTGGTCTTCCTCTCCAACTTCCTCATCCAGATGCTGGTGGCCCACAAGTGAGGATGGGAGAGGGTTGGGATCTGCCCCCCCCGACCCCAGCTCTGCCGGTGCCCCTCACTCCCGACCCGCAGCCCCTGCCAGCACAGCCCAGGGGTTCCTATTATTTCTAGTTTCTCTTCTGTTCTCCTCCAGGACCCCAGCTCTAGGAATCTCCTACGGCATCTCCTTCTTCCTCTTCATCCTCCTCCTCTTCACCTGCTTCGCTGGGAACCTGGCGGTAAGTGAGGTGGGCAGGTCACTGCTGGGGGGAAGCTCACAGCTCCAGAGTTGCCCTTGTATTCTCCCCCTCCCAACATGCCCCCAGGTGGGGGAAGCTCTCGTCCCTGCAGCCCCTTGCTGGGGGCAAAATCTAACCCTCCCCTTTCCCCACCCGCACCCTCTCACCTGCCTGCTCTCCCAGAAGTGCTTCCAGAAAGGCCCCAAGATGCTGTACTGGGTGCCCTCCCTCTCCACAGCCGTCTGCACCCAGCCCTGGCTCCGGGTCACCCTGGGCGTCACCACCATCCTGGTCGTCCTCACCATGGCTATGTTCAACTTCGTGAGTAACGAAAGGAGGGGGCGTGGTCTCCCCAGCTCTGGGAGAGGTGGGGTCTAGGAGAGTAGAGAGGCTGGGCTCCAGGACTCCTGGGTTTCTTTCTCTGGCTCTGGGAGGGGAATAATCTAGTGGTTAGATGGCAAGGGGGGGTGGGAGCCAGGACTCCTGGGTTCTCTCCCCAGCTCTGGGTGGGAGTGGGATCTAGTGGTTGGAACAGAGGGGGCTGGGAGCCAGGACTCCTGGGTTCTATCCCCAGCTGTATCCCTCTTGCTGCTTTCAATTACCTCCTCCTCTTTGAGCAGTTCTTCATACCCACGCCCTGGTGTCCTCCACCATCCCACAATCCCGCGGTGCTGGTGAACGCGACACAGGAATCTCCCTCGACCGATTCCTTATTCAGCATTCCGGTAAGCTGCACGCACCAGTGGGATGCTGTTGGTGTTGAAGGTGGACGTGGGAAGGTCTTGAACTCACCACCCCCATTCTCCCTTGCCCTGTCCCCTTCCCCTATGCCCCGCCCCTTCCCCACATGCCCCTCCCCCTTGCCTCCACAGTACTACGTTTACTGTTGCATCCTGGGACTCCTCTCCTGCTCCCTCTTCCTCCACATGAATTTTGAACTCAAGCTCCTGATGTTGACGCTTTGCCTGGTGATCTACAACGTCCTCTTCCTCCGCAGCCACGCCTGGCTCTCCGACTGCTACGTCGGGCGCCTCTACCCCAACCAGACCGTGCTCAGGTAACCGCTGGGGAGGTGCCCCTGCAGCGCCCCCTAGGGACAGCACCGACTGCTGGGGAGAGCGCCCCCCCGCTCCCTGCAGCACAGCGCCCCCTAGGGACAGCACCGACTGCTGGGGAGAGCGCCCCCCCCGCTCCCTGCAGCACAGCGCCCCCTAGGGACAGCACTGACTGTGTGGGGGGAGCTCCCCCCCCTGCTCCCTGCAGCACAGCGCCCCCTAGGGACAGCACCGACTGTGTGGGGGGAGCTCCCCCCCCCGCTCCCTGCAGCACAGCGCCCCCTAGTGCCAGCACTGACTGTGTGGGGAGAGCTCCCTCTACTGAGTCTCCACCCCCCTGCTCCCTGCAGCACAGCGCCCCCTAGCGGCAGCACTGACTGTGTGGGGAGAGCTCCCTCTACTGAGTCTCCACCCCCCTGCTCCCTGCAGCACAGCGCCCCCTAGTGCCAGCACTGACTGTGTGGGGAGAGCTCCCTCTACTGAGTCTCCACCCCCCTGCTCCCTGCAGCACAGCGCCCCCTAGTGCCAGCACTGACTGTGTGGGGAGAGCTCTCTCTACTGAGTCTCCACCCCCCTGCTCCCTGCAGCACAGCGCCCCCTAGTGCCAGCACTGACTGTGCGGGGAGAGCTCCCTCTACTGAGTCTCCACCCCCCTGCTCCCTGCAGCACAGCGCCCCCTAGTGCCAGCACTGACTGTGTGGGGAGAGCTCCCTCTACTGAGTCTCCACCACCCTGCTCCCTGCAGCTCAGCGCCCCCTAGTGCCAGCACTGACTGTGTGGGGAGAGCTCCCTCTACTGAGTCTCCATCCCCCTGCTCCCTGCAGCACAGCGCCCCCCTAGTGCCAGCACTGACTGTGCGGGGAGAGCTCCCTCTACTGAGTCTCCATCCCCCGCTCCCTGCAGCACAGCGCCCCCTAGTGCCAGCACTGACTGTGTGGGGGGAGCTCCCTCTACTGAGTCTCCACCCCCCTGCTCCCTGCAGCACAGCGCCCCCTAGTGCCAGCACTGACTGTGTGGGGGGAGCGCCCCCTACTGAGCCCCTGCCCCTGCAGCACCCAGACGTCTTCCACTCAACACAATGCAGTCCTGCTTAGCAGGTCCGAGCTGGGCCCAGGGCTGCTCTCACTACAAGTCCGGTTCCCCCTGGCGGGCAGCAGAGAGGGGAGGCGCCAGGTCATCACCCCCGGGCCGGCCCCTGCTCAGCCAGGGCCGCCTCCTACGTCTCGTGAGCAGACAGGAGCAGAGGGAGCCCAGGGAGGGGAGCTGGCGGAGATGCTCCAGCGAGGAGGAAGTGGGAGGGGAGCAGGGAGCGAACAGGGATCAGGCCCTCGAGGGAAGACGCTGTGTGGGGCCATGGGCAGGGTCCCGAGGAAACACGCGGAGCAGGGTCAGGGCCTTGGGAAGAGGCAGGGCAGGGGGCGGGGCAGGGGGCGGGGCATGGGTTGTCAGCAGTTAGAAAGTTGGCACCCCTCTCGCTGCTACCTGGTCTCTCTGCTTCTGTCCGCAGGCCGGGGGTCCTGAAGGAACCCAAGCTGATGGGAGCCGTTTCCTTCTTTGTCTTCTTCTTCACCCTGCTGGCCCTGGCTAGACAAGTGAGTCACGGGGCCCCCTAGGGGTGTGGCACCACCATCCCGGACACCTGGGTCCTATTCCCCCTCCCAGTTCCTCCCCCTGTGGGGCTGAGAGCTGCAGGGCCTACTGGGGATCTCCCCTGGGTCCCCTTCTCCATCCTAGTCTGTCCTGCTGCGATGCCCCTGCAGGGGAGCACCTTGTACTGCTATCCAGGACACCTGGGTCCAGTGTCCCATCCCCGGCTGTTGTGGTGCAAGCCCCCTAGCAGAAAGTGTCCTGTGCTGCTGTCCCGGACACCTGGGTCCCACTCTCTCCCTGGGGCTGGGAGTTGCATGCTATCCTGGATGCCTGGGTCCCATCCCAGTCGCTCCTACTGGATGCTGGGAAGTGTAGGACCCACGAGGGTGAGAACCGCCCCTCTCCAGGACTGGGGGGTCCTGACGGGCCGGGCCCCTCTGTGTCTCTCCCGAAGAACGAATATTATTGCCGTCTTGACTTCTTGTGGAAGAAGAAGTTCAAGAAGGAGCGTGAGGAGATCGAGACCATGGAGAACCTGAACCGTGTCCTGCTGGAGAATGTGCTCCCAGCCGACGTGGCGCAGCAATTCATCGGCCAGAACCGGCGTAACGAGGTGAGCCCAGCTGTGCGCCTCCCCTTTAACGGGGGAATTTCTGACTGCCACCATTCAATTCTCCAATGCTGCCACCCGGTGGCCAACATGGGGACTGCAGCCGGAAGGAAGTGGGCTAACGATTGATAGAATTTCCTCGAGTTTAAGGCCAGAAGGGACTTAGGTCAGCTAGTCTGACTTCCTGTGGAACACAAGCCATTGATCGTCACCCAGGTGCCCCTGTACTGAGCCCAGCTTGCGTTAGACCAAAGCGTTTCAGTCCTAAGGAGGCTAAACTGTTGTGGCCACTGGAGAGACTGAGGACCCTGCAAGGGCAGGAATTTGATTCAGTGGCATGAGCCCAGGTGATGCCAGCAGGTGTCCCATGCCCCATGCCTCAGAGGAAGGTGGAAACTCGCCCCAGATCCTTGCCAATCTGACCTGGGGGAGGTTCCTTCCCCACCACAAATCTGGTGACCCAGAGCATGTGCTCCGGACTGACAAGCCAGGCGTCTAGACAGAGGGTTCTCTGAACCACCTCAGAGCCCTGGTCCACCCCATCCAATGTCCCATCTGCAGCTGTGGCCAATCCCTGATACTTCAGAGGAAGGTGAAAAAATTCCATGGAATGCATCTGGCCAATTATTCATTTCATCCTGGTCCCATCTCCCTGGGGCTGAGAGCTGCGGGTCCCATAGGGATGTCACTGTGGATGTCTGGATCCCATTCTCCATCCCACTCCCCCTGTGGGGCTGAGAACAGCAGGGCCCGTAGGAGAACTCTCCTGGATGCCTGGGGCTCATTCCTGAGATCCTGACATGGCGTGTGTCCATATACATTTACTAAGATTGCCAACATATAGACACTCAGTTCCCATTGAATTTATTGGGATTTAGGACTGTAGGAATGGAAAAGGCCTCCTGGGTCACCAAATGCGGATCCTGCTACCTCAGATAGCCCTGTCTTCCCTACCGAGCACCATCCTCACACTACTATAGGGTTTCCCCCACCACCACCACTCCTATTAGAGGCTGTTCCGGAACCTTCTTTGTCTGATGGTCAGAAACCTTCTTACCTTCTCCAGCTTCGGTTGCTCCCTGGTTAGTTTATCCCATTTGTTCTTGTGCCAGCATTGTCCTTTAGTTTCATTAGCTCTTCCCCTCCCTGGTGTTTCCCCCGATGTATTTACAGAGAGCAATCAGCCTGTGTTTCAGGCTAAATAAGCCCAGCTCTTTTTCCTCTTGTCAGACTGGCTCTCCATTCCCCTGATCATCCTTGCAGCCCTTCTCTGCGTCTGGTCTAATTTGAATGAGTTTGAGCTACCGAATTGCGTTGGCTGGTTTGAGCATCTCAACAGCTGCTGTTGAATTGTTCTTTTAGGGTGTGTGTGATGGTGTAGTGGAATCTTTTTGGTGTGATGTTGTTGAGTGGGGCAGTGGTTGGGTTAGGTAGGTCATGTGCTGGGTTTTGTTTTGTGCGAGGTGATCAGGAGGCTGTGGTGGTTGGGATAAATCATGGTGGCCTGGTGGGATTTTGCTTTGGGTTGTGGTGTTGTTGGTTGGTGGTTGGGTTTACTGATGGGTGGGTTGGGTGGGTTTGGTGGGTGGTGTTGGTTGGGGTCTGATTGGGTTTCAGTGACTGGTGCACGGTGTTAGCTGGTGGTATTTGGGTTTGATTGGTTGTGATGATAGGTTGGTTCGCTGGAATGGGCTCTGCTGGCTGACTGGGGTGGTCTGCGTTTGGGTTAGTTGGATGGGTTTCATGACTGCTGTGTTAGTTGGGGGTGTTTGGGTTTGGCTGGCTCTGGTGAGGGGTGTGTTAGTTGGGGTGGTTGGCTTTGGTGCACTGTGTTAGTTGGGGGTGTTTGGGTTTGGCTGGCTCTGGTGAGGGGTGTGTTAGTTGGGGTGGTTGGCTTTGGTGCACTGTGTTAGTTGGGGGTGTTTGGGTTTGGCTGGCTCTGGTGAGGGGTGTGTTAGTTGGGGTGGTTGGCTTTGGTGCACTGTGTTAGTTGGGGGTGTTTGGGTTTGGCTGGCTCTGGTGAGGGGTGTGTTAGTTGGGGTGGTTGGCTTTGGTGCACTGTGTTAGTTGGGGGTGTTTGGGTTTGGCTGGCTCTGGTGAGGGGTGTGTTAGTTGGGGTGGTTGGCTTTGGTGCACTGTGTTAGTTGGGGGTGTTTGGGTTTGGCTGGCTCTGGTGAGGGGTGTGTTAGTTGGGGTGGTTGGCTTTGGTGCACTGTGTTAGTTGGGGGTGTTTGGGTTTGGCTGGCTCTGGTGAGGGGTGTGTTAGTTGGGGTGGTTGGCTTTGGTGCACTGTGTTAGTTGGGGGTGTTTGGGTTTGGCTGGCTCTGGTGAGGGGTGTGTTAGTTGGGGTGGTTGGCTTTGGTGCACTGTGTTAGTTGGGGGTGTTTGGGTTTGGCTGGCTCTGGTGAGGGGTGTGTTAGTTGGGGTGGTTGGCTTTGGTGCACTGTGTTAGTTGGGGGTGTTTGGGTTTGGCTGGCTCTGGTGAGGGGTGTGTTAGTTGGGGTGGTTGGCTTTGGTGCACTGTGTTAGTTGGGGGTGTTTGGGTTTGGCTGGCTCTGGTGAGGGGTGTGTTAGTTGGGGTGGTTGGCTTTGGTGCACTGTGTTAGTTGGGGGTGTTTGGGTTTGGCTGGCTCTGGTGAGGGGTGTGTTAGTTGGGGTGGTTGGCTTTGGTGCACTGTGTTAGTTGGGGGTGTTTGGGTTTGGCTGGCTCTGGTGAGGGGTGTGTTAGTTGGGGTGGTTGGCTTTGGTGCACTGTGTTAGTTGGGGGTGTTTGGGTTTGGCTGGCTCTGGTGAGGGGTGTGTTAGTTGGGGTGGTTGGCTTTGGTGCACTGTGTTAGTTGGGGGTGTTTGGGTTTGGCTGGCTCTGGTGAGGGGTGTGTTAGTTGGAGTTGGCTGACTGGGGTGGTTGGGTCGGTGCGTGATGGCTGTGTTAGCTGGGGATGTTTGGCTGTGCTGATCAATACGTTGGTTGAGTTTGGATAGCTGTGTTGGTTGGAGGTGGGGGTCTATAGTGAACTGTGGGGGTGTGGTTTGGCAGGCTGTATGGTTTGGGAG
The DNA here is from genome assembly GCA_037349315.1 of Chelydra serpentina. Taxonomy (NCBI): domain Eukaryota; kingdom Metazoa; phylum Chordata; order Testudines; family Chelydridae; genus Chelydra; species Chelydra serpentina. Next base: position 11,561 of record JBAIAC010000346.1, read on the forward strand.
TGGTTGGGTCTGTGTGGTTGTGCTGCTTGGAGTCGGCTGGTTGTGGTGGGCTCTGGCTGGCTCGGGTGGGCGGTATTGATCGTGGTGGTTGGGTTGGTTGGCCGGGTGTACTGGTTGGGGGTGATGGTTGGGGTTGGTGGGCTATATTGGCTGTACTGATGGTGGTGGTTGGATAGGTTTAGTGAGGTCTGTGTTGGTTGGGGGTGGTTGGTGGCAGGGTTGGCTGTGGTAGGTGGGTTTGGCTGTGGTTTGATTTGCGTCTATCTGCCATGCCCATGCTCTGTGTGAAGGTATCAGAAAGTGACGCGCTGTCTCTCTCCCACCCACCCTCCCATCCAGGACCTTTACCATCAATCCTATGACTGTGTCTGTGTCCTCTTCGCCTCCATCCCCGACTTCAAGGAGTTCTATTCTGAGTCCAACGTCAACCATGAAGGGCTGGAGTGTTTGCGGCTGCTCAACGAGATCATTGCGGATTTTGATGAGGTCCGAGGGGTTCAGATGAGATCTGGGCACTGGACAGTGGGCAGCATCTCAGCACGTTGTCAATGGGTCATGGGGCCGATCTGGGGCAGAGGGCTGCTGTCTCGATAGAGCTGATTGGGCCGAGGATCCAATCCAGGGGAAGTAGGGGGAGTGAGATGAGGCTGAATGGAGCAATGACTTGGTTATTTCTAATCCTGCAGCTGCTCTCAAAGCCAAAATTCAGTGGCGTGGAGAAGATCAAGACCATTGGCAGCACCTACATGGCAGCTACGGGATTAAATGCCACTTCTGGCCAGGACAACCAGCAGGTACCTCCTTTCTCTCTCCTTTCTGGAGCTCCAGCCACGTGTTCCCCAGTTTCCCAGAACCCCTTGGGGCTGGGTGACAGCTCCTGAGCTGTGTCCCATCTCTCTCGGACCCTTGCTCATCTCCTGGACATGCGCTCCGATGGTGGGGTGACTGCTTTCTCATTGGTTGTGGGTGGGGTTAGGCATTGGTTCCCTGGTTGTGATTGGTGGATTTTCCTCCTCTCCCATTGTGGCGGTGGTGGGGTTTATCCTTCAGGATGCTGAGAGGAGCTACACCCATCTGGGCATCATGGTGGAGTTCGCGGTGGCCCTGATAGCCAAGCTGGATATCATCAACAAACACTCCTTCAACACCTTCAAACTCCGTGTGGGTGAGTCCCCTCCAACCTAGCTCAGGAACAATCTCCCCCAGGCTCTGCAACCTTTGCTGTCCATTGGATGTGGCCAGCATTGGCATGGCCAACGTTGATCCTGCTGGTTGACCATGGCCGATGGCCAATGTTTGGCCTGCTGGTTGACCATGGCTGACGGCCAACGTTAGTCTAGCAGGTTAGGCACACCAACTATGGCCAACGTTGACCTCACCCAACTGGCTATGTTTCCCCAATTTCCAGTGATGACCCCACCCACTTGACCACATGCCCAATGACCAGTGTTGACCCTGCTCAGATGACTGATTTGGGGATATGTGATTAGGATTGGGGAGGAGCAATGTAGGGATTTGGGGGAATGTGTCTGGTATTTGGTTGTCAGAATTTCAACATCGGGTGCTGGAATTCTGGGGGTGCAGAGCTGGGATGTTGATGTTCGGTGCTGGGATTTCAGGGATGTTCCAACAGACTATGTCATGCCAGATCATTTTTGAGGCTCTCATGAAATGTTCACATGGTCTCACCCTGCACAAATTTTACTAGCTGTGTCCCCCATCCTCCTACATTTCTCTCTCTCCCACCTTCCCACATCCTTTCCAGGTATAAACCACGGCCCTGTCGTGGCTGGTGTGATTGGAGCCCAGAAACCCCAATATGACATTTGGGGAAACACAGTGAATGTGGCGAGTCGCATGGAAAGCACCGGGGTGCTGGGGAAGATCCAGGTATGAGGACTGACGCAGTGTTGCCGACTTAGCGACGTTTTGGTTTCCCTAGCGGGACAATAAATGTCAAAGTGACCAGTGACAAATCTAGGGACGTTCACTGCCAATTGCAGTGACCTTCAGAGAAAGACGTCGCCAATGGGGATAGTCACAAAATCATTCACAAGCAGCTCAATAGCGTTAATCAAATCCAGTCCATGCGCTTCTGACTGCATCCTGCTGCGCACCAAGTCAATGTTGTGTCTCAGCTGAGCATGTCCTCAGAGAATCAGATTCCAGGGCCGCTTGGGTTGAGATCAGTATAATCTGCAGGTGAGGAAAAGAAGTGTGTGGAGGCTAATTAAATACTTTGCTACAGCCAGGCGCACGTTGGAGAGAGCAGCACATTAGCCAGGGCTTGTTTGTAGCTAAATGTTCTTTCTCACTGCTCCATAGTGGGCCGCGCGCCCTGTGATGCAGGGAAAGATGGCTAATGAAGAGAGCAGGGTGAGGGAGGCAGGTTAGCCAGTGAGGAGAGCCGCACAGATGGAAGGTGGGGTGGGATGAGGTGGGGCCACGTGCCCCAATGGGGCGGGGGAGCACCGTTGCCTTCCGGGACGAAGCCCTTACTACAGGATCAAAGGTGGAACTAGCTTGATTTTGGTTCCTCTTTACTCCTTCCCCCTGGCATGGCCTGGGGTTAGCTGCCCAGCTGGGTTCAGAAATGAAACTCTGGCAGCGGGGGGAAGGGGCCGGCTGGCAGACTTTTCTTTTTAAATCTACGTTCTTGGCTCCCTGCAGCGCTGAGCTCAGGCCAGGCGAATGCCGTCTTCCCCCCAGCTCTGGGCTCTGCCTTTCGCTAGCCTGTCGGCTCAGAGCCAGGCCGGATAGACGGGGCTCAGCTGAAATGAACCAACCCCGGCCGACCTGGGCTGCCGTGTACAGAGCGCCCTGCCCAATGAGCAGAGGGCGCCCTCCTGAGGATGACGGTGTCCTCATGTAGTTGCTTCTGGGGCGCAGCAGGATGCAGTAAGAAGAGCATGGAATGGATTCGATTAACACTATTGAGCTGCTTGTGAATGATTTTGTGACTATACTCGCCTCTGTGTGTGTGTGTGTGTGTGCGTGTGCATGTGTGTGTGCGTGCGTGTGCATGTGTGTGTGTGTGTGCGTGTGCATGTGTGTGTGCGTGCGTGTGCATGCGTGTGTGTGTGTGCGTGTGCATGTGTGTGTGCGTGCGTGTGCGTGCGTGTGTGTGTGTGCGTCTGCATGTGTGTGTGCGTGTGTGTGCATGCGTGTGTGCATGCGTGTGTGCGTGCGTGTGCATGTGTGTGTGTGTGCGTGTGCATGTGTGTGTGCGTGCGTGTGCATGTGTGTGTGTGTGTGCGTGTGTGTGTGTGTGTGCGTGTGTGTGTGTGCGTGTGCATGCGTGTGTGTGAGTCTCTGTTGAATTCTCTGGACATTTTGTTCGCTGACATTTCTCACTCCTGTTGAGTGCTTCAGCAGCTCCAGCTAGCGACTTTTCAGGGTTTGTCTGGTGACTTCCTGCTATGAGGAGCTGGCAGCATGGGGCACTGTTGTGGGGTATCTCACAGCACTAGGGTCCCTCGCTGGGCATGCAGTGGGGAAGCTCCCGGTTCACACTGGAGGGAGCAGGGTGGAAGTGTGGTCCCCGTCCTCACCTGGGCCCTACCTGTCATGACCTGCTCAGCGACCATGGCATCGCCGTGGGGAAGTGCCCAGCACCAGAATCCCCCCAACCCGGGAGCTAGGAGAGATGCTGAAATTACAAGGCTAATTTTCTCCCTTCCCTCCTTTACTCCTCCTCCGCCCAGGTCACAGAGGAGACAGCCAGGGCCCTGGAGACCCTGGGTTATACCTGCTACCTCCGGGGGATTATCAAGGTCAAGGGCAAAGGCCAGCTACGGACCTACTACGTCTGCACCGACCTGTCCCGTTCTGGCCTGCAGCCCCCCATGCTCAGCTGAGAGCCCCCCGCCCTGGACAAATGGACGCAGCACAGCCTACAGAGAGCTGGTCTCCTTCCGCCCCACTGCAGTACTTCCTCTCCACCACTGGGGGGAGCCGGCACAGGAGACTGACAGCTTTGCATTCATCCCACTCATGTCATGACTTGATGCCTGGTCTCAGTCTTTCACAACGGGACAAGCGAAGGGCAGCGGGAGATTTTGGGGGGCGGCTCAGCGGGCGATGAACCCCGGCTGAAGGGGGCATGGAAGGGGGGCTGTTTTGAGGTGGGTGGGGTTCAGAGGGGAGTGGCACCCCTGAAGCGCTGGGTGAGTCAGGAGGGGGGAGATAACATGGGGGCACAGGGAGAGTTCGGAACAACATGATCCCCCTCGGTGAGGGGCTGGTGGAGCCAGATGAGGAGAGTCCCCGCCTCTCCCCCTCTAATCCCTCTTCCTTGACGGCCGCCCACCCCCACCCGCCAGCCTCCGGATGTGCTGTGGTCTCAGCCTCATCTGTGTATGTGCTTCCTGTTACCCAAGATCAGTGGCAGGAAACCGCAGCTTCCGGAGAGACCAGAACTGGCTTCCCCGGGAAGATCATCCTTCCCCAGGGTGTGCCAGGGCCTGGGGGCAGGTGTTGAAGGGGGGGTCTGTGTGTGCAGAGGAGGGAGGGGTGTGTGTGTGCATGCTCGCACGCGTGTGTGCGAGTGTGTAGGGGGAATATAGGCAGGACCATGAGGCAGCCTACCCATTGCCTGGCAGCTCCCATGATAAGACCCCGTTTTCTGACAATCGTGCTGAATTCAGGCTGAAATTCCCACGCCAGGTGCCTGCCTCAGACCGTTTCTTTTTCTGGAACGTGTCAGCCAGATATGTCCGGCCGTTTCGGAGACCGAGGCTGGGCTGGGCTGCCCAGGGAAACGTCTGGCCAGCTTTTCTCTCATCTGCCCCAGTGCCCCCTTGCTTCAGAGCAGGGACGTGGAAATTCGGCAGCCAAGAGCCTCGGAAGATTCAGTCCGTACCTGGAGCTCAGCAGAGTTGAGGACAAGACCTGGGAGCAGGGCTCCTGTCTCGCTTGTGCTCTCAGTGCCCCCCTGCCGGACCCAGAGACAGAAGCGGCCTGATTTGAATGAAGAGGGGAGAAAATGGGGTGACGGGAGTTAGGCAAGGGGAATGCGGAGCCTGGGAGGGAAGGGGAGGGGGCACAGCTTGGAGGCGGGCTGAGTATGGCAATAGGAGCTGAGAAAGGGGATTGGGACTGGTTGGGCAGGGAGACTGGGACTAAAGGGGGAGACTGGGACTGGAAGCCAGGGAGAGAAATGGAGAGTGGGAGGTAGGGGTGAGGGACTGGGAGCCAGGAGGTGCTGGTATGGGGAGACTGAGTGCGGACGAGGCACTGGTATGGGAGCAAACAGCTGTGCGACTGACGCTTGTTCCCCTCTAGTGCAGGCCCACACCGAGGATGACAACCTACTACTGCTACCAGTTATTCTGCAGATCTCTGTGTGGCTGGATCCAATGATTGCAGCCCTGCCGATGTGGGTGTCAATATGATGCCACATGAGGGGATTTCTGAGTGGATTTCCCCCCGCCCCCAGTTTGCTTTTGTAAAAACCCAGGAAATCACCCACAAAAGCTTCATTAAAATAATATTATTAAGGTTACAGAGCTGATCATGCCCAAGGGAGGAAATGCCCAAATTCAGGGAGACTGTGCAAAACGGACTTTGGTAATGGTCTTTTAACATAGTTTTTTGTGGCTGTAATTATTCTATTTAAGGTCATGTAGGAACACACCGCGTTACTGATTTGTAAATGGCGTCTCTGTGGCTGTCTGTTACTCGCCGCACACACAGTCAGCAGGTTCCCTCCCCCCCCCCCAAGCAGGGGGGGGCAAGGACATACATACACACCCGAAGAAATTCACCCACGAAAGCTTATGCTCCAATACCTCTGTTAGTCTATAAGGTGCCACAGGACCCTTTGTCACTTCTACAGATCCAGACTAACATGGCTCCCCCTCTGATACTTGATACACACAGAGTGCAGGTCTGATCCCCTGCAGCGGACACACACACACACACACACACACAAAGCAGGGTTCATTTCCTCCAGCAGGGGGCAGCAGCAGGGGCTAGTGGGTAACGACGGGGGTGAAGGATTCCCTGGGGCCAGCGGTGGTAACAGGCTACAGAGAAACTTTCCTTTAATTAAGCAAAATAACACACACAATTCACCCGCTGCGGGGCTGGGTGGGAGCCGGCGCCCCCTAGCAGGGATAGGCCATGTGGCTAATTCCCCACCCGCCCAGCCAGCCGGTCGTCCCCCCGCCACCTCGGGGCTGGCGCCCCCTAGGAGGGATGACTCGCTTACTTCCTATGCTGGCTCTAAGCAGGTGCCTGAGTTTACAATAGCTGCTTCTAGTGGAACGACGGCTTGCAGTACCCGAGCTGGCCACTGGGAGCAGCCAACCACACCGCTCTGCTCAGATGGGAAAGGTCCCTGGTGAAATCCCAGATTCTCTTTTTAGCTGGGTGTGAAAATAGACCTAGGGGCAGGATGCTCTTGCGGTTCAGGCCCCTGGCCTGGGTCCCCAGAGACCCGCGCTCTATTCCTTGCTCTGCCACAGACTCCCAATATCACCTTTGCCAAGTCACTGCACCTCCCACGTGACTCAGTTTCCCTGTTTGCGAAATAGGGATAATAACCCTGTCTGTGCCCACTTAGACGGCAAGTTCCGAGAAGCAGGGGCTGTCTCAGTGTGGGTGTGGGCAGTGCCTGGCCCTGCTCTTGGATGGGCTCAAGCAACGTCCTGAAGACTTGGCCTCGCTCAGCCTCTCAATGTTCCCTCCATCCCTCTCGCCCTCACCCTGTTTCTCTCCATCTCTTCCCCCGCCACCGGCCCCTGTCCCTCAACCGTTCTCCTCTCCCCCTCCAACTTTCACTTCCCCACCACCTGAGCAGCCGGGTCACTTCCTCGCCACAGAACAATAGCCCCGCCTCCACTCCCTAAATCATAGACACACCCCCCATTCAGGCTCGAGTCCCTTTTCCGCATTTACCCAAAGTCTCATTATGCTCCTTGTGTAGCTGGGCCAATACCTGGTGGTGTCAAGGTGGAGATATTGGGTCCTGGGTTTGTTCCCCCAAAGTCACAGCTGGTGAGGAAGGGGAAAATGGGTGTGGGAGCAGGTTTTTCAGACCAGGTCAACCCCCAAATAAACAAACGAGCACTCTCCCAGCACATTCTTGATAGTTTCACCATCACGCCATGAAGGAGCCAGTTGGGGCCTTGCACCATCGTCTTGTGGGCCTCCCAGGAAGATTTCCCCCATTGTTCCACATGGACACTGGGCAAGCCCAGGGTGTTGGTGGATGCGGTGGAATTGTTGGGAGTTCCCATCCCCCATGGCCCCAGGGCTAGCCCAGGGTGTTGGTGGATGCCGTGGGATTGTTGGGAGTTCCCATCCCCCATGGCCCCAGGGCTAGCCCAGGGTGTTGGTGGATGCAGTGGGATTGTTGGGATTTCCCATCCCACATGGCCCCAGGGTGTTGGTGGATGAAGTGGGATGGTTGGGAGTTCCCATCCCACATGGCCCCAGGGCTAGCCCAGGGTGTTGGTGGATGAGGTAGGATTGCTGGGAGTTCCCACCCCACATGGCCCCAGGGCTAGCCCAGGGTGTTGGTGGATGTAGTGGGATTGTTGGGATTTCCCATCCCACATGGCCCCAGGGTGTTGGTGGATGCGGGGGGATTGTTGGGAGTTCCCATCCCACATGGCCCCAGGGTGTTGGTGGATGCAGGGGGATTGTTGGGAGTGCCCATCCCACATGGCCCCAGGGCTAGCCCAGGGTGTTGGTGGATGAAGTGGGATTGTTGGGAGTTCCCATCCCACATGGCCCCAGGGCTAGCCCAGGGTGTTGGTGGATGCAGTGAGATTGTTGGGATTTCCCATCCCACATGGCCCCAGGGTGTTGGTGGATGCGGGGGGGATTGTTGAGAGTTCCCATCCCACATGGCCCCAGGGCTACCCCAGGGTGTTGGTGGAAGCGGTAGGATTGTTGGGAGTTTCCATCCCACATGGCCCCAGGGCTAGCCCAGGGTGTTGGTGGAAGGGGTAGGATTGTTGGGAGTTTCCATCCCACATGGCCCCAGGGCTAGCCCAGGGTGTTGGTGGATGCAGTGGGATTGTTGGGAGTTTCCATCCCACATGGCCCCAGGGCTAGCCCAGGGTGTTGGTGGATGAGGTGGGATTGCTGGGAGTGCCTTTCCCACATGGCCCCAGGGCTAGCCCAGGGTGTTGGTGGATGAAGTGGGATTGTTGCAGCTGCTGTCCCACATGCCCTACTGCTAGTCACGAGTGATGGTGGATGTGCTGGGATTAGTGGCGCTCCAGTCCCACATGGCCCCAGGTCTAGTCCAGGGTGTTGGTGGATGCAGTGGGATTGTTGGAGTGCCTTTCCCACATGGCTGAGGGCTACTCCAGCGGGTTGGTGGAAAGGGTCATGCTCTCTGGGGTCCCATCCTGCACCACCTCCAACTTGGCCTCCTCGCGCCGCTGGATGGTCCGCCCCGTTCCCTGCCGCGTGCTGGACATCTCCGAGGCCGTCCCCTCAAACAGCTTGGCCATGAAGCCTATGCCGGCCGACTTGATCAAGGCGCCGCCGGTGAAGGCATAGAGGATGGGGTTGACGCTGCTGCTGAAGAAAGCCAGGGCTGTCAGGGTGGGCCGGGCCATCTTCCCGGCCATGATGAGTCCCTTGGAGTGGCTCAGCGCCCCAGCCACGTCCAGGACGTTCACCACGTGGAAGGGGAGCCAGAAGAGGGCGAAGGCGGCCACAATCAGCACAATGAGCCGGTTGGTGCGGCGCTTCCTCCGGAAGCGGGTCTCCTGCAGCCTGCGCCCGATGATGCAGTAGCTCCAGATGATGGCCGCGAAGGGCAGCGCGAAGCCGGTCAGGGTCTCAAAAAGGTTGTGGAAGACGAGGTGGCCGATGGCGGGATGGGACAGGTCGCAGAGAAGGTGCCTGCCCCTGAGCACGAGCTTGCGGTAGAAAATGACCGGCACGGCAAGGAGGAAAGAGACCATCCAGATGGCCAAGACCAAGGCCCTGGCCACCACGGCCGTCCGGATCTTCTGGGAGATGAAGGGCTTGGTGACGGCTAAGCAGCGGTCCAGGCTCATGAGGGTGATGAGGAAGATGCTGGCGTACATGCTGACGCCGCAGACATAGTGGCACAGTTGGCAGACCACGGGGCCGAACTCCCACTTCCCGGCGCTCAGGAGCCGCAGGAAGAACGGGGCCGTGAGCAGCACGGCGCAGTCGGCCAAGGCCAGGTGCAGGATGAGGAGGCAGGTGACCGTGCGCTTCTGGACGCGCCAGACAGCGCTCCACACCACGAAGACGTTGCCCGGGAAGCCCAGGATGAAGGCCAAGGAGAGCACGGTCAGCCCCAGCTTGGCGCCGGGCAACGTGGGCAGCGCGCCAGGCTGGGCGGTGGCATTGCCGGTGGCGTTGCTCATCGGGGCGACAGACGGGTCTGGAGGACGGGAAGGTTAGTGAGAACCACAGTAAGGGACTCGATACTGCTTCTCCTGCCTCAGTCCCATAATCCCAAATACAGCCCCCTATCCCCCACCGCCCTATCCATCCCCATATATACCCCCTCCATCCCCACACCGCTCTACCATCCCCATATATACCCCCTCCATCCCCACACCACTCTACCCATCCCCATATATACCCTCTCCATCCCCACACCGCTCTACCCATCCCCATATATACCCTCTCCATCACCACACCGCTCTACCCATCCCCATATATACCCCCTCCATCCCCCCACCGCCCTACCCATCCCCATATATACCCCCTCCATCCCCACACCGCTCTACCCATCCCCATATATACCCCCTCCATCCCCACACCGCTCTACCCATCCCCATATATACCCCCTCCATCCTCCCACATACACCCCTCCATCCCCCAACCGCCCTATCCATCCCCATATATACCCCCTCCATCCCCCCACATACACCCCCTCCATCCCCACACCGCTCTACCCATCCCCATATATACCCCCTCCATCACCCCACCGCCCTATCCATCCCCATATATACCCCCTCCATCCCCACACCGCTCTACCCATCCCCATATATACCCCCTCCATCCCCACACATACACCCCTCCATCCCCCAACCGCTCTACCCATCCCCATATATACCCCCTCCATCCCCACACCGCTCTATCCATCCCCATATATACCCCCTCCATCCCCACACCACTCTACCCATCCCCATATATACCCCCTCCATGCCCCCACCGCCCTATCCATCCCCATATATACCCCCTCCATCCCCACACCGCTCTACCCATCCCCATATATACCCCCTCCATCCCCACACCACTCTACCCATCCCCATATATACCCCCTCCATCCCCCCACATACACCCCTCCATCCCCCAACCGCTCTACCCATCCCCATACGCACCCCCTCCATCCCCCCACATACACCCCTCCATCCCCACACCGCTCTACCCATCCCCATACGCACCCCCTCCATCCCACCACATACACCCCTGCATCCCCCAACCGCTCTACCCATCCCCATACGCACCCCCTCCATCCCACCACATACACCCCTCCATCCCCCAACCGCTCTACCCATCCCCATACGCACCCCCTCCATCCCCCCACATACACCCCTCCATCCCCCAACCACTCTACCCATCCCCATATATACCCCCTCCATCCCCACACCACTCTACCCATCCCCATACGCACCCCCTCCATCCCCACACATACACCCCTCCATCCCCACACCGCTCTACCCATCCCCATATATACCCCCTCCATCCTCCCACATACACCCCTCCATCCCCCAACCGCCCTATCCATCCCCATATATACCCCCTCCATCCCCCCACATACACCCCCTCCATCCCCACACCGCTCTACCCATCCCCATATATACCCCCTCCATCACCCCACCGCCCTATCCATCCCCATATATACCCCCTCCATCCCCACACCGCTCTACCCATCCCCATATATACCCCCTCCATCCCCACACATACACCCCTCCATCCCCCAACCGCTCTACCCATCCCCATATATACCCCCTCCATCCCCACACCGCTCTACCCATCCCCATATATACCCCCTCCATCCCCACACCGCTCTATCCATCCCCATATATACCCCCTCCATCCCCACACCACTCTACCCATCCCCATATATACCCCCTCCATGCCCCCACCGCCCTATCCATCCCCATATATACCCCCTCCATCCCCACACCGCTCTACCCATCCCCATATATACCCCCTCCATCCCCACACCACTCTACCCATCCCCATATATACCCCCTCCATCCCCACACCGCTCTACCCATCCCCATACGCACCCCCTCCATCCCACCACATACACCCCTCCATCCCCCAACCGCTCTACCCATCCCCATACGCACCCCCTCCATCCCCCCACATACACCCCTCCATCCCCACACCGCTCTACCCATCCCCATATGCACCCCCTCCATCCCCCCACATACACCCCTCCATCCCCCAACCACTCTACCCATCCCCATATATACCCCCTCCATCCCCACACCACTCTACCCATCCCCATACGCACCCCCTCCATCCCCACACATACACCCCTCCATCCCCCAACCGTTCTACCCATCCCATATATACCCCCTCCATCCCCACACCGCTCTACCCATCCCCATATATACCCCCTCCATCCTCCCACATACACCCCTCCATCCCCCAACCGCCCTATCCATCCCCATATATACCCCCTCCATCCCCCCACATACACCCCCTCCATCCCCACACCGCTCTACCCATCCCCATATATACCCCCTCCATCACCCCACCGCCCTATCCATCCCCATATATACCCCTCCATCCCCACACCGCTCTACCATCCCCATATATACCCCCTCCATCCCCACACATACACCCCTCCATCCCCCAACCGCTCTACCCATCCCCATATATACCCCCTCCATCCCCACACCGCTCTACCCATCCCCATATATACCCCCTCCATCCCCACACCGCTCTATCCATCCCCATATATACCCCTCCATCCCCACACCACTCTACCCATCCCCATATATACCCCCTCCATGCCCCCACCGCCCTATCCATCCCCATATATACCCCCTCCATCCCCACACCGCTCTACCCATCCCCATATATACCCCCTCCATCCCCACACCACTCTACCCATCCCCATATATACCCCCTCCATCCCCACACCGCTCTACCCATCCCCATACGCACCCCCTCCATCCCCCCACATACACCCCTCCATCCCCCCACCGCTCTACCCATCCCCATATATACCCCCTCCATCCCCACACAGCTCTACCCATCCCCATACGCACCCCCTCCATCCCCCCACATACACCCCTCCATCCCCCAACCGCTCTACCCATCCCCATATATACCCCCTCCATCCCCACACCGCTCTACCCATCCCCATACGCACCCCCTCCATCCCCCCACATACACTCCTCCATCCCCCAACCGCTCTACCCATCCCCATATATACCCCCTCCATCCCCACACCGCTCTACCCATCCCCATACGCACCCCCTCCATCCCCCCACATACACTCCTCCATCCCCACACCGCTCTACCCATCCCCATATATACCCCCTCCATCCCCCCACATACACCCCTCCATCCCCACACCGCTCTACCCATCCCCATACGCACCCCCTCCATCCCACCACATACACCCCTGCATCCCCCAACCGCTCTACCCATCCCCATACGCACCCCCTCCATCCCACCACATACACCCCTCCATCCCCCAACCGCTCTACCCATCCCCATACGCACCCCCTCCATCCCCCCACATACACCCCTCCATCCCCACACCGCTCTACCCATCCCCATATGCACCCCCTCCATCCCCCCACATACACCCCTCCATCCCCCAACCACTCTACCCATCCCCATATATACCCCCTCCATCCCCACACCACTCTACCCATCCCCATACGCACCCCCTCCATCCCCACACATACACCCCTCCATCCCCCAACCGTTCTACCCATCCCCATATATACCCCCTCCATCCCCACACCGCTCTACCCATCCCCGTACGCACCCCCTCCATCCCCCCACATACACCCCTTCATCCCCACACCGCTCTATCCATCCCCATACGCACCCCCTCCATCCCCCCACATACACCCCTCCATCCCCCAACCGCTCTAACCATCCCCATATATACCCCCTCCATCCCCACACCGCTCTAACCATCCCCATACGCACCCCCTCCATCCCCCCACATACACCCCTTCATCCCCACACCGCTCTACCCATCCCCATACGCACCCCCTCCATCCCCCCACATACACACCTTCATCCCCACACCGCTCTATCCATCCCCATACGCACCCCCTCCATCCCCCCACATACACCCCTCCATCCCCCCCACCGCTCTACCCATCCCCATACGCACCCCCTCCATGCCCCCACATACACCCCTCCATCCCCCCACCGCTCTACCCATCCCCATATGCACCCCCTCCATCCCCCCACCGCTCTACCCATCCCTATATGCACCCCCTCCATCCC
>JBAIAC010000346.1:32500-430973 GCA_037349315.1 Chelydra serpentina
CCTAGAGACCCCCACAGCACAGCTCCCCCTAGCGCCGCACTGACTGTGGGGGGAGAGCGCCCCCTACTGACCCCCACACTCCCCACAGCACAGCGCCCCCTAGTGCCTCACTGACTGTGAGGGGAGAGCGCCCCCTACTGACCCCCCATAGCACAGCGCCCCCTAGTGCCTCACTGACTGTGAGGGGAGAGCGCCCCCTACTGACCCCCACACTCCCCACAGCACAGCGCCCCCTAGTGCCTCAGAGGGCTCAGGACTGACGGCCAGGGGAGAGCGCCCCCTACGAGCCCCCAACCCAGCTCCCTGCAGCACAGCGCCCCCTAGCGACGCTCTGGGCTCTGCACTGACCGCGAGCTCTGAATCAGCTCAGTGAGGAATCCGGTGGCACCTTAAAGACGAACGGATTATTTGGGGCAGAAGCTTTTGTGGGTAAAACCCCTTCGGCAGCTGCATCAGCTCTGCCACTTCCTCTCACTGACCTACTTCACCCCGCGGAGAGCCCAGCCCTAGAGCCCAGCCCTAGAGCCCAGCCCTAGAGCCCAGCCCTGCACATGCATAGACGCATGGAGCTGTGGGGCGGGGAGGGACCTTGACAGGTCACCGAGTCCAGCCTCTGCAGTGAAGTCTGTGATGCCTCAAAAGCAGATTGGAACCCAGGAGTCCTGACTCAGCCTCCCCCCAACCACCACTAGACCCAACGCCCCAAGCAAGCCAGGATAGAACCCAGGAGTCCTGGTTCCCAGCCTCCTCTCCCCGCCCCACTAGACCCAACGCCCCAAGCGAGCCAGGACAGAACCCAGGAGTCCTGGTTCCCAGCCTCCCCTCCCCGCCCCACTAGACCCAACGCCCCAAGCGAGCCAGGACAGAACCCAGGAGTCCTGGTTCCCAGCCTCCCCTCCCCGCCCCACTAGACCCAACGCCCCAAGCGAGCCAGGACAGAACCCAGGAGTCCTGGTTCCAGCCCCCTCGCCCTGCTCTAACCACTAGACCCCACTCCCCAAGCCACAATAGAACCCAGGAGTCCTGGCTTCCAGCCCGCCCGCCCCCACACCCCGCCCAACCCACCAGACCCCACTCCTCTCCCAAAGGCAGGGATCGAATCCACCTTTAATGGACCCAACCCCACTAACACACGTCTGGAAGCTTTTCACGACTTCCTGAGGCTGGACAGGAGCCAGGTGTCAGATGAATTTTCCACACTTGTGAAGTGGTTTATTGCAACTCGTTCCATGTACGACAGTCACGGGCTCATAACACACCAACGATCGCATTAGCGCCAGATCTACTGCCCAAAGGATGAGCTTGAGGGCACGTAACCCTCAACCCAGCGCCTCATGTGGGTGGTGGTGGAGCAAAGCGCTTGCTGCCCTGCGGTGCAGAGACACGATGGTATCAGGCCATGAATTCGAAGGAGGGTATTTTTAGTACTATCAGCAGAAACCCGAGTCAGATCAGGACTCCCTGTCCTGCCAGGCGCTGCACAGTCCCCAACCGAGCTCGGGGGCCCTCCCTTGGGTCGGGTGCTGCACAGACTCCAAATGACAGCCAGCCCCTGCCTTCTTTGCAAACTAAATAGACAAGGGATGGGAGGAGAAACTGAGGCACGGAGGGAGCGAGGAAGTGTCTTGCCTAAGGACTCATAGCAGATCAGTGGCAGAGCCAGGGATGGAACCCAGAAGTCCTGGCTCCCAGCCCCCACTGTTCTAACCCACTACCCCCCACTCCTCTCCCAGAGCTGGGGATAGAACCCAGGAGTCCTGGCTCCCAGCCCCCATTGTTCTAACCCACTACCCCCCCACTCCTCTCCCAGAGCTGGGGATAGAACCCAGGAGTCCTGGCTCCCAGCCCCCACTGTTCTAACCCACTAGACCCCACTCCTCTCCCAGAGCTGGGGATAGAACCCAGGAGTCCTGGCTCCCAGCCCCCATTGTTCTAACCCACTAGACCCCACTGCCCTCCCAGAGCTGGGGATAGAACCCAGGAGTCCTGGCTCCCAGCCCCCACTGTTCTAACCCACTAGACCCCACTGCCCTCCCAGAGCTGGGGATAGAACCCAGGAGTCCTGGCTCCCAGCCCCCATTGTTCTAACCCACTAGACCCCATTCCTCTCCCAGAGCTGGGGATAGAACCCAGGAGTCCTGGCTCCCAGCCCCCACTGTTCTAACCCACTAGACCCCACTGCCCTCCCAGAGCTCGGGCTAGACCCCAGGAACATTGACTGGGTAGCGCTACCCATCTACCACCCTTTGTAGTACACCAGGTGAGTAGCTGGCCTGGCCTGTCCTCTGCACTGCCTGGGGGATAAGAGGGGTTATGGGGCAGACCGCGTGCTGCTTTGCACTCACGGCACCTGCAGGTGGTAACCGCATGAGTCCATGGGGCAAGGGACAGCGGCGAGTGCCCGGGGCCCCACCCAGCGGGGCCATGGGGCCAGTCTGGGAGCAGGGCACTTCCTACGTCTTTCTAGTCTATGACCTGGAATCACAACGCCACACTTCACCACAAGGAGGCAGCAGTCTGCTCCCATTAGTCCAACATGGGACTGGGAGTCCAGCACGAAGCCATTCCCCTTTAAATGCCCCTTAAAGGGGAAGTGACCCTGAAATTTGTACTCTGGCAGTGAGAAACGGTGTCCTTAAAGGGGACGTCTTCCCTGACGAACACAGTCTGGCAGTGAGAAACCCCACTCTTAAAGGGCAAGTCTCCATGCTGGATGGAGTCTGCCAGGGATAAACTGCACCTGGGAAGGGCGTGTCCCATGACACAGGAGAGGCACAAGAACGTAAGGCAGCAGTGTTTGGCAGTAATAAATTCCCCTTTAAGAGCAAATTAAAGGGGAAGCATCTATGAGGACCAGAGTCTGGCAGTGAGAAATGTTT
The DNA here is from genome assembly GCA_037349315.1 of Chelydra serpentina. Classification (NCBI taxonomy): domain Eukaryota; kingdom Metazoa; phylum Chordata; order Testudines; family Chelydridae; genus Chelydra; species Chelydra serpentina. The sequence goes on from JBAIAC010000346.1 coordinate 35,380, forward strand.
GGCAATGAAAAAAATCCTCTTTAAGAGCAAATTAAAGGGGAAGTGTCCAGGAGGTCCAAAGTCTGGCAATGAGAAACGTTTGGCACAAACTTCCCTTTAAAAGCAAATTAAAGGAGAAGTGTCCATGAAGACCAGTATCCAGCAGTGAGAAATGTCTGGCAGCGAGAAACTCCCCTTTAAGAGCAAATGACAGGGGAGGTGTCCATGAGGACCTGCTCTTAAAGGGCAAGTGTCCATGAGCGTGAGTCTGACAGTAAAACACTGCTCTTAAAGGGCAAGTATCCATGAGAAACCATGTCCGGCAGAGAGAAACTCCAGCCTTAAAGGGAAAGCGCCCGCAAGGGCAGTGAACAAGTAGGACTGCATCCGGGAGGGCTAAGGGGAGACAGCTTGGTGTGGGCCCTGTCCAGGGGGTGTCAACTGCCCCACGGCCCCGTCCTGCTTGGCCCCCTCCCCGCATGCCTGCAGCTGCCCGATCTCCACCCCTTCCCCTGCCACTGTGTCCTTGTCTAGGTCCCTCTGGGAGGGCGACTTCTTGGGCACCTCCCCAGAGGCCCCCTCGAAGAACTGGGCGATGAACTTGGCCCCTGAGGTCTTGATCAGGTCCCCGGCGGCGAAGACGTAGAGGACGGGGTTAATGCTGCTGCTGAGGAAGGCCAGGGCGGTGGCCCCCGCCCGGCCAGCCTTCCACGCCTGGCCCAGGCTCTCCGCCACCCTCCCCGAGGCCAGGTTGGAGGCCACCTGCAGCACGTTGACCACGTGGTAGGGCACCCAGAGGGCGGCGAAGCAGAGCACCACGGCGGCGATGAGCTTCCCCGTCCGGGCTCCCCGGCGGTGCCACCGCCGCCCCCGCAGCCGCACCAAGATGGCGGAGTAGCAGCCCACAATGACGGCAAAGGGCACCACAAAGGCCACCACCGTCTCCATGGTGAAGTGGAAGACAGCCAGGCCCGGCGTGGCGTGGCACGGCTCGCAGATCAGCCACCGCCCGGACGGGTCCGCCAGCAGCTGCCGGTACACGAAGGCCGGGACGGCCAACAAGATGGCCGCTGCCCAGAGGGCGGCCAAGATCTTGACCACCAGGCGCTTCTTGCGGATGGCTTGGGAGAGGTAGGGCCGGCTGACGGCCAAGCACCGGTCCACGCTCATGAGCATGATGATGAAGATGCTGGCGTACATGTTGACGCAACAGATGTAGTAGACGCCTTTGCAGACGGCGAGGCTGAAGAACCAGGTCTTGAACGTGAGGAAGAGGATGAAGAAGGGCGTGAGCAGGAGGACAACCCCGTCGGCCATGGCCAAGTTGAGGACTAGCAGGCAGGTGACCGAGCGGCGGCTGGGCGTCATCTTCCACAGGATGCTCCACACCACAAAGAGGTTGCCCGGCAGCCCAATCAGCGCGGCCAGGAGGAGGAAAACGATTCCGGTCACACTGGAGACCGAGGACGTCAGGAGGGTGACGTTGCTGGAGGTGTGCAGGCAGCTGTTCATGGTGGCCTCGGGCGTGGGGCCAGGACAGATTTCCCTGTGCGGGAGCGAGGAGATGAGGTTAGAAGGGCTGAGATACAACAGAGGTGGAGGGCGGGCATCTAGTGATAGATAGATAGACAGATAGATAGACAGAGGGGGGTGTATGGGGATAGATAGATAGAGGGGGGTGTATGGGGATAGATAGATAGATAGATAGATAGATAGATAGATAGATAGATAGATAGATAGATAGATAGAGGGGGTGGATGGGGATAGATAGATAGATAGATAGAGGGGGTGGGTGGGGACAGATAGATAGATAGAAGGGGTGGATGGGGATAGATAGATAGATAGATAGATAGATAGATAGATAGATAGATAGATAGATAGATAGATAGATAGATAGATAGATGGGGGTGTGGGGATAGATAGATAGATAGATAGATAGATAGATAGATAGATAGATAGAGGGGGTGTATGGGGATGGATAGATAGATAGATAGAGGGGGTGTATGGGGATAGATAGATAGATAGATAGATAGATAGATAGATAGATAGATAGATAGAGGGGGTGTATGGGGATGGATAGATAGATAGATAGAGGGGGTGTATGGGGATAGATAGATAGATAGATAGATAGATAGATAGATAGATAGATAGATAGATAGAGGGGGTGTATGGGGATAGATAGATAGATAGATAGATAGATAGATAGATAGATAGAGGGGGTGTATGGGGATAGATAGATAGATAGATAGATAGATAGATAGATAGATAGATAGAGGGGGTGTATGGGGATGGATAGATAGATAGATAGAGGGGGTGTATGGGGATAGATAGATAGATAGAGGGGGTGTATGGGGATAGATAGATAGATAGATAGATAGATAGATAGATAGATAGATAGAGGGGATGTATGGGGATAGATAGATAGATAGAGGGGGTGTATGGGGATGGATAGATAGATAGAGGGGATGTATGGGGATAGATAGATAGATAGAGGGGGTGTATGGGGATGGATAGATAGATAGATAGAGGGGGTGGGTGGGGATAGATAGATAGATAGATAGATAGATAGATAGATAGATAGATAGATAGATAGATAGATAGAGGGGGTGGGTGGGGATAAATAGATAGATAGATAGATAGATAGATAGATAGATGGGGTGGATGGGGATGGATAGATAGATGGATGGATAGATAGATAGATAGATGGGGTGGGTGGGGATAGATAGATAGATAGATAGATAGATAGATAGATAGATAGATAGATAGAGGGGGTGGGTGGAGATAGATAGATAGATGGATGGATAGATAGATAGATAGATGGGGTGGATGAATGGATGGATGGCAGGCAAGAAAGAGAGACAGGTGTTTATGGATAGATAGAAGAACACAGGAGGTTTGTATGGGAAGATAGATTAGAAACAGAAAGTGCATTTCCAGAAAGAAAGAAAGAAAAACCCGCAGCTCTGCCAGTGCCCCTCACTCCCGACCCGCAGCCCCTGCTAGCCCAGCCCTGGGCTCCCCCCGCAGCTCTGCCGGTGCCCCTCACTCCCGACCCGCAGCCCCTGCTAGCCCAGCTCTGCCGCTGCCCCTCACTCCCGACCCCACGTACCCCACGGGGAGGCCTCCAATCCAGGCGGGCGTGTCCTGTCCTCTCCTAGCCCAGTCCCTCCATGGCCGGGTGGGGGCTGGCGGGAAGCTCAGCACGTCTGGACTGGAGCCGCTGAGTAATGGGGCCCCAGAGCACGGGGCTGGGCTGAGGAGCAGCCAGGCGGGTTGGCCGGATCCCCCCAGCCGCTCCCGTAGGCTCCCAGGGAGGGAAGGGTCGGGTGGGGACACACCTCGGAGCGCCCAGGGCTGGAAGAAGCAGCTTCTGGAGACTCTGTCATTCCTCCTGTCCCGCCCCCTCCCGACACCCGCGGGGGAAGATGACAGCGCAGGATGGGTGCTGGGGGCTGATAAGGTCCCCGGAGCCCTCTGCGAGAGAAAAACTGGAGGGCTCTGAGAGCTTCCACACGGCTCTGCCCCTCACTCCCGACCCGCAGCCCCTGCTAGCCTAGCCCTGCCGGTGCCCCTCACTCCCGACCCGCAGCCCCTGCCAGCCCGGCCCTGCCGGTGCCCCTCACTCCTGACACGCAGCCCCTGCTAGCCCGGCCCTGCCGGTGCCCCTCACTCCCGACCCGCAGCCCCTGCTAGCCTGGCCCTGCCGGTGCCCCTCACTCCTGACCCGCAGCCCCTGCTATCCTGGCCCTGCCGGTGCCCCTCATTCCCGACACGCAGCCCCTGCTAACCCAGCCCTGTCCCCCCTCCCCACCAGCTCTGCCGGTGCCCCTCACTCCCGACCCGCAGCCCCTGCTAACCCAGCCCTGTCCCCCCTCCCCACCAGCTCTGCCGGTATCCCTCACTCCTGACCCGCAGCCCCTGCTAGCCCAGCCCTGCCGGTGCTCCTCACTCCCGACCCGCAGCCCCTGCTAGCCCAGCCCTGCCGGTGCCCCTCACTCCCGACCCGCAGCCCCTGCTAGCCCAGCCCTGCCGGTGCCCCTCACTCCCGACCCGCAGCCCCTGCTAGCCTGGCCCTGCCGGTGCCCCTCACTCCCGACCCGCAGCCCCTGCTAGCCTGGCCCTGCCGGTGCCCCTCAGTCCCGACACGCAGCCCCTGCTAGCCTGGCCCTGCCGGTGCCCCTCACTCCCGACACGCAGCCCCTGCTAACCCAGCCCTGTCCCCCCTCCCCATCAGCTCTGCCGGTGTCCCTCACTCCCGACCCGCAGCCCCTGCTAGCCCGGCCCTGCCCCGCCAGCCCTGCCGGTGCCCCTCACTCCTGACCCGCAGCCCCTGCTAGCCCAGCCCTGTCCCCCCTCCCCATCAGCTCTGCCGGTGTCCCTCACTCCCGACCCGCAGCCCCTGCTAGCCCGGCCTTGCCCCGCCAGCCCTGCCGGTGCCCCTCACTCCCGACCCGCAGCCCCTGCTAGCCCGGCCTTGCCCCGCCAGCCCTGCCGGTGCCCCTCACTCCTGACCCGCAGCCCCTGCTAGCCCATCCCTGGGCTCCCCTCCCCCAGATCATGGGAAATGATCCTATTAAAGCAGTTGCTCCCAGAGATCCCAGGCCTCTCTGCCAAGACGGTATTTCCAAAGGAAGGGATTGTTTTCCTAGCACCCCCACCCCACCCCTCCTCCCGCTATTAGTATTGCAGGAGACCCCCGCTAGAACGCGCGTCGACGTAGCGCGAATTCGGTAATAAATACATTCCTGGAATTGGACTCCATGGTGCGGTATTATTATGAATCCTAATGAGCAGGACTCACCTACATGCGCCAGGGGCGTGTCCGGCTGGTGTTTGGGGCGCTCGGCAGCCCCTGCTCCTGTTGCACGGAGATGGAACCAGAGGGAGGCCCCGTGTAGGAAAGCCACCGTGGAACATTTGCGTCTGTAATGATTAAGCTGAGACGCCGTCCCTGGGGAACCGAGGAGCCGGGGCCGGCGGGAGAGTCCCTGGGGAACCGATGAGCCGGGGCCGGCGGGAGAGTCCCTGGCCTGCCCGTAGACCGTGCGGCCACCGACGCTCCAGAACGAGACGCCGCACCTGGTGCTTCCACCTACGCCCGCCCCAGGCCTCAGCCCGGGTTGGGCACTTCGGGGAATGTCTGTTCCCTTGTCAACTCCCCTGCCAGGCGTGCTGAGACTGGAGAGAGACGAAAACCCCGGATTCCTGCCGGCCTGAGCTAATCCTTAAAATCTGCACCCCGCCCTGAGCTGGGGAGAGAACCCAGGAGTCCTGGCTCCCAGCTCCCCCCTGCTCTAACTCACTACACCCCTTTTCCGCCCCTCCCTGAGCTGGGGAGAGAACCCAGGAGTCCTGGCTCCCAGCCCCAGACCCCGGCTCTAACCCACCACACCCCTTTTCCGCCCCTCCCTGAGCTGGGGAGAGAACCCAGGAGTCCTGGCTTCCTGTTGAGTTATGTGATTGCAGCACTGAGCCTGGAAAAGAGGCCCCCAGGGTGCTGAGTCACCCGCCTGCTCCCTGCATCATGGCATCCCCTGGTGCCGATGCTGATTGCCAGGGGAAATCGCTCCCTACAGAGCCTCCCACCCAACTCCCAGCAGCACAGCGCCCCCTAGTGCTGCCCTGGGGCCAGCGCTGACTCATCCCCCTCACGTCCCATGGCGTTCACTGACCTCCCTCACCCTGGTTTGCTTGGGTAGGGTGAGGTCAGCCCGGCCCCACATGTTTGTAGATGTAGGGCTGGGCGGGACCGTGAGAGATCACCAGGGTCAGCCCCTGCACTGAAGCGTGGGATGACTCAGAATCAGATTGAAACCCAGGAGTCCTGGCTCCCAGCCCTCTGCTGTAACCACTAGACCCCACTCCCCTCCCGGAGCTGGGGATAGAACCCAGGAGTCCTGGCTCCCAGCCCTCTGCTCTAACCACTAGATCCCACTCCCCTCCCGGAGCTGGGGATAGAACCCAGGAAGAACCCAGGAGTCCTGGCTCCCAGCCCTCTGCTCTAACCACTAGATCCCATTCCCCCTACCGGAGCTGGGGATAGAACCCAGGAGTCCTGGCTCCCAGCCCTCTGCTCTAACCACTAGATCCCACTCCCCTCCCGGAGCTGGGGATAGAACCCAGGAGTCCTGGCTCCCAGCCCTCTGCTCTAACCACTAGATCCCACTCCCCTCCCGGAGCTGGGGATAGAACCCAGGAGTCCTGGCTCCCAGCCCTCTGCTCTAACCACTAGACCCCATTCCCCCTCCCGGAGCTGGGGATAGAACCCAGGAGTCCTGGCTCCCAGCCCTCTGCTCTAACCACTAGACCCCATTCCCCCTACCGGAGCTGGGGATAGAACCCAGGAGTCCTGGCGCCCAGCCCCTGCACTGTTAAAAACCACTAGACCGACTCCATGGCTGAGGCCGTGTGATGTGACAGGAGATCTAGGAAGTACTTGGGGCCCATCCTGCCACTTGTGTGTCACGGGGCGTGAGGAGGATGAGGAAAAGGAGGCTGACGGTGCTGAAGAAAGAGCCACCCACGGCCAGCTCCTGGGGACCAAGTATCTGCAGAGTTTTAGCCCCATAGAAACAGGGAGACGGGGTGGTTTCCCTGCTGGATGAGGCGAGCCCCGGTGTGTGTGTGTGTGTGTGTGTGTGTGTGTGTGTGTGTGTGTGTGTGTGTGTGTGTGTGTGTGTGTGTGTGTGTGTGTGTGTGTGTGTGTGTGTGTGTGTGTGTGTGTGTGTGTGTCCGCTGCCCCCTGCTGTTGTAGTGACCACATGACAGTGCGTGTCTAGCTGTGGTCTAACCCGGCCATGACCCATCTGGACTTCCTTTCGCCCAACCCCCGCAGCCTCCCCGCTCGGTCATTGTCCACCCCCCCCCCGGCCTGCACTCCCCCCCACAGCACCCACCTCACCTGCCGCCAGGGTCCCACCCTGATCCCCTGCTCAGCCAGAGCTCTCCACGCCACCCTCCCCGTTCCTCGCCGGGATCCCATCCTGATCACCCCCATCCATGGCCCTTCTGGTCTCATCAAGGGTTTCTGCTGGCCTAAGAGTGGGGCCCAAACACCTGGGTTCTCTGCCCCTGACCCCCAATGTCTGTCCTGGGGAGGGGGTGAACACAGCATCTCACAGCTAGGAAGGTCAGAGAGGCTGGGGGCTGGCAGGGGGGCTGCAATACAGACACTTTTCTGGAATAGCATCTGATGGTACCCAAGTATAGAACACAAAGCGCTGCTTCCCCAGAGTATAATCTGATAATACTGAAGCATGATGCATGGAGATGCATCACCTCAGGATCTCATAGTACTACTGAAGACAATAGTACTGTAGTATGGAAATAGTATTAAATGCAGAAAGATACTTCCCTGGAGTATCATCTGATAATACCTCGGTATAGTAGAGTACTACTGAAGAAAACAGTGCTAAGACCCAGGAATACGCTTGAATGTGCTCAGATACCTCCCTAGAGCGTCCCCGGCTTCGTAGGTTAATATTTGCAGTGGGGTTGCAGCGGTGTTGCTCCCAGAGTAGTCGAGCGACAAGGCAGGTGAGGCAATACCTTTTATGGGACCAACCTCCGCTGGTGGCTGAGATAAGCTTCCAAGCTTGCACGGAGCTGAAGGAGAGTTGGTCCAATAAGAGATGTTACCTCACCTACCTTGACACTAATAAGAACATACGAACGGCCATATTGGGTCAGACCAAAGGTCCATCTAGCCCAGTGTCCTGTCTTCCGACAGTGGCCAATGCCAGGTGCCCCAGAGGGAATGAACAGAACAGGGAATCATCAACTGATCCATCCCGTGTCACACATTCCCAGCTTCTGGCAAACAGAGGCTAGGGACACCATCCCTGCCCATCCTGGTTAATAGCCATTCATGGGTTTATCCTCCATCCAGGCTGCTTCTGAAGACATCAAGAGATGGAGACTCTATCACTTCCCCTAGGAGTTTGTCCCACTGGTTAACCACCCTCCCAGTTCAAAATTTGTGCCTTATTTCTAATTTGAATGTGTCCAGCTATTAGTTCTCACACGGCCTTTCTCCACTCCATTAACGAGGACTTCGGTAGCCAGTATTTTTTCTTACACACCATAATCAGCTCAGCTCTTTGTTTGGACGGGCCCAGTTTACCATCCGTCTCCCTCCATAGAACTTCCCTAGCCTCATCACCATTGTCCGGTCCTCCAATCTTTGTGTCCTCCCCACATTTTGTCAGCAGTGATTTCATAGTGACTTCCAGGCCATTGTTAAAACCGTTGAGTAGCGGCAACTTGTCTCGACAGACTGAGGGAACGCCTCCCGGGTTCATCTGTACCCCAGGCGTAGTCCCAAAAGTTCATTGCTTCACCCCCGGTGGCTTTTGGTTTTTTCCTCCATCCCGTGTCATCCACTGATTTGCTCAGACCGCCGATGAGCATTCAGCATGGCTGATACAAGGCTCGGTGTCCGCGTGATCAGCCAGAGTGAGCGAAGCATCTCCTTCCCCGCTGCCTGCCAGGGGGAGGTGGATTACGTCTGAGTGACCCAGAGAACAGAATTTCGCTCTCCGTATTTTCCATACACACGTCTCACAAAGGTTAGAATGACCAGGTCAACACAGGCTTTCGCTAGATACCTTCTGTGAGGTTCTTTGGTGAACCCCCGGGATCCCTCTGTCGGCTGGCATCCCGAGGTCTTTGGGTCACCGGATGGGCACCATGGGGGGAGGGTTCCATCAGCGCTGATGGAAAGCAGGGTGGGGGAAATGAGTGAAACAGCGACGGCGACAAGCAGAGAGGAAGCTGTAGATAACATCAGTGCGCTGGAAGCAAGATGGTGCTGATACCACGCGAGCGATGAGCTAGTCATGCTGAACAAGGGGTTTGCAGGGTAATAAGAACAGTGTTTACCCTGCTCCAGACCTTGCCGTTGTGGGAGGGGGGCCGAGACGTTCGCCCACGTGAAGTGATACCACCACACGCCGGCAGAGGGGAAACCGAGGCAGAGCCATCGTCAGTGACCTGCCCAGCGAGGTGACTAGAAGCCAGGAGTCCTGACTTCCACCCTCCCCTGCTCTAACCCACTAGTTCCCACTTCCCACCCAGATCTGGGGATGGAACCCAGGAGTCCTGGTGCCCAGCCCCCCTCAGCTCTAACCCACTAGTCCCCACTTCCCGCCCAGATCTGGGGATGGAACCCAGGAGTCCTGGTGCCCAGCCCCTCTCAGCTCTAACCCACTAGTCCCCACTTCCCGCCCAGATCTGGGGATGGAACCCAGGAGTCCTGGTGCCCAGCCCCCCTTAGTTCTAACCCACTAGTCCCCACTTCCCGCCCAGATCTGGGGATGGAACCCAGGAGTCCTGGTGCCCAGCCCCCCTCAGTTCTAACCCACTAGTCCCCACTTCCCACCCAGATCTGGGGATGGAACCCAGGAGTCCTGGTGCCCAGCCCCCCTCAGCTCTAACCCACTAGTCCCCACTTCCCACCCAGATCTGGGGATGGAACCCAGGAGTCCTGGTGCCCAGCCCCCATCAGCTCTAACCCACTAGGCCCCACTCCCCTGCCAGTGACTTCCCCTGGTGAGTTCCTGCTGACCAATAAACCCGGCTCTGTTTGGGAACCGCTGCCGGGGGGACTGCAGAGAGGGGGTGCCCGGGTCACTTCTCTGCCGTGGGGCCTGTCTCGTCTGGACTCGCTGGGCAGAGCTCGTGGTGTGCAGCAAGAGGACTGGGCTGCAGGAGGAGTGGGACCCCTCAGGGGTCAGGCACACTGCTGGGGGGCTGCCCAGAGACGGTTTCCAAGCCAGAGTGTAGCACGGAGCCTGTGGATCTGTGACAACATGGCTTTCTGGCTGTATTTTTCAGCAGCAACTCTAGACCTCGCTCCCCTCCTAGAGCTGCGGATAGAACCCAGGAGTCCTGGCACCCAGCCCCCCTGCTCAACTCCACTCCCCTCCCAGCACTGGGCAGGGAATCCAGGAGGCCTGGCCAGTCCCTCTGCTCTAACCCAGGAGACCTCTCTCCCCTCCCAGGGCTGGGGATAAAATCCAGACTCCTGAGTCCAGTAACCCCCCCTGCTCTAACCACTAGACCCCACTCCCTTCCTAGAGCCAGGGATAGAACCCAGGAGTCCTGCCTCCCAGTCACCCTCCCATCCCACTAGACTCCATTCAGCTGGGGATAGAACCAAGATGTGCTAGCTCCCGGCCCTCCCCCCCTAACCACTAGACCCCACTCCCCTCCCCGAGCCAGGGATGCCCCAGACAGGCCAGGATAGTGTCAGCTCTCCATGTATGTCCCAGCCCGACATGAGACAAAGGAGAAGTGGGGGGAATGAAGAGACGGGGGCGAAAGGGAGTTCAGTGTCAGGTTCCGGGGCAGGATTGGGGCCCTGAGTATCGCTGAGATGACGGGGACTCTAGCAGGCCTGCTTCAATGACCGGCCCGTACCCCTCGTGGGCTGCCTATCTCTGACCTTCAAACTCCAGGGCTAGGTGGCAGTTTTCTGCTCCACTGGGTGGCTCAGCAATTGGTGGAAACCACCAGTCTCAGGCCCACTCAACAGGGGAAGGAGTTGCAGTTTGTGGTCCTAAGGAGAATCACTCTTCTTTGTCCACAGTGCAGGGCCAATGAAACACACAGTGTGGGGGGCAAAATAACCACAGTGAAGGAAAAAGAGTCAGAGGCCAGAAGGGGCTAAAAAAAAAAAGGTTTAATTAAAAGCGGGAGATGGTGGAATTTACAGGGATTCATTCAGCCTCGAATATACATGGAGAAGGAAGAGAAAGATGATCTGAGAATAGACTTTCTTTCTTTCTTTCTTTCTTTCTTTCTTTCTTCTCAGTCCCAGAGGATGGCATGACAGACGTGAGGCAGGTGGACATATCTTTGAAGCCAAGATACCCACTTTATAAACGTCTCCTGCATTGTGGTGAGCCGGACATTGGAAGCAGGAAAACTTCATTGACTCTTCTGTTGAGATGTTTGTCCCAATTTTGGGGTCTTTTTCTTCTATAGGTTCCTATTACCCCCCACCCTGTCCCGATTTCTCACACTTGCTGTCTGGTCACCCTAGTGTCTGTGTGTGGGGGGTGGTGTAGGGGAGGGGGGGGCGTGTTCCCGGGTTGCTGGATGGGTCCATGTGAAGCCACTAGGTGGCGATAGAAAGGGGTGATCAGACTGCACCAGGATGGGGAGGGAAAAGAGGTGACGGACAGAGATGGAGAGCCCTGCAGACAGCCAGAGCCATACGGAGACGTTCTCTGATCAGAGCCTGCAGATGGGGGGTTCAGAGACTGACAACGCCCCCCAGAACCACGCTGGGGCATTGGGGTCAGTGCCGACGGCCAGGGGAGGGCTCCCTGCACCCAGCAAATATCAAGGAGGAGGAGGAACTGACAGCCACTCACCCAGCACCAGCACCTGGACAGAGGCACTGACCCTGGAGGGGACATCCCCCCCGGCTGCATCTGCACAGATGAAGAAGCCGGCCCCGGCCAGCACAGCCTGGAGGCCCAGCCGGTCCCCCTGCTCCAGGGCTGGGACCTTCCCAGCCACCTGCTGCTTCCCCCTGAAGAACTGGAATTTGGTCACCTCCCCCCCGCGGCACTGAGCAAATCAAGGGCACCCGCTCTGCGGGAAGGAACGTGGGGGGCCCAGGGAAGGCAAGGGGCCAGCACGGGGTCTGAAATAGACAGGGGAGGGTGACGAGAGACGATCCACCAGCCCCCCACGTTCTTGACCTCTATCCCCGAGCACCTCGGTCTTCCAACAGAGGGTCTTCTCTGGACGAGGGAACTGAATCCCTGCCAGCAGGAGCGATGGGAATCCCCCATAGACACTGTTCGAATAGAGATATTCAGGCCTGCCTGCAAAGACCTGGACTTTGCGAACGTGGGTGTATTTTTACCACTTAGCTAGTTACAGGGGTATAAAAACAGTCCGGCCTTGTCTGGGCCTTGTCTCCCTAGGATAGTCTGAGGCCTGGTTCGTAGGCTAAGGCCTTTGGCTAAGCAGCAGGGGCGGCCATAATCTGGGAAGCGAACGGTCACGTCCTCACCAGTCGCACTGAAATAAGGTGCCATTGGGCGGCTAGGAAGACGATCCTGTCCTGATAGTGCCCATCACCACCAGATAAAGGAACAGAGCTTAAGATGCTTAAAGAAAACTTCGTCTGATAGCATCCGGTTTGGCAAGAAATTACTTATCAGTGGTTGTGGTTGGGAAAGCCTCTTTTCTGTATTGTTTTATGTTTATGGCCCCCACTTTTCTATTGTTAATCTTGCTGGTTCTCTAATGGGTTCTGTCTGCTGTCTAATTAATTTGGCTCGGTGCAAGTTAATGAGAGTAGGGGGATATAATTGGTTAGAGAATTATGTTACAATAGGTTAGGATTGGTTAGTTACGTTTCAGTAAAATGATTGGATAAGGTATAGCTGAGAATATTACGATATAAACTGGGGTCCAACAGGAAGTTGGGGAGAAGGGAAATTGGAATCATGCTGGCTAAGGGGTGGGGAACGGGAACAGGGAATGGGGAACAGGGACACAGGCACGGCTCTGCGGTGTCGGAGCCGGGCAGGGGACGCGGGGTAAACGCTCTGCGGTGTCGGAGCCGGGAAAGGGGGACAGGGGTAAACGCTCTGCGGTGTCGGAGCCGGGAAAGGGGGACAGGGGTAAACGCTCTGCGGTGTCGGAGCCGGGAAAGGGGGACAGGGGTAAATGCTCTGCGGTGTCGGAGCTGGGAAGGGAACACTGGGGAACAGACTCTACCGGCGTATAGAGATAAGCCCTACTGGTGTGAAGGGCTTCGGAATATGCTTGCTTGGAAACTAACCCCACTAAACGTCACAGTGTCTGCGCTTCGAACTTCCGGTCTTTTGCTGCTTGCTGTCTGCGGGACAAGAAGCAGGGAAGCGGGAGGGTGAAGGGAAACCCTCTAACAGACACCCCATTACAGGGATTCATACGGCTTTGAATATACATAGAGAAGGAAGATCTGAGGAGAAATGAGAATAGAAACTCTCTTTCTTTCTTTTTCTTTCTTTCTTTCTTTCTTTCTTTCTTTCTTTCTTTCTTTCTTTCTTTCTTTCTTCAAACCACACCCATGTGGCTTCTCCCAGCTTCGTAGCAGAGACAGCCACACACACGAATATCTTGGTTTGCCAGTAATATTTCAGGTGCAGAACGTTCTCCCCTGAACCCAGCTGAGCTGCGGAGCTGGGCAGCCATCCGTGGGCAGGGGAGGAAGATTGGCAGTCAGTACCCGAGCCGTCACACCTCTTCCTTGTACTCATTATTCCTATAGGGCTGGGGCATGGGGCTGGAGACGTGGTTTGCCTTGGCGGTCGCAGAATGACCAGACTGACCAGTGGCCAACACAGCCGGGACTGAGTAATAATCTGACCGAAATGGGTCTGAGCCGCTCGTGTGCTCCTCCTTGGAACCTGAGAATGAGACAAGGCTCAGATCGGAAAGAAAGAAAGAAAGAAAGAAAGAAAGAAAGAAAGGCTTGGGGCACGTTTTGAGTGGGGATCTTTTTGAAGCAAGCAAAGTGATGAAGCCAGTAGGGGGTGACTGTGGGGTGTCAGTAGGGGGCGCTGTGCTGCTGGGAGCAGTGAAGGGGACTCAGTAGGGGGCGCTCTCCCCTTGCAATCAGTGCTAAATCCAAAGCCCCTGTGTAGCACTAGGGGGCGCTGTGCTGCAGGGAGCAGGGAGGGGGCTCAGTAGTGGGCGCTGTGTTGCAGGGAGGGACTCAGTAGGGGGCGCTGTGTTGCAGGGAGGGGCTCAGTAGAGGGGCTGTGTTGCAGGGAGCAGGGAGGAGCTCAGTAGGGGGCGCTGTGTTGCAGGGAGCAGGGAGGGGCTCAGTAGGGGGTGCTGTGTTGCAGGGAGCAGGGAGGGGCTCAGTAGGGGGCGCTGTGCTGCAGGGAGAGGCTCAGTAGGGGGCGCTGTGTTGCAGGGAGGGGCTCAGTAGGGGGCGCTGTGTTGCAGGGAGAGGCTCAGTAGGGGGCGCTGTGTTGCAGGGAGGGGCTCAGTAGGGGGCGCTGTGTTGCAGGGAGTGGCTCAGTAGGGGGCGCTGTGTTGCAGGGAGAGGCTCAGTAGGGGGCGCTGTGTTGCAGGGAGTGGCTCAGTAGGGGGCACTGTGTTGCAGGGAGGGGCTCAGTAGGGGGCGCTGTGTTCCAGGGAGAGGCTCAGTAGGGGGCGCTGTGTTGCAGGGAGCTCAGTAGGGGGCGCTGTGTTGCAGGGAGGGGCTCAGTAGGGGGCGCTGTGTTCCAGGGAGAGGCTCAGTAGGGGGCGCTGTGTTGCAGGGAGGGGCTCAGTAGGGGGCGCTGTGTTGCAGGGAGGGGCTCAGTAGGGGGCGCTGTGTTGCAGGGAGAGGCTCAGTAGGGGGCGCTGTGTTGCAGGGAGGGGCTCAGTAGGGGGTGCTGTGTTGCAGGGAGCTCAGTAGGGGGTGCTGTGTTGCAGGGAGGGGCTCAGTAGGGGGCGCTGTGTTGCGGGGAGCTCAGTAGGGGGCGCTGTGTTGCAGGGAGCTCAGTAGGGGGCGCTCTCCCCTCGCAATCAGCGCTAACTCCAATGCCCCTGTGTAGCACTAGGGGGCGCTGTGTTGCAGGGAGTGGCTCAGTAGGGGGCGCTGTGTTGCAGGGAGAGGCTCAGTAGTGGGCGCTGTGTTGCGGGGAGCTCAGTAGGGGGCGCTGTGTTGCAGGGAGCTCAGTAGGGGGCGCTGTGTTGCAGGGAGGGGCTCAGTAGGGGGCGCTGTGTTGCGGGGAGCTCAGTAGGGGGCGCTGTGTTGCAGGGAGGGGCTCAGTAGGGGGCGCTGTGTTGCAGGGAGCTCAGTAGGGGGCGCTGTGTTGCAGGGAGGGGCTCAGTAGGGGGCGCTGTGTTGCGGGGAGCTCAGTAGGGGGCGCTGTGTTGCAGGGAGGGGCTCAGTAGGGGGCGCTGTGTTGCGGGGAGCTCAGTAGGGGGCGCTCTCCCCTCGCAATCAGCGCTAACTCCAATGCCCCTGTGTAGCACTAGGGGGCGCTGTGCTCCAGCTAGAGGGGTGTGTGACCCTGCAGGGGGCGCTGTTGCCTCAGCGGTGGTGCTGGAGCCGTGGCTGGGATGTGGAGCTGCTGCAGCTTCCCTAGGACTCTAGTCCCATTCCTCTCGGCCCTGCAGCGTTTTACCATCTGCGTCCAGCTGCCGAGGCCCGCCCCAGAGACGGCTGCGTCTGGAGGAGCGACCCCTCTGTGGCATTACACTGCGGCTGCCTGCCAAGCCCTGCGGATTCCTAGGCAGTGTTACTGGGGGGCGGTTACCAGCTGCTCCTCCCCAGAGGCGGCTGCATTTCAGCAGGTGGAGCCGAGGGGTCAGAAGGGGAGATGTAACGGCCTAGCTGGTGTCAGATCCTAGGCTCAGTGTTGTCTACAGCAGCTGCTTTGCCAGGGGAGACTCAGGAGGAGAAAGTTCAGGGTTCGTTTGTTTCAGCTACTCCAAGCTCCCGCAGCAGCAGGGAGGGGGCAGGGAAATGTGCCATTACCTTTGCCCTTCATGCAGAGGTGGGAGACGAGGAAGATGAGGCCATTAATGGTGAAGAAGGAGCCACCCACAGCCAGCTCCCGGGCCCAGGAACGGCTGCGCGCTGCAAAAAGGAGCAAATTGCTAAGAAATAATACATGGGCAGGAGTGTCCCCCTGCTGCCCTCTGCTGGAGGGAATGGGGAATGGGAATGAGACCAGCGCAATGTGTGTGTGCATCACTGCTGCCCCCTGCTGGAGGGAATGAGACCAGCGCAATGTGTGTACGCATGTGTGCATCACTGCTGCCCCCTGCTGGAGGGGATGTGCACAACATGTATGTGTGTTTCCTCCTGCTGCCCCCGATGGAAGGGATGAACCCTGCTCAGTGTGTGTGTGTGTGTGTCTGTCTGCTGAGCCCTGCTGGAAGGGATGAGCCCTGCTCTGTGTGTGTGTGTGTGTGTGTGTGTGTGTGTGTGTGTGTGTGTGTGTGCTGAGCCCTGCTGGAAGGGATGAGCCCTGCTCTGTGTGTGTGTGTGTGTGTGTGTGTGTGTGCTGAGCCCTGCTGGAAGGGATGAGCCCTGCTCAGTGTGTGTGTGTGTGTGGTGTGTGTGTGTGTGTGTGTGTGTGTGTGTGCTGAGCCCTGCTGGAAGGGATGAGCCCTGCTCAGTGTGTGTGTGTGTGTGTGTGTGTCTGTCTGTCTGCTGAGCCCTGCTGGAAGGGATGAGCCCTGCTCAGTGTGTGTGTGTGTGTGTGTGTGTGTGTGTGTGTGTGTGTGCTGAGCCCTGCTGGACGGGATGAGTGCTGCTCAGTGTATGTGTGTGTATGTGTGTGTGTGCTGAGCCCTGCTGGAAGGGATGAGCCCTGCTCTGTGTGTGTGTGTGTGTGTGTGTGTGTGTGTGTGTGTGTGTGTGTGTGTGCTGAGCCCTGCTGGAAGGGATGAGCCCTGCTCAGTGTGTGTGTGTGTGTGTGTGTGTGTGTGTGTGTGTGTACATTCATGACTTCTGCCCCCTTCAGGAAGCATTGCGTTTATCTTAGTCTGGTGAGTCTGGGGCATCTTCACCTGTCACGGTGACATTCACAGCCAAGCTCCTTAGGGACGGGATCCGCCTCCCGCTCACGTTCTCCTCGTACGCACAGGTGAATTCCCCGGCGTTGTGGGGACCAGCTCGCGGGATGCTGAGCATCATAGAGCCGGGCCTGCTCTCTGTTGTGCTGACCACAGACCCCACGTCCCCGGGGACGAGCTTGGCTCCATCCTTGTAGAAGTGAAACCTCCGCTCGCCGGCACTGACGGGGGCCGTGCAGGTGATGAGCAGGGGGAGCCCTTCGCTCACCGCTCTGGATGGAGGATCCACGCTCAGCGCCGGCCGGGGAGGGAAGTCTGAGGGTAGGAGAGGCAACAAGAATGAATCGGGGGTGGGCTGGGGGGTTGACATGGGGGGAAAGCAGAGATGTTGCCCCAAACTCAACACTGGTAAGATTCAGACTGATACCTCGTGCCTCTCTACATGAGGACCTTCGTGTAGCTGCGAGTGAGAGGCTAGGGTTTATTCCTTCCTCCAGATCCTGCAAGGTGAGTGTTGGTAGCCATTAGTTTGGCATGCTGGAGAACAGGTTCTGGGAACTGAGACTCACAGGACTGGAAGGGACCTCGAGAGGTCATCTTGTCCAGTCCCCTGCACTCATAGCAGGGCGAAGTATTATCTAGACCATCCCTGACAGGTGTTTGTCCAACCTGCTCTTAAAAATCTCCCATGATTGAGATTCCGCAACCTCCCTAGGCAACTTATTCCAGTGCTTACCCACCCTGACAGTTAGGAAGTTTTTCCTAATGTCCAACCGAAACCTCCCTTGCTGCAATTTAAGCCCATATTGCTTCTTGTCCCATCCTCAGAGGTTAAGAAGAACAATTCTTCTCCCTCCTCCTTGTAACAACCTTTTATTCACTTTATGTATCAGGTTGTCCTGAGTGTGGGGCATATGCTGGATCTCCATGCTATTGACAGTCAAGTAGGCATGTTGGATGCCAAGTTGTTGGCTGCGGGGTAGGTATGTTGGATGCCAAGTTGTTGGCCGTTAGGTAGGCATGATGAATTGCTATATTGCTGGCTGTTGGATAGTCATGATGAGTCTCATGTTGGTGGTCATTGGGCAGCCATGCTGAGTGGCCAAGTGGGGCGGCCATGTTGTCAGCTTTTTGTCAGCCATGTTCAGTGACCCTTGTTAGTCGGGAAGGCATTTCGGATGTCATGTTGTTGAGTGTGTCTGTTGGATCGCCATAGTGTGTGGCCATGTTGTTTGTAGTTGGATAGCCATAGTGGGTTGCCATTTTGTTGATAGTTTGGCAGCCATTTTGGTTACCATATATGGGAAGTGAAGTGCATGTTTGGGGACTATTGTTGGCAGCCTGATTTCCATAATTTGGTACAGTATTTGTACAACGGCTGAGGTGTTCCTAGCCTTTGGGTAAGCATGTAAATGAGTCATGTTTCTGGAAGCCTGGAGATTGTGTTGTCAATTGGTCAGACATGTTGGGAGTCTATATTTTTGGCAGTCATGGCGGGGGGTGGCCCTGTAGTCAGTAGCTCGGAAGCCATATTTCTGAAAGCTGAGATGTTTGATATCAGTTTTGCGGCTGTGTTGGCTGCCCATGCTAGTGGCAGTAGGTTGTTGTCAGCAGTTGGGTAGCAATTATTATTTATTTGTATTATCATAGTGCCTAGGAGCTCTTGTCCAGGCCCAGAATTCCAGTGCAGTAGGCGACCAATATTGGATGGCCATGTTGTCAGTAGTGGGGAAACCATGTTGGAGAGCCATATAATTAGCAGCTGGACAGCCATGATGGGTGGCCATGTTGTTTGTAATGGGGCAGCCATGTTGTTGGTAGCTGAGCAACCATGTTGGGTGGCCATGTTGTTGGCAATTGGTCAGCCATACTGGGTGGCTGTATTCACTGAGGGATTAGCCATGTTGGGCAGCCGTAGTTGGGAACTGAATGGCATCTTGGGGGACTGTGTTGCTGGTAGATTCCTTGCCATACTTTTGTCGGCTTATGTCTTTATGCATCTTGGAAGTGTTCACCTCTGACCCTAAGGGATGTTAGAGACTGTGCAGAGCTCACCTTTTACTCTGATGAGGACAGCGTCACTACCGCTGGACCTGTTCCAAGAACGGTCTTGGTCTATCCAGTAGCTGCACTGGTACGATCCCCCATCCTCAGGCCCTGTGAGGTTCACGTTATAGGTATGGCTTCTCCTGGATGAAGCTAGGACTGAGATGGCCTTCCCCATATTGCTGTAGTACTGGAATCCTCCAACTCTGTCCACCGAAGGAGGAGCAGAGCACTTGATCTCCACAGTGTCTCCGGGGAAGTACTCCTGCTTCTGGGGGTGCAGGGACAGGGTTGGGGCCGCAGGGACACCTAGGAAAGAAAAGCTTCCATTGGCATTAGTCGGGAAGGAAGGCAGAAGCAGCAGCCAAGAGAGAAGCCCACAGATGCCCCACATCCAAACTTTAGACATGGACTACCACCAGGCCAGGCTGAAGAGTTAAGGCCCACCCCCCTGGAGCATACAAGCACAGAACTGGGGGCGGGGGCAGGAGAAGAGGGGGACAGGGGTGAGGCAGGAGGAGAATGTTCCTAAACTGTGGTTTCAAGACCTCAGGGAACGATGCCCCCCCAAAAGCACACTGCCAGCTGCTGATGTACCCCACCCTCCCCACTAGGGGGCAGCAGGGTACCCGTCCAGCCTCTGGACTCCCTGGGCTGAGACCCCACCAACTTGTCTCACCGATGAGATCCCTGGGCCACTGGCGTGCGGCTGGCATTGGCACTGGGCTGGATATAGCGGGCGTTTGGTGTGTCCAAGGGGGGGCTAACAGGGGATCCCCACAGACCCACCCCCCTGGGATTCCAAACCCCACAGCATAAGCACAGGCGAGTTCTCCTCTAGAGAGAGCCCCACCCCAAAATGAGTCATCTCGGTGAGCACAAGAGTTGGCATTACCTGCAGGGAACACTGGCCTGGGGAGACTCTGGAGAGCGGCTGAAAGATGGAAGAGAAGAGAGGCTGAGTCAGAGATCTGGGGAAGGAGGAGTGTGATGGGAGTCAGGAATGCTAGGAAAAAGGCAGGGGGATAGAGGGAGGATGGGGAGTGGGATATGTGACGGGTTACCCCCCGGGGGCCACTTGGAACTAGGTACCACTGATCCCACCTGACCCACCAGCCTGGGTTCCCTTTACACTGTATTGATGGGGCAAGCCAGCCAAGCCCTCCCCCAGACTTCAGCCTGCACCTTACCAGCAGGTAGGGACCTGCACCTTACAGGTAGGGACACACCCACTGCAGCTACACACACAGATCCTGAGATCAGCCCTGCCTGGGAAGGCTCAGCCAAGGAACTGCACAGTACTCAAGAGCACACCCCCCTCTAGAGGGTAAGACCAACACTGTGCCATCTTGTGCTGCCCAGAGAACTCTACAGCGTAAGCTCATGAAATTCACACCCTCCCTCAATGTGGAGGGGGACATGCACAGCTTTCTGCTCCGGGTTCTAATTTACACACACACACACACACACACACACACACACACACACACGCTGGTTTTAGACAAAACAAAACACGTTTATTAACTACAAAAGATAGATCTGAAGTGACGATAAGGGATAGCAAACAGATCAAAGCAGATTGCCTAGCGAATTAGAAAAGCGCAGTCTACGCGTAGTACACTAACAACATTCGATACGAGCGGCACATTTTCACCCTAAAGCTTGTTTTAGGCGGATTGCAGAGATTCTTGAGGCCCAGCTGCCCTTTGCTTTCAGCTTAAAACTCCAGCTATTCCTTTCACAGGCTAGACAACCCTCGAGCCCGGGGTCATCGGCCCTTCGCCCCTGGTTCAGGCTTTTTGTGTCTCAGGGGTGTTCAGCACCCTTCTTTCTCGGGTGGGGAGGCAGTGAAGAATGACCCACGATGATGCCATTCCCCTGCCTTAAATCGTTTTTGCATATGGCAGGAATCCTTTGTCCCCCCAGTTTGACCCCCACCCCCGGTCAGTGGAAAAACCACAAGTATTATCATGGAGTCCAGGACCAGGTGACTTGGTTACATCACCCTGCAGCCATAACTCAGAGGCTGTTTGCAGCATCCCCAGGAAGGCTTCTCAGTGGGTGAGCAGCATCTTCTAAGACCTATTGTTTTCTCAAATGGCCCTTCCCAGCGAGACAGCTAGACTGATTGCATTCTGCCTAGTGGGCGTTCCCCAGGTGTAAACACATTGGTAACAGATGCATAGACAATATTCCTAACTTCAGGGATAACAATGATACATGCATACAAATAAGATAATCATATTCAGTAAACCATCATCTTTCCAATGATACCTCGCATGACCTCTCTTGTATAAAATACATCATAGTTATGCCATAATCATATCCTAACACTATCTCTATGAAGAATATGTGGTCATTGTGTCAAAGGATAGTACAGCTCAGAGGAGAAGAAAGGCAAGAAAAAGCAAGCAAGCAAGAAGAGAGACAGAAAGGGAAAGAAAGCAAGCAGGCAAGCAAGAAAGAAATATGGAAAAGAGATAGAACAAGAAAGCAGAAAAACAAGCAAGCAAGAAAGAAAAGCAAGAGAGAGAGAGTAAACAGGAGGATGGAGTGCAAGCAAGAAAGAAAAGAGACAGAAAGAGAATGCAAAAAAACAAACACGCAAGAAAAGAACAAGAAGCAAGACAGCAGTCAAGAAACAAAAGAGATAGAAAGAAATAAAAGAGATTGAAAGAAAAAGCAGGAAAGCAAGCAAGAAAAGAAAGATTGCAGGGAAACAAGAAAGAAAAGAGAAAAAGCAAGCAAGCAAGAAAAGGGAGAGATTGCAGGGGAAAAAGAAAGAAAAGAGAGAAAGCAAGCAAGCAAGAAAAGCAATAGAAGAGAATAAACAAGATAGAAAGAAACAACAGGAAAGCAAGCAATATAGAAAAGAGGAATCAGAAAAGCAAGCTAGAAAGAAAAGCCATAGCAAGAGAAAGAAATTAAAGAGATAGAAAGAAAAAGCAAGAAACAGAGAAAAGCCATAGAAAGAGAAAAGCAAGCAAGAAAGAAAAGCGATGAAAAGTAAAAGACAGAAAGAAGGCTGGTGAGCAAGACAGCAAGGAAAGAGCTAGAAGAGAAGCAGGAAAGCAAGCAAGACAGGCTGGGCCTGCTCTAGGATTTTTGCCACCCCAAGCAAACATTTTTTTGGCCGCCCCCCCCCCCTGTTTTTTCTTGCCCCCCCCACCCCTGGCCCTGCCTCAACTCCACCCCTTTCCAACCCCTTCCCCAAATCACCAGCCCCGCCTCCTCCCCCACACATGCTGCATTTCCCCCACCCCATTGCTTCCTGTGGCCCCCCGCAACCCCCCACCCTAGCTCACCTCCGCTCCGCCTGCTCCCCTAACATGCCACCGCTCCACTTCTCCCCACTCCCTCGCCTGAGAGGAAGTGGGGAGAAGCGAAGCGCTGCGCGTTCAGGGGAACAGGTGGAGCGGAGACGAGCTATGGCGGCTGGCCGGGGCACATTTCTAGGGGTGGCATGGCCGGCACCAGAATGCCGCCCCTAGAAATGTGCCGCCCCAAGCACCTGCTTGTTTTGCTGGTGCCTAGAGCCGGCCTTGAAGACAGGAGATAGCCCAAGAGATGAAGTGGGCCCAGGATGGCTACTTACCCAGCAGCGGCAGAAGGAGAGTTAGCTCCATGCTGAGTAAGCTGATCCGGCTGGGGGCCGAGAGCTGGGTTCTGAGCCACCAGCCCCGTCTCTGCCCAGGGAGGAGACTGGCTCCCTTCCTGTCAGATAGCCAAACCCTGGCATGGATGTGACACCCAGCCTGTGCTTCCTTCCCGAGGTGGGAGGTATCGTGGCATCTCCCCATGGTCACATGCCGGGCTCTTGGAAAACGTGACAGCAGTTGCTGACCACAAACTGACGCCCTCCTCCCTGCATTCCCCCCCCCTCCAGCATCTTGCAAAAGCAACATGGCCCTGGGCCAGCTCAGCTCAAGGCGGCATTACCCACCCACAGGACCTTCTCCAGCTGCATGGGGGAAACTGAGGCACAGTGCAGGCAAGGTGGGTGATGTGGCAGCCTTTACACTGGGAGTCAGATCTTTGCGGTGGCCAATGTATAAGAAAATTAATTATTCCCCCCCCCCCCCCGGTTCGCATTGACATTTTTCACCATGGTTTTCTAAGCAGCTCAAACTTGCCTGTTTATGCCGAGGCCTAAGGGGTTTGAATGCCCGTGAACAAGGATGGGAATTAGGTGTCTGAATCCCTTTGGCCATCTCAGTTTTGGATCGAGGCTCTTACGAGCAGCAACTGGCTGTGGGCCCTGGGGTGGTAGGTGCTAGTAATCTCATGATAAAGACCAGAGGCCAGGAATTTCAAGAGTGCCTAGAGATTTTATCTGGCTTGCCGGGAAGCTGCCCTCGGAGGATCGGGGCCTTTTCAGATCCCAAAGACCCACAATCCCTAGTCACCTTTGAAACTGTTGGTCGCATGTCTTGCCAACTGATAGGAATCATGCCCCTTCCTGGAACTGGGAGGGGAACCCAGGAGTCTCTCCATGCCCTGCCCAGAGCTCGGGGAGAGAACCCAGGAGTCCTGATACCCAGCCCCTCCCACGCCAAACACTGGACCCCCACTGCTCTCCCAGAGTCTGGGTTAGACCCTAGGAGTCCTGGCTTCCAGCACCTCCTGCTCCAATGACTAGATCACACTCCCTGCTCAGAGCTGGGGAGAAAACACAAGAGTCCTGGCTCCTAACGCCCCTGTGCTCCAACCACTAGATCCCACTGCCTGCTCAGAGCTGTGGAGAGAACCCAGGAGTCCTGATACCCAGCCCCTGCCCTGCACCCCCACTCCAACCACTAGACCCCACTGCCTGCTCAGAGCTGTGGAGAGAACCCAGGAGTCCTGATACCCAGCCCCTGCCCTGCACCCCCACTCCAACCACTAGACCCCACTGCCTGCTCAGAGCTGAAGATGGAACCCAGGAATCCTGGTGCCCAGCCCCTCCTGCTCTAGCCACTAGATCCCACTCCCCTCCCAGAGCTGGGAAGGGAGAAGATGGGCTGCGGTAGGACAATTTCCCCAGAAAGATCAATATGTCGCTGCCCTGCATGGAGCAGAGGTGGAGTGGGGGAGGGGAGTGAATGATGACTTACAGACGAGGAGGTTGGAGAAGGGGTGGCTGGCCCATGTCTACACGGAGGGTCAGGGGGCCAGGACTGGGGCCCTGAGTATCACTGAGCTAATGAGATGACGGGGACTGGAGCTGGAGGAACTGAATTCAGTTCACTGGGGGCTGCCGCTCTCTGAGCCTGCAGTCTCATGGATTTAGGGAAAGGTGGCTTCTCCTTGATAGTGGGGCTAGTGGTAGGTGCACACAGCCAGCCTCAGCGCAGCTCAGCGGGGACAGGAGTTCTAAGGAGAATCTCCCTTCTGGGTCAGCAATACAGGGCCAATGACACACACCACAGCGGGGAGGAAATGACCACAGCAAAGGAAATGGAGAAAGAACAGGTTAAAGAACATTTAGAGCCATTAGATGTATCCAAGTTGACAGCGCCTGATGAAATCATCCTATGGTACTTAAGGAATTAGCTGAAACAATCTCAGAACTGTCAGCGATTATCTTAGAGAAGTCATGGAGCAGGGGTGATATCCCAGAGAGCTGGGGAAGGGCAAACATGGTAGCTATCTTTAAAAGGGGAAGAAGGAAGATCTTGATTATTATAAACCAGTCAGTCTAACTTTGATACCTGGAAAGCTACTGGAACAAATTATTAAACAATCAATCTGTGAGCACCTAGCGGATAAGAAGATTATAAGAAAGAGCCAGCATGGATTTGTCAGGAGCAAATCATGCCAAAGCAACCTTATTTCCTTCTTTGGCAGGGTCACTGGCTTCGTGGATGGGGGGACGCAGGAGACGTGATGTAGCTTGATTTTAGTCAGGTGTTTGACAGCCCCACACGACATTCTCATACGCAAACGAGGGAACCGTGGTCTAGGTGAAATTATTATCAGATGGGTGCTCCACTGGTTGAAAGACCATCCTCAAAGAGTAGTTAGCAATGGTTCGCCATTACAGCGAGAGGGCGTACTTAAGGGTGTCCCACGGGGCTCAGTCTTGGTCTGGTACCAGTCAATATTTTCATGAATGACTTGGAGCGTGGAGAAGCGGCTTATCAATTTTGCAGAGGACACCAAGATGGGAGGGGTTGCAAGCACTTTAGAGGACAGGATTACAATTCAAAATGACCGTGACAAGTTGGGAGAATTGGCCTGAAATCAACAGGATGAAATTACGTAGAGACAAGTGAAAATACAATGAGGAGTCTGGTGGCACCTTAAGATGCCACCGGACGCCTCGTTGTTTTTGTGGATACGGACTAACATGGCTACCACTCTGATACTTGAAGTGCAAATCATTTCACTTAGGAAGGAAAAATCAAAGGCAGAGCTGCAAATTGGGGACTAACTGGCTAGGAGGGTCATACCGCTGATGAGGGTCCGGGGTTAGGGTGGATCACAAATTGCAGATGACTCCCCAATGCGATGCAGCTGTGAAGAAGGCTGATATCATTCGGGGGTGTATTAACAGGAGTCTTATATGTAACACATGGAAGGTCATTCCGTGAGGGGGGGGTGATGGATGGCAGGAGAGAGATCACTTGATCATTACCTGTTAGGTCCACTCACTCCGGGTCACCTGGCATTGGCCACTGTCGGTGGACAGGATACTGGGCTGGATGGACCTTTGGTCTGACCCAGTACAGCCTCTCTTATGTTCTTATTCTCCTTCTCTACTTGGCATTGGTGAGACATCCGCTGGAGAACTGTGTCCAATTCTGGGATATCAGGAAAGATGTGGACAAATTCGAGAGAGTCCAGAGGAGAGCAACAGAAATGATCAAAAGTTGCAAAAACCTGACCTATGAGGAAAGTGGTTTAAAAAAAAACGGGCTTTTTTAGTCTGGAGAAAAGAAGACTGAGTGGACCTGATAACAGTCTTCCAATATATGAAGGGCTGTTACAAAGGGGGTGGGAATCAATTGTTTCTCATCTCTACTGAAGTTAGACAAGCATCTGCAGCAAGGGAGATTGAGGATAGATATTAGGAAAAAGTTTCTAACTGTAAGGGGAGTTAAGCTCTGTAATCCGCTTCCAAGGGAGGTTGTGGAAGCCCCATCACTGGAGGTTTTGGAGACCAGGTGGGACAAACACCTGTTGGAGATGGTCTACATGGTCCTACCTCAGCCCACGGGGCTGGACTTCATGACCTCTCCAGGTCCCTTCCAGCCTGACATGTCTCATTTTATAGAATCATGGAGGGGTGGAGGCGCAGAAAGACCATAGGAGGCTAAAGGGGGGTTTAATGACAAACAGGAGATGGGAAATGTACAGAGATTTACATCAGCTTGAATGTTCCTGGTAAAGGGGAGACTTGCTGAGAAGTTAGAAACTTCTTCCTTCCTTTCGAACAGTCCCAGTCTCTCTGCAGCAGGCAAAGGGACACAGTCGCACCTCGTTTTGCCAGGGATGTGTTCGGCTGGAGACCTGGCGTGTGCCTGCCAGCGTGAAGGAGACCGTGGGAGGATATGAGTGTGGTAAGCATCACAGATCTTCATTGGCCCTATGATGTTGCGGGGGACATGGAGGCAAGGGGGGTGTAATTTCCCCTGGAGGTTAAAGAGTGTCTGGGTTGATCATTGTCAGAGGTATAGGGGAGTAACTGCTGATGGCACCATCGTTCTGGGTTCTCCTCCTCATCTCCCACTTGAAACCTACCAAAGAGAAAAGCAAACCAGTCACATCGCTGACGTACTTGGGGCATTTCATCGTGTGTTTCTATTCCGCGTTCGGGCTCTGGCTCAGAAGGGGAAAGGGTGGGGTGCACTTAGATGGGAGACCAACAAGGGATAGCAAAGCAAGGAAGCCAGGAGGGGGCATTGTGGGTAGCTCAATAAGGGGCACACTCCCCTGGGAAAGAGTGCTGTCTGCAATGCCCCAATGCGTCGCTAGGGGGCGCTGTGCAGCAGGGAGCGGTGGCTCAGTAGGGGCCAGTCATGCATCTTAATCAGCGCTGACTCCAATGCACCAGCATAACACTAGGGGGCGCTGTGCTGCAGGGAGTGGGGTGAGGGGGCTCTCCCCCAATAGCCAGTGTTGACCCCAGTGCCCCAGTGTGGTGCTAGGGGGCGCTGTGATGCAGGGGGCGAGGCAGGGCTCAGTAGGGGTGCTCTCTCCTGCCAGTCAGTGCTGAGCCCAATGCCCCAAGGTGGCACTACACTGCCGGGAGCAGGATGGGGGCTCAGTAGGGAGGTGTCACAGCAGAGAAACCATAATAACCCTGGTCTGCTGCATGGAAGGGGAAACTGAGACACACGACCTCATGGCATTGCTGGCTAAATGCCAAGTTACCTACACTCTAGAAAACATTAATATCTGCATTGAATTAACACCGGTTGGAAAAGCAGAAGGGTTAATAATACGGAACAGATACAAAGAGATGCTTTCTAGCGTCCCGGAGGAGGCCCACTGGCTGACTTCTGAAATGACCAGACTGACCCACAAAGGGTTAAAAGAGACACCGACCTTTACAAGAGCTCATGGGGGTAGCATGACAATGCTTAGCAACACTTGCTGTATGTTCAAACCCTAAAGAGGACCTTGGGCCCACTGCCGCCTCATTGAGCAGTGACTAAAACTCCTGCAGTGAACTAAGGGGGATGGGGTGATGCTCTGTGCCTCAAAGTAGCACCGTGGAACCCCCATAGTCACCACGCTCATACAATTGTGACAGGTTTGGTACAAAGTGCGCCTTGTGAGGTATCGTTTGAAAAGTCTTCGTCTGGTGAACATTAACGTCCTGTTGGATTGCGTTCGCTGTCGTGGTATGGGAAGTTATGGAATATTGCCGGATGTGTTGCTGAACTATGGTATGAGGTTGGGAACACCCACAGCCAGCCTTTCAGGTACAATCGTGGAGTAGCCAGGCAGCATTAATGGCTCATCAACACCCATCAAGGAAAGAATCCATTATCCATAGACTGTATACACTGGAGACTGCTTGACCAATGGGGACCACCTGATCCCCACCTCACAGCAAATCTCGTAGCAAGAAAGTATAAAAGAGGGGACGTGACATCATCACTTGGCCTCACTCCCCCCGCAGCTCAACACCTGGAAACACATTTGGAGGACAAAGACTTTGACCTGGGGGAGGCAGGTCCCAGGCTGGAGAAGAGTCCCAGTCTGTGTATTGCTCGTACCATCTGTCAGGGTGAGACATGGCTTGATTCAAATCCTGTTCAGTTTGTACAACTTAGACCGTGAATTTATTTTTATTTCTTAAGGAACCAACTTTGATCTCTGCATTTGCTCCTTA
This sequence comes from Chelydra serpentina, assembly GCA_037349315.1. Lineage (NCBI taxonomy): Eukaryota > Metazoa > Chordata > Testudines > Chelydridae > Chelydra > Chelydra serpentina. The sequence continues at coordinate 63,257 of JBAIAC010000346.1, forward strand.
TAATCACTTTGAATCCATCTGTCTGTCGTTAATCAGCTGTTCTATATTTTACCTAAAACAGTGTGGTTTGGTTCAATCTCAGCTCAGGTTACAAAGGTGCATATCCACCCTACACCCCCATGTTCATCCTTGTGAAATGATTGTGTGGTATCTAATGCAAAGTTTGTCATGTCAGGTGTCTTCGGAAGGCTCATGATGCACTGAGCATGGTTGTTACAGTAATGTTATAGTAATGTTATCGGTTATAATTCCATGTATATAGTTATGAGGCTGAAAATGTATCCTCATGGCTTAAAGCAAGCCCAGGCAAAAACTCTCTAAGAGCAGAAGGCCAGTTCACACCTCACCAAGGCTTGTATGGGACAAACCCAGCCCTGCCTCATAGGAACAAAGGACACTGGCCTAGGCAGCAACAAAAGGATTTGTTCAAGTGAGTCACCCCCTTCCTTTGGTCAGTTTGGGACTGTGATGAGGTAATTCTCCCCTGACTCTGAAGGGGGGGGCAAAGCCAAGAGGAAAGAAAGAACATGATAAAAGGGAGAGACATTTGCCATGCTCTTCCTCTCTCTTCCACCTACATCTACAGATACGACCACCACCAAGTGACTGAAGCACTGATCAAAGGAGAGAGCCTGGCTGAAGGGAAACCAGCCAGCCTGTGGTGAGAAGCAGCTAAGTTTGTAAGGGCATTGAAAGTGTTAACAAGCTTAGAAGGCGTTTTGCTTTTATTGCATTTGACCAAATCCGACTTGTTGTGCTTTGAGTTATAATCACTTAAAATCTATCTTTTATAATTAATAAACTTGTTTGTTTGTTCCACCTGAAGCAGTGTGTTTGGTTTGAAGCGTGTCAGAGGCTCCCCTTGGGATAACAAGCCTGGTACATATCAATTTATTTGTTAAATTGATGAACTCATATAAGCTTGCAGCGTCCAGCGGGCATAACTGGACACTGCAAGACGGAGGTTCCTGGGGTTGTGTCTGGGACCGGAGATATTGGCTAGTGTCATTCGGTTGCACAATCCAAGGAGAAGCTAACATGCCAGAGGTGGGCATGACCAGCCCAGGAGTGGGGGTTCTCACAGCAGAGCAGGGTAAGGCTGGCTCCCAGAGTCGAGGATTGGAGTGACCTAGCAGATCACTGGTCCAGATGACACCAGAGGGGAACGTCACAGAGAGCTACCCCAGGTTGGTGGGACAGAGGGCTCAGCAGTCACACAGTCTGGGATGCACCCAGGGGATCCCGTCTCTGTGCGCTCTCCCCTTGCAGTCACTCCCTGTCCTAATGTCCCAGCATGGCACTAGGGGGCGCTGTGCTGCGGGAAGGAGGTGGGAGGGTGATCTTTCTACAGCTGCTTCCCTATGGATAAGTCCCATCCCCTCTTAATTATTATCATTTTAGCACCTAGGAGAAACACCTCCTGGAGAAGAACCCCCATGTGCTAGGCTCTGCACAAACACCGAACAAGATGGTTCCCAATAACACTCCCTCCTTCCTCCGCCCCCCACTATATGTATTTTTCCCAGGACTCTGGCCATAAACTCTGGTATGTCCCCAGACCTGCTGACCTGATTCTGTTCTCCTAAATTCCTCCACCCCAGCTGCTTCCATAGATCTAGCATCCGCTTTTGCCCTTCCACTCATTTGCGCAGCTGATTGCAAGCTGCTGTGTTCCACCCTAGAGGTGGCTGCATCTCAGCCTCGAGCAAGAGATTGCCGGATGAGGTCTCAGTGCACCTGTTGGCCCAGCTACCCCACCCCAGAGCTGGTTGCATTTCAGCACCAGTCGTTTGATCTCCTGGCAGTATTGCTTGAATGCTCATCATTCCCCACCCTGATCTCTCCCCACACACAACCTGGGGGCTGGGAGCTGCAGGGCCCCCTGCCGGTGAGCTGTGTGCACGGTCATCCCGGATGCCTGGGTCCCATTCCCCCATCCTGGCATCTCTCCCCTGAACCACAATTCTTCGCACCTTGAAACTACCCAATTACCCATGATCCATTGAAGCTGAGCTTCCCTCCTGTAAACTCCCCACAATCCTTTACCCCAAATTACCCACCGTCCTTTGCACTGAACTCCTGTAGTACCAAATCACCCATGATGCCGTGCAAGGCAGTCCTGCTCCAGCCAATTACCCACAGTCTTTTGCAATAGGGTGTTGCAATCCTAAATTAACCTTGGAGGTGGGGGGAGGGGAAGAGAGTGCTCCAGAATCCCCTAGGTTTTAGAGACTTGAATGGTCATCCTGGATGCCTGGGTCCCACTCCCCATCTCAGTCTCTCCCTGATAAGGACAGAGCTGCGGCGCCATGTCGGGGTGAGCGCGCTGTACTGCCAACATGGATGCCTGGTCCCATTCCCCATCCCCGTATCTCCTTCCCCGCACACCTTTCTTCTTCCTCCTCAGGAGACAGATGAGAAGCAGCAGCAGAACCAGCCCCACGGCAGCACCAGCGCACCCAGCCACCAGGGGGATGGGCAGAGACCAGACAGCTAAGAGAAGGGGGAAAGGGAGGTGTTAATAGCCAGGAATCATAGGAACAAGAGAACAGGGAATAGGGATCTACTACCTCCACTATACCCCAGCCAGGGAAGGGAACTATGGGGGCCCTCCCCTTTAAGGGAAGATTTTCTGCCTGCCAGATGCTTTTGGTACCGGTCATGGTGAAATGCTCCCACCTCTGGGTCAATCAGGGATACTGCAAGAGCGGGGCATGGGTCTTCTTACTGTCCCCTTTAAAGTTTGCAGCCAAGGTCTCTCCTTGAAGATAGCGGGGGGCTGCTGGCATGACCCTGAGGTGGCTTTATTTAGGGGGGCTGTCAGGGGGATTTGGGGGCCTCACCCTTCATGGTGATGTTCACAGGCCAGTTCCTGGGGGATGAGACCCACCTCCTATTCAGGTACTCCTGGTACCTACACTGTATAATGGGCGCTAGGGGCAGCAGAGGGTGGGGGTAGGGAAGGGGCGGCTATACTGTATAATGGGCGCTAGGGGCAGCAGAGGGTGGGGGTGGGGAGGGGTGGCTATACTGTATAATGGGCACTAGGGGCAGCAGAGGGTGGGGGTGGGGAAGGGCGGCTATACTGTATAATGGGCACTAGGGGGCAGGAGAGGGTGGGGGTGGGGAAGGGGCGGCTATACTGTATAATGGGCACTAGGGGGCAGCAGAGGGTGGGGGCGGGGAAGGGGCGGCTATACTGTATAATGGGCACTAGGGGGCAGCAGAGGGTGGGGGTGGGGAAGGGGCGGCTATACTGTATAATGGGCACTAGGGGACAGCAGAGGGTGGGGGTGGGGAAGGGGTGGATATACTGTATAATAGGCAGGGGGGCAGCAGAGGGTGGGGGTGGGGAAGGGGTGGCTTTACTATATAATGGACACTGGGCTTCAAAAGACAGCTGTGTGTGTGTGTTCCCCGGTTCTCCCCACTGCAGGACTATGGAGTGTCCCTTCAATGGCGTATCGAGGTTTAGGGGCAGACTCACCATCCATGGTGACGTTCACAGCCTGACTCCTGGGGGACGGGATCCACCTCCCGCTCACGTTCTCCTCGTAGCCGCAGGTGAATTCCCCAGCGCTCGCAGGACCAGCCCGGGGGAAAGTGAGCATCATAGAGTCAGTGCTGGACTGTGCGGTGCTGATCTCAGACCCGGTGTCCCTGGGGATAACCTCGGCCCCATCCTTGTAGAAGTGAAATCTCCACTCGCCGGCATCGCCGGGGGCCGTGCAGGTGATGACTAAGGGGTCCCCCTTGCTCACCACTCCGGATGGGTGATCCACACTCAGCACTGGCAAGGGAAGGGGATCTGAGGGGAGGACAGAGTGGACGGGTCAGCAGGAGATCCAGATTGGGGAAACTGGTAAAAGATCCGCTACACTGAATAATGGGCACTAGGGGGCAGCAGAGGGTGGGGGTGGGAAGGGGTGGCTATACTGTATAATGGGCACTAGGGGGCAGCAGAGGGTGGGGGTGGGGAAGGGGCAGCTATACTGTATAATGGGCACTAGGGGGCAGCAGAGGGTGGGGGTGGGGAAGGGGTGGCTATACTGTATAATGGGCACTGGGGGAAGCAGAGGGTGGGGGTGGGGAAGGGGTGGCTATACTGTATAATGGGCACTAGGGGGAAGCAGAGGTGGGGTGGCGAAGGGGCGGCTCTACTGTACAATGGGCACTAGGGGGCAGCAGAGGGTGGGGGTGGGGAAGGGGCGGCTATACTGTATAATGGGCACTAGGGGGCAGCAGAGAGTGGGGGTGGGGAAGGGGCGGCTATACTGTATAATGGGCACTAGGGGGCAGCAGAGGTGCGGGTGGGGAGGGGCGGCTATACTGTATAATGGGCACTAGGGGGCAGCAGAGGGTGGGGGCGGGGAAGGGCGGCTATACTGTATAATGGGCACTAGGGGGCAGCAGAGGGCGGGGGTGGGGAAGGGGTGGCTATACTGTATAATGGGCACTAGGGGGCAGCAGAGGTGGGGTGGGGAAGGGGCGGCTATACTGTATAATGGGCACTAGGGGGCAGCAGAGGTGGGGGTGGGGAAGGGGCAGCTATACTGTATAATGGGCAGAAGGGCAGCATGAGGAAGGGGAGTTGAGTCAGGCAGCCATTCATTACACAGCTGCATCATGTCAACTCTCGTTGCGATTCAGAAGACAGCTGTGTGTGTGTGTTCCCCGGTTCTCCCCACTGCAGGACTATGGAGTGTCCCTTCAATGGCATTTGGAGGTTTAGGGGCAGCCTCACCCTTCACGGTGACAGTCACAGGCCGACTCCTGGGGGACGGGATCCACCTCCCGCTCACGTTCTCCTCGTAGCCGCAGGTGAATTCCCCAGCGCTCGCAGGACCAGCCCGGGGGAAAGTGAGCATCACAGAGTCAGTGCTGGACTGTGCGGTGCTGATCTCAGACCCGGTGTCCCTGGGGATAACCTCGGCCCCATCCTTGTAGAAGTGAAATCTCCACTCGCCGGCATCGCCGGGGGCCGTGCAGGTGATGACTAAGGGGTCCCCCTTGCTCACCACCCCGGATGGGTGATCGGCACTCAGCACTGGCAAGGGAAGCGGATCTGAGGGGAGGACAGAGTGGATGGGTCAGCCGCAGATCTAGAATGGGGAAACTGGTAAAAGATCCGCTATACTGTATAATGGGCACTAGGGGGCAGCAGAGGGTGGGGGTGGGGAAGGGGCAGCTATACTGTATCATGGGCACTAGGGGCAGCAGAGGGTGGAGGTGGGGAAGGGGCAGCTAAACTGTATAATGGGCACTAGGGGGCAGCAGAGGGCGGGGGTGGGGAAGGGGCGGCTATACTGTATATTGGGCACAGGGGCAGCAGAGGGTGGGGGTTGGGAGGGGGCAGCTATACTGTATAATGGGCACTAGGGGGCAGCAGAGGGTGGGGATGGGGAAGGGGCGGCTATACTGTATAATGGGCACTAGGGGGCAGCAGAGGGCGGGGGTGGCGAAGGGGCGGCTATACTGTATAATGGGCACTAGGGGGCAGCAGAGGTGGAGGTGGGGAAGGGGCGGCTATACTGTATAATGGGCACTAGGGGGCAGCAGAGGGTGGGGGTGGGGAAGGGGCGGCTATACTGTATAATGGGCACTAGGGGGCAGCAGAGGGTGGGGGCGGGGAAGGGGAGGCTATACTGTATAATGGGCACTAGGGGGCAGCAGAGATGGGGGTGGGGAAGGGGCGGCTATACTGTATAATGGGCACTAGGGGGCAGCAGAGGTGGGGTGGGGAAGGGGCGGCTATACTGTATAATGGGCACTAGGGGCAGCATGAGGAAGGGGAGTTGAGTCAGGCAGCCATTCATTACACAGCTGCATCATGTCAACAATCGTTGGGATTCAAAAGACAGCTGTGTGTGTGTGTTTGTCACGGAGTGTGGGGGAGTCAGGTCCTGCACCCCTCTTCCTGGGATTCAATGTGACTCTCAGCCAGCCAGTAGAACAGAAGGTTTATTAGGGTTGTCAGGAACGAGTCCAAACAGAGCTTGTAAGTATGACCCGGACCCCTCAGCTGGGCCTTCTGGGGGGGGGCAGGGAGCTTAGACCCCAGCTAAGGGGCTCCCTGCGTTTCACCACCCAGCTTAAAACTGAAACCAAAAAGCCAAAACCCTCCAGCAGGCTCTTCCCCTCCCCCAGGGCCCCTCCTCTAGCCTGTCCATTCTCCCAGCCAAAGGTGTCACCTCCCCACCCCCGTCCTGGCTCATGTTACAGCCTCAGCCAGATCCATCTCGCTCTCTACTCCGTCACAGTGTTCCCCGGTTCTCCCCACTGCAGGACTATGGAGTGTCCCTTCAATGGCATTTGGAGGTTTAGGGGCAGCCTCACCCTTCACGGTGACAGTCACAGGCCGACTCCTGGGGGACGGGATCCACCTCCCGCTCACGTTCTCCTCGTAGCCGCAGGTGAATTCCCCAGCGCTCGCAGGACCAGCCCGGGGGAAAGTGAGCATCACAGAGTCAGTGCTGGACTGTGCGGTGCTGATCTCAGACCCGGTGTCCCTGGGGATAACCTCGGCCCCATCCTTGTAGAAGTGAAATCTCCACTCGCCGGCATCGCCGGGGGCCGTGCAGGTGATGACTAAGGGGTCCCCCTTGCTCACCACTCCGGATGGGTGATCCACACTCAGCACTGGCAAGGGAAGGGGATCTGAGGGGAGGACAGAGTGGACGGGTCAGCAGGAGATACAGATTGGGGAAACTGGTAAAAGATCCGCTACACTGAATAATGGGCACTAGGGGGCAGCAGAGGGTGGGGGTAGGTAAGGGCGGCTATACTGTATAATGGGCACTAGGGGGCAGCAGAGTGTGGGGGTGGGGAAGGGGCGGCTATACTGTATAATGGGCACTAGGGGGCAGCAGAGGGTGGGGGTGGGGAAGGGGCGGCTATACTGCATAATGGGCACTAGGGGGCAGCAGAGGGTGGGGGCGGGGAAGGGGCGGCGATACTGTATAATGGGCACTAGGGGGCAGCAGAGGGTGGGGGTGGGGAAGGGGCGGCTATACTCTATAATGGGCACTAGGGGCAGCAGTGGGTGGGGGTGGGGAAGGGGTGGCTAAACTGTATAATGGGCACTAGGGGGCAGCAGAGGGCGGGGGTGGGGAAGGGGCAGCTATTCTGTATAATGGGCACTAGGGGGCAGCAGAGGGCGGGGGTGGGGAAGGGGCGGCTATACTGTATATTGGGCACAGGGGCAGCAGAGGGTGAGGGGGGAAGGGGAGGCTATACTGTATAATGGGCACTAGGGGGAAGCAGAGGTGGGGGTGGGGAGGGGTGGCTATACTGTATAATGGGCACTAGGGGGCAGCAGAGGTGGGGGTGGGGAAGGGGCGGCTATACTGTATAATGGGCACTAGGGGGCAGCAGAGGTGGGGTGGGGAAGGGGCGGCTATACTGTATAATGGGCACTAGGGGGCAGCAGAGGTGGGGTGGGGAAGGGGCGGCTATACTGTATAATGGGCACTAGGGGGCAGCAGAGGTGGGGTGGGGAAGGGGCGGCTATACTGTATAATGGGCACTAGGGCAGCATGAGGAAGGGGAGTTGAGTCAGGCAGCCATTCATTACACAGCTGCATCATGTCAACTCTCGTTGCGATTCAGAAGACAGCTGTGTGTGTGTGTTCCCCGGTTCTCCCCACTGCAGGACTATGGAGTGTCCCTTCAATGGCATTTGGAGGTTTAGGGGCAGCCTCACCCTTCACGGTGACAGTCACAGGCCGACTCCTGGGGGACGGGATCCACCTCCCGCTCACGTTCTCCTCGTAGCCGCAGGTGAATTCCCCAGCGCTCGCAGGACCAGCCCGGGGGAAAGTGAGCATCACAGAGTCAGTGCTGGACTGTGCGGTGCTGATCTCAGACCCGGTGTCCCTGGGGATAACCTCGGCCCCATCCTTGTAGAAGTGAAATCTCCACTCGCGGGCATCACCGGGGGCCGTGCAGGTGATGACTAAGGGGTCCCCCTTGCTCACCACTCCTGATGGGTGATCGGCACTCAGCACTGGCAAGGGAAGGGGATCTGAGGGGAGGACAGAGTGGATGGGTCAGCCGCAGATCTAGAATGGGGAAACTGGTAAAAGATCCGCTATACTGTATAATGGGCACTAGGGGGCAGCAGAGGGTTGGGGTGGGGAAGGGGCAGCTATACTGTATAATGGGCACTAGGGGGCAGCAGAGGGCAGGGGTGGGGAAGGGCGGCTATACTGTATAATGGGCACTGGGGGAAGCAGAGGGTGGGGGTGGGGAAGGGGTGGCTATACTGTATATTGGGCACAGGGGCAGCAGAGGTGGGGGTGGGGAAGAGGCGTCTATACTGTATATTGGGCACAGGGGCAGCAGAGGGTGGGGGTTGGGAGGGGGCGGCTATACTGTATAATGGGCACTAGGGGGCAGCAGAGGTGGGGGTGGCGAAGGGGCGGCTATACTGTATATTGGGCACTAGGGGGCAGCAGAGGGTGGGGGTGGGGAAGGGGCGGCTATACTGTATAATGGGCACTAGGGGGCAGCAGAGGTGGGGGTGGCGAAGGGGCGGCTATACTGTATAATGGGCACTAGGGGGCAGCAGAGGTGGGGGTGGGGAAGGGGCGGCTATACTGTATAATGGGCACTAGGGGGTAGCAGAGGTGGGGTGGGGAAGGGGCGGCTATACTGTATAATGGGCACTAGGGGGCAGCAGAGGGTGGGGGTGGGGAAGGGGCGGCTATACTGTATAATGGGCACTAGGGGCACCAGAGGGTGGGGGTGGGGAAGGGGCGGCTATACTGTATAATGGGCACTAGGGGGCAGCAGAGGTGGGGTGGGGAAGGGGCGGCTATACTGTACAATGGGCACTAGGGGGCAGCAGAGGTGGGGTGGGGAAGGGGCGGCTATACTGTATAATGGGCACTAGGGCAGCATGAGGAAGGGGAGTTGAGTCAGGCAGCCATTCATTACACAGCTGCATCATGTCAACAATCGTTGGGATTCAAAAGACAGCTGTGTATGTGTGTTCCCCGGTTCTCCCCACTGCAGGACTATGGAGTGTCCCTTCAATGGCATTTGGAGGTTTAGGGGCAGCCTCACCCTTCACGGTGACAGTCACAGGCCGACTCCTGGGGGACGGGATCCACCTCCCGCTCACGTTCTCCTCGTAGCCGCAGGTGAATTCCCCAGCGCTCGCAGGACCAGCCCGGGGGAAAGTGAGCATCACAGAGTCAGTGCTGGACTGTGCGGTGCTGATCTCAGACCCGGTGTCCCTGGGGATAACCTCGGCCCCATCCTTGTAGAAGTGAAATCTCCACTCGCCGGCATCGCCAGGGGCCGTGCAGGTGATGACTAAGGGGTCCCCCTTGCTCACCACTCCGGATGGGTGATCGGCACTCAGCACTGGCAAGGGAAGGGGATCTGAGGGGAGGACAGAGTGGATGGGTCAGCAGGAGATCCAGATTGGGGAAACTGGTAAAAGATCCGCTATACTGTATAATGGGCACTAGGGGGCAGCAGAGGGTGGGGGTGGGGAAGGGGCGGCTATACTGTATAATGGGCACTAGTGGGCAGCAGAGGGTGGGGGTGGGGAAGGGGCGGCTATACTGTATAATGGGCACTAGGGGGCAGCAGAGGGTGGGGGTGGGGAAGGGGTGGCTATACAGTATAATGGGCACTAGGCGGCAGCAGAGGTGGGGTGGGGAAGGGGCGGCTATACTGTATAATGGGCACTAGGGGGCAGCAGAGGGTGGGGGTGGGGAAGGGGCGGCTATACTGTATAATGGGCACTAGGGGGCAGCAGAGGGTGGTGGTGGGGAGGGGCGGCTGTATTGTATAATGGGCACTAGGGTGGAGCAGAGGGTGGGGGTGGGGAAGGTACTCGGTATAATGGGCACTAGGGGCAGCAGAGGGTGGGGGTTGGGAGGGGGCGGCTATACTGTATAATGGGCACTAGGGGGCAGCAGAGGGCGGGGGTGGGGAGGGGGCGGCTATACAGTATAATGGGCACTAGGGGGCAGCAGAGGGTGGTGGTGGGGAGGGGCGGCTGTATTGTATAATGGGCACTAGGGGCAGCAGAGGATGGGGGCGGGGAAGGGGTGGGTACTCGGTATAATGGGCACTAGGGGTAACAGAAGGTGTGGACGCGGAAGTGGCGTCCGTACTTTATAAAAGGCAGTACGGGACAGGATGATGAATGGCACTTGAGTTGAGGGGGGGCATTTATTACACCTCTGCCTCTCCCCAACAATCATTCTCCTTCAAAAGGCATCCGGGTGTGTGCTCAGGTGCCCATGTGCGTCCCTTTGCCCCCTATTTCAGGAAGCACTGAATACATCTTGCATTGAGTTTGAGACTCTAGGGCATCCTCACCCTTCACGGTGACGTTCGCAGGCCGGCTCCTGGGGGACGGGACCCACCTCCCGCTTACGTTCTCCTCGTACCCACAGGTGAATTCCCCGGCGCTGTTGGGACCGGCCCGGGGGATGCTGAGCACAGAGACATTCCTAGAGCTGGTGCCGGGCTCCATGGTGCCGATCTCAGACCCCGCGTCCCCTGGGACAATCTTTGCTCCGTCTTTGTAGAAGTGAAACCTCCATTCTCCGGCATCCCCGGGGGCCGTGCAGGTGATGAGCAGGGGAAACCCTTCGTGCACCTGCCCTGATGGGGGATCCATGCTCAGCACGGGCTGTGGAGGGGGATCTGAGGGGAGTAGCAACAGGGAGAGGTTAGCAGGCTACACCGTGCTGAGCGTGGAAAAGCAGCGGCTATACCAGGGGTGGTCAATGTGAGCCTGAGAAGGAGCCAATATTTACTAATGTACATTGCAAAGAGCCACAGTAATATGTCAGCAGCCCCCCATCAGATCCCCCCGCCCCGCTCCCAGCGCCTCCCACCCACCGGCAGCCCCATTGCTCAGCGCCTCCCCTTCCCTCCCTGCACCTCCCGATCAGCTGTTTTGTGGCCTGCAGGAGGCTCTGGGGGGAGGGGAGAGGAGCGAGGGCACTGCAGGCTCATTGGTGGGGGTGGGAAGGGGGAGTAGGGTCAGGGCCTGTGGCAGACCCAGTGGTTGAGGAGTGAGCCCCCTGCCCCCCCCCCCCCCGGCACATTGGAAAGTTGGCACCTGTAGCTCCAGCCCCGGAGTCGGTGCCTGTCCAAGGAGCCGCATATTAACTTCTGAAGAGCCGCAAGTGGCTCCGGAGCACAGGCTGGCCACCCCTGGGCTATACTGTATAATGGGCACTAGGGGGCAGCAGAGGGTGGGGGTGGGAAGGGGCGGCTATACTGTGTAATGGGCACTAGGGGCAGCAGAGGGTGGGGGTGGGGAAGGGGTGGCTATACTGTATAATGGGCACTAGGGGGCAGCAGAGGGTGGGGGTGGGGAAGGGCGGCTGTATTGTATAATGGGCACTAGGGGCAGCAGAGGGTGGGGGTGGGAAGGGGCGGCTATACTGTATAATGGGCACTAGGGGCAGCAGAGGGTGGGGGTGGGGAAGGGGCGGCTATACTGTATAGTGGGCACTGGGGGGGCAGCAGAGGGCGGGGGTGGGGAAGGGGAGGCTATACTGTATAATGGGCACTAGGGGCAGCAGAGGGTGGGGGTGGGGAAGAGGCAGCGATACTGTATACTGGGCACTAGGGGGCAGCAGAGGGTGGGGGTGGGGAAGGGGCGGCTATACTGTATAATGGGCACTAGGGACAGCAGAGGGCGGGGGTGGGGAAGGGGCGGCTATACTGTATAATGGGCACTAGGGGGCAGCAGAGGGTGGGGGTGGGGAAGGGGCGGCTATACTGTATAATGGGCACTAGGGGGCAGCAGAGGGTGGGGGTGGGGAAGGGGCGGCTATACTGTATAATGGGCACTAGGGGACAGCAGAGGGCGGGGGTGGGGAAGGGGTGGCTATACTGTATAATGGGCACTAGGGGGCAGCAGAGGGTGGGGGTGGGGAAGTGGCGGCTATACTGTATAATGGGCACTAGGGGGCAGCAGAGGGTGGGGGTGGGGAAGGGCGGCTATACTGTATAATGGGCACTAGGGGGCAGCAGAGGGTGGGGGTGGGGAAGGGGCGGCTATACTGCATATGGGCACTAGGGAGCAGCAGAGGGTGGGGGTGGGGAAGGGGCATGTATACTGTATAATGGGCGCTAGGGGGTAGCAGAGGGTGAGGGGTGGGGAAATGGTGGGGAAGGGGTGGCCATGCTGGGTGGCAGTGTTTGAGAGCTGAATACTTTGTTGCCTTACTGAGTTGTTTGTGTGTGTGTGTGTGTGTGTGTGTGTGTCCATGCTGTAGGAAGTGTTGATTGTACGTAGGGATGGATTTAATTCTCTAGGGGAGCCTCACCTTTCAAGGTAACAGTCACAGCCTGGCTCCGGGTGGACAGGATCCATCTCCCGCTCTGTTTCTCCTCGTACCGGCAGGTGTATTCCCCGGTGCTGTTGGTGTCAACCCGCGGGATGTTGAGCACAGAGACTGTCGTTGGGATGGTCCTGGGCCCCGCGGTGGTGATCTCAGACCCAACGTCCTCAGGGACGATCTTGGCTCCATCCTGGTAGAAGTGAAACCTCGGCTGACTGGCGTCCCCGGGGGCCGTGCAGGTGATGAGTAGGGGGTGCCCTTCGCTCACCACTCCAGATGGGGGATCCACACTCAGTGTCGGCCCTGGAGGGGGGTCTGAAGGGGGCAGCAAAGGGTCAGGGTCAGCCAGGGCAGGAGATGGAGGAAAGTGGAAATGTGGCTCGGAGAATGGAACGGATGTATCTTCCCTCCCTCCAGGACTTGGACAAGTTGTTGGAGCTGGAATTGGGAATTCCTTCCCCAAAAATCTGCCTTGGGGTGTTGCTAGCCATTGGGTTACCGTGTTGGGCAGCCATGCTCCTGGAACCCTAGGGGTCTTGGTTTTCATTGGGCCACCAGACTGGTGGCCATGTTGGCAGCTAGGGTTGGGCAATCAGGCTCTTTTCAGTTGGGTAGGAATGTTGGATTGCCATGTTGTTGGCAGTTGAACAGCCATGATGGGTGGCTATTTTAGTAGTTAGGGGGTAAGTTGGGTGGCCCTGTTGTTGCCCGTTGGGCGGCCATGTTTATTTGTCAAGTTGAGCAGCCATTTTGAATGGGCATGTTAGTATTTGGCCTGCCATGCTGGGCAGCAAAGTTGTTGGCAGTTGACCGACTGTATTTACTGGCCATTTTGCTGAGTGCGAGCTGCCATATTGGATGGGTAATTTGCCTGCTGGTGGGCAGCCATGCAGTTGCCAGTCATACACCCATGTTGGGTGGCCATGATTTGGGAGTGAATGGCTGGGAAATAACCCACGGCAGATAAACTATGGCAAATATTACCTGCTCCTGACAGACAATGGGGCAGAGAGACCCTCCTCCATAACGGCATGACTTTGACAGACATTGACCGTCAAAAGATAAGTGTGTGTGTGTGTGTATTGTGTGAGTAAAAGCAACAACAATTGGAGTGATGGGGGCCCCCAAGGGAGAAGGGGGTCTCTTGATATTTAACTAGCTATATTGTGGTGCACAGAAATAGATGGGGGGTGTGGAGAGAAGGAGAGAGAGAGTATGGGGTAGATAGATAAATAGATACAGTAACTCCTCGCTTAATGTAGTTCTGTTCCTGAAAAATGCTTCTTTAAGCAAAACCATGTTAAGTGAATCCAATTTCCCCATAAGAATTCATGTAAATGGAGGGGGGGGGGATTTCCAGGGGAAACTTTTTCACCAGACAAAAGACTATATATATATACACATGCACGCGCGCACACACACAGAGTATAAGTGTTAAGCAAACAATTGAATACTGCACACAGCAATGCTGATTGTGAAGCTTGGTTGAGGTGGTGGAGTCCGAGGGTGGGATATTTCCCAGGGGATGCCTTGCTGCTAAATGATGAACTAGCACCCGGCTGAGCTCTCAAGGGTTAACCCGTTGTTGTTAATGTAGCCTCACACGCTACAAGGCAGCCAGAGTGGAGGGAGGGGAGACAGCATGGCAGAGAGAGACAGAGGCACACACCCTGTGTGTGAGAAAGAGACAAGCATTGCCCCTTTAAGTATGCTGACCCCACTCTAAGTACATTGCCTTTTTAAGTAGATCAGCAAGTTGAGACAGCAGCCGCTGCCAGCAAGCTCCCTCCCTGCTGAGCCCTGTTGTGTTCCCCCCTCCTCTGTGGCGATGGGGGGCAGGAGAGGGACACCCTCAGATCAGCGCCCTCTTACCCCCCCTCCTGCCGCACAGGAAGCAGGAGGCTCCCGGGAGCAGCTCCAAGGCAGAGGGCAGGAGCAGCACAGGGCAGTGGGGGGAGGGACAGCTGAACTGCCGGCAATTGACAGCCTGCCGGGGGGCTGCGGCACAGGGAACTTAGGGGAGCTGATAGGGGGGCTGCCTGCCCACCCTGGCTCCAATCCCCCCCCCCCCCAGCTCCAATGGCTGCTCTTCCTGCAAGCAAAGCAGGCGGCTGCCACACCGCGTTAGAAGGGAGCATTGCGCAGCTTTAAACGAGCACGTTCGCTGGTAGATCAGCGACGTAACAACGTTAACCGGGGACGCTCAGTGCGGAGTTACTGTAGATCAGGGGTCTCCGCGGGCCAGCTGCGGCCTGAAAACCTCCCCAATGTGGCTCGCGGGGTTTCAGCAATGTTGGGGCCGGGTCTCTCCCTTGGCCCCGCGTGTCCCCCGGGTGTTCCCCCTGCGCGTCTCCCGGGCGATTTAAAACAGCCTGGGGCCCCGCCCACCACCGGCAGCGGAGCTGAGCGGCTTCCTGTGCGTTCGGTCCACAAGGCTGCCGGACCCTCCCTGTGGCCCCGGGGTGGGGCTGTGCCTCTGTGCACTGCCCCCTCCCTGAGCGCCCCTGCGGCCAATGGGAAGCTGCGGGGACGGTGCCCGGGGGCAGCAGCATGTGGAGGCCCCCTGGCCCGCCCCCCTTGGAGCCCCAGGTAAGGGCCGTACCCCCCGACCCCCTCCCAGAGCCTGCACCCAGCACCCAAACTCCATCCCAGAGCCTGCACCCCAGACTCCCTCCCCCACCCAAACTCCCTCCCAGAGCCGACCTCTCACCCCTTCTGCACCCAAACTCCCTCCTAGAGCCTTAGGCAGGTGGGGTGGCGCAGTTTGGGGCGGGGCAGAGTTTTGGGCAGCATGAGTGACATGATTGGCCAACTGGGAGGATCTGAGGACTGGCACTGGCCCCAAGGTAAATTGACTTTGAGCCCCCTGCGGTAGATAGTGTGACAAAGTCAGGCCAGACGGCTGCAGGAGGGGCTGGGGAAACAGGTGAGTTGGCCCTAGAATGCTAAAGGCCCTTTTTCCTGCAAGCCGGGAAGGGGTTATTTCAGGTCGATTAGGGACACCCGAGTCCCTGCCTGAAACCTGTTAACAGCTCTCTCCGGGGAGGGGGAGACAAACTGCTGCAAGGCTGGTGGTACTGGGAGATCACTCTCCAGCGCTCCTCCCCAGAGGGGAGACACTCAAACCCAGTGC
This sequence comes from Chelydra serpentina, assembly GCA_037349315.1. Classification (NCBI taxonomy): domain Eukaryota; kingdom Metazoa; phylum Chordata; order Testudines; family Chelydridae; genus Chelydra; species Chelydra serpentina. Next base: position 78,713 of record JBAIAC010000346.1, read on the forward strand.
CTGGTTAGGGGAAGGACTGACACCCCGGGGCCAGGGACAGGACAACACCAGCTGCAATGATGGACTTGTTTCCCTTTGTTTGGCAGAGGCGCATTCCTCAGGCCTGCCCCGAAGCCCACCGGGAAGCCTCTGAGAAACAAACCCCGAAGAGGGAAGGTCCGCAGTGGGGCTGATTTACCCAGGCCCTGTCCCTGGCGGAGGAGGGGCGCTAAGTCCGGCAAGGCCTTGCCGCAAGAGAGTGTTAGATAGACAGACCTCACCTTTGACTTTGATGGTGATACGGTTGCTCTCCTGGGACTGGACGAAACTCCCAGGCTTGCCCGTGTAATAGGCGCAGCTGTACAAACCCGCACTCCGTGTCTCCGTGATGTTGAGCTTGTAGGTGTGTTTCCACCCGGAGGACACCCTGGCTGAAACAGCCCATCCCGTATTGCTGTAGTACTGGAATACCGACACCCGGTTCTTCGCCGGGGGAGCAGAGCATGTGAGGGCCACGGTGTCTCCGAGCAGGTATTCAACCTTCGGGGGCTGCACGGAGAAGGCTGGGGCCTGGAGTTTAGCTGGGGAGCCAAGGTCGCATTAGCACCAACTCATAACCAACAGAGACCCGGCCGCAAATAGGAACCCTCCCCTGTGCCCTGCACCCACCCCTCCAACGTGGGAAGGATCAGCTGGAGGCTCCGGGATCGCAGCCCTTCCCTTGGGGCTTTGGCTTTTGGAGTCAGGGGATTCAAGCAGAATCTCGGCTTTGGCTAATAAGAGTCAGTTTCCAGGAGGGAATCTCAAGATGGTGACTAGACTGTGACCTTCCTGAGTCTGCCCAGAGCCTGAGCCCCTTGCTGTGAGAAGGGGCAGTGACAGGGCTGAGGTGAACACTGCACAATCTCTCCCCCTTGGGAGACTGGAGGGGGGGGCCATCCCCGCATCGGCTCCCCTCAGGGCTGCCCCACGGCGTGACGCAAGGTACAAGAGAAAGAGGAGCTGGGAACTCCAGACGGATGTGGGGTCAGGCCACTTCCTCTTTGCGTGTTCACAATGTGCAGTTTCCCTCCACCAGAGAAAAGTGCTGGCTCAGCTGTTCCCAGAGCTGAGCTCATCATAATTAGCCCTGAGTTCCTCTCCACCCAGGTACACACAACCCCACCCCGCCAATGTATGGCTCCCTCCCCTGTAGAGAGCAGAAGGGCACTCTTCTTTCACGGCCTAGTGGGGGCCTCTCTGCTGGGACCTGGGCTGAGACCCACCCAACTCATCTCACCCGCTGTGGGATGGGAACGGTGTTAGGTCGAAATGAACGGGGGCTGGCCGGGCATAAGGAGCAAAGAGGGAGTTGGAGACTTCTGGACTCAGATACCCCCTACCTGCACTTCCACATCCCACAGCTTCAATGGGGGGAAATACCCCACCCCAGCTCCCAAGGCATTCCCACCCCCAGCAGTGGCATCTCAGCAAGGACGGGCGTCAGCATTACCCGCAGAGATCACCGGCCGGGGAAGGAGCTGGAGAGAGGCTGAAAGAGAGAGAAGAGATGATGAGACCTCCAAGTACACAAGAGATGGGATGCTGGGTAGGTGGGTAACAGGAGAAGACAGACAGACAGACAGGAGGGGACGTCACTCACCCAGCACAGGCAGAAGGAGAGTTAGCGCCATGCTGAACTGGTCCCTCTGGCACTGGGAGCTGGGTTCTCCGCTCAGCCACCGGCCGGGTCTCCTTCCAGAAGGGTGACTGACCGTTCTGCTTTGTCCGTCCCACAAGAGGGACAATCCCATGACAGGATGCGTTGCTCATCCCTCGGCCCTCCCTCCCGCCATCCCATGATCTCTGAGAAGTCACGGGCTCCCACCCAACCCAGGAAATCCTAGAGCGACCACAATCTCGGGCTCTTCCCCTCCACCGCCCAACCCTTCACCTCCATGGCCACAAATGCCACCAGCCCTTGTTCTGTGGACCATCCACGCCCCTTCTCCTGCTGCCCCCTCCCAGTTTGGAGCTCCTACGCTTCTAGTTCCCGCTCCGCGATCCAGCAAGGGTCCCTGCGCTAGGCTCCCAGCTCCTCAGCCGTCACCTCTCTTGGGTGGAGATGCACATCTCTCACCCTCCCGGGTGGGCATTTTCCTGGCTGCAAAGTCTCCTGCCTTCACTGGGACGTCTCCGGCAAGTCCCTCTGTCTATACCTTCCCTCAGAGTCTATAAACAGCACAATTGCTTGCGGTTTCCAGTGACCACACAGCACTTTCTAACCAAGCCCACTGAGTCCTGAGGGGGAAGCGCTTCTAGGGAAATGTATCAACGCAACAAAAGAGCCTCCACGCATGCTGATAGACCAACCCACCCATCCCCACCCTGGCTCTGGCCGGTGTCAGTCTCTCCAGCCCTCAGAGGCTCGGCCTGGCCTCTCTTCTGGGACCCTCCATGGACCGGAGCTCCTCTCCCTTAGCTGGGGCGGAACCAACTAAGCCCCGAGCCTGTTGAAAACAGGGTATTTATCCACGGTCCTTTCTTCGTAGGCTCATCTCGGGAGAATCCAGTTTGAACCAATATTTGGGAGCATCTCATGTGGTGGGGAGGGGGGTATGTCCCTGGCGTTGTTACAACCTGTTCTTAGTTCGTGGGGGAGCTGTGATTACCCCTCCCACCATGGGATTGCACACAGTTCTATCTCCCAGAGATAGAGCAGGGAAATGTCCCATTTCCATCTCCACAGTGCCCAGGCCCTTTATCAGTAACGATCCGGTCCAGATTGGAAGGCATCAGGAGACGGAGAATATATCCTTCCTTTGGTTGGGACAGACCTGCCTGGGCAGGGCTGTGGGGTTTGGAGCATGTGTTAATCTTGTAATGTCACATACAACAGTGCCACACATTGTTTACCAGGACAATAATGACCAGCAAATTATGAGTTTTCAAATGATACCTTACCAGGCATGCTTTGTCCGAAGATTATTACAATACTGTGAAGGGTGTGAATACAGGAGTGTATTCTGTCATACACGCCTCCCGTCCCAGAGCCAGGATAAAATCCAGGAATCCTGGACCCTAGTCACTTGCTGTAACCCACTGGATCACACTTCTCTTCCTGAGCCAAGATAGAACCCAGGAGTCCTGGCTCCCAATACTCCTTGTGTGATCACTGGACCAGTACCGCTATCTGATGTGCACACATGACGAGAGAATTTTTGACAGTCAACAAACAAAGTCAATGTCTGAGAAATAGCTCATTGGCACCAGCTGGGGATCTAGTCCATGCACTCCAATGTCGCTATGGCCAATTGACACTAGCTCCACTGAAGTTAATGGATCAGATGCCCAGCCAATCTAAAAGAAGGCCACATTGGTTAAAAACCTGACCTGGTCTAGAGGGAAAGTGAAGGCAGCTATATTACCAATGGAAGAAAGAGAAATTGATAGTAATAAATATAAAACAGAAGCTAGGAATTATAGAAAATTGATAAGGGAAGCAAAAGGAACATAAGGAGAAATCTATGGCCAGCAGCGTTAAGGACAATAAGAAGGAAGTTTTTATGTATATTAGGAATAAAAAGAATCCTGAAAATGTTATTGGGCCGTTACTAGATTGAAATGGTAGAATTATCAATGATAATGCAGAAAAGGCTGAAGTGTTCAATAAATATTTCTGTTCTGTGTATATACAGATGATGTCGTTTCATCATATGATGATGATAACACTCTTTCAATTCCACTAGTATCTCTGGAGGGTGCTAAACAGAAGCTACTGAAGTTAGATATTTTTAAATCAGCAAGTCCAGATAACTTGCAGCCAAGAGTTTTAAAAGAGATGACTCAGGAGCTCGCTGGACTTGACTGATTGGATATTTTTTCTAAAAGATCCATTCTAGGAATTATTTTTGGAAAGCCCTATGGTTCGTGTTATCCAGGAGGTCAGTCCAGGTGATCACAATGGTCCCTTCTGGCCTTGGACTCTATGAATCTATGTGGGAAAGCATTTGCCGGTCAAAGTGGAGGGAGAATCACCCCATCTGCTAGCAATGCGGAGGATATGACACAAACCGTGTGAGAGAGCACACAAATACCAGGTCCATCAATGAGACAGAGACTGAAGTGGGTTGGAGAAAACTTTAGTTATGAAGCAGGAAGGGAGGGGAGATTACAGGAATTCATACAGCTTGGAAACAAGTGGCAGATGGGATCTGGAAAAGGAGAAGGAAGGTCAGCTTTCTTTCTTTCTTTCTTTCTTACAGTTTAGACGCGGCTCCCACGTCAGCAGCGGAGTCAACGGCAGCGATGTGACATGGACGATTACAAAAGCAAGCTAAAATATATTTTGTGTTGCATTCCCGGTACTGCATGGGGCTCCAAAGCGCATGACTAGGGAAGAGACCAGCAGAATAGTCAGAGCAAATATGTTACGCGTCACAACGCCCCGCATGGAAGGTGGAGGTCAGGAACACCATTTGTCAGATGGGGAAACTGAGGCAGAGGGCGGGGACGATTGATTGGGCCCCGGCATCACAAACAGATTGGAAAGATTCATGCTTTCAGGCTTGGATCTCCATCCTGTGATTCTCCCAGGAACCTGCAAACAAAAAGTGACAACACTGGAGTCTATACAACGCTTCAGTCCCACCTCTGATGCAGATCTCTAGCTAAGGGTGGGGGAGAGGAAGTATTGAGGAAGGAGGGATGGAACTGGAGGGGGACGACAACCAGTGACTGACTCACCGATGCTCTCCATGGGGCATGGGGCACTGTGCTGCAGATAGCAGGGGGAGTGGGTCGCTAGGGGGCGCTCTCCCCCTTGGAGTCAGGGGTGACCCCACTTCCCCACAGCTGCAATGGGAGGCCCTGCGCTGCAGGGGGCGGGGCGGGGACTCAGTCGCTGGCGCTCCCCCTTGGCAGTCAGGGCTGACCTCGATGCCGCAGTGAGGCCCTAGGGGGCGCTGTGCTGCCGGGAGCCCCACGGCCGCCTGCTGGAGGGTGACCCCCAGCGTTCAATCCCAACACAGCGGATTCCGCTCTGCCCACCTCCTTCCCACCCGTGCAGTCCAGGAGCCTCCCTTGCCCCCCATCCGGAATGGTTGGGCAGCTCTCCTGCGCCCCACCCCAGAGGTGGCTGCATGTCAGCCGACGGCTGAAGAGCCGCCCCTGGGAACAGAGCCTCTGACACACACGATCCCGAGCCGGCCTAGCTGGGGTACGGGTAGGTGCCACCTTTCCCTGCAACTGACCTTGTGTAGGCTGAGAAAGACAAGGGGAGAAATGTCAGCCTTGGGGGGTCATTTTGGGCGCTGGGACAAGTCCCCAAGACCCCGCCAGTCAGAGCTGCCTGCCCCAGAGAAAGCCGGTTACCTTCGCGCTTCATCAGGAAGTAGGTGACGAGGAAGATGAGGCTGTTGAGGGTGAAGAACGAGCCCCCGACGGCCAACTCCCGGGACCAGCTGCCTGTGGAGAGGGAACGTGATGGTGATGGAGCGGCAATGCACAACTCAGAGAGAGAGAGAGAGAGAGAGAGAGAGAGAGAGAGAGTGTGTGTGTGTGTGTGTGTGTGTGTGTGTGTGTGTGTGTGTGTGTGTGTGTGTGTGTGTATCCCTGCCACCCCCGCTGCAGGAGGTGAGCCCTGCTCTGTGTGTGTGTGTGTGTGTGTGTGTGTGTGTGTGTGTGTATCCCTGCCACCCCCTGCTGCAGGAGGTGAGCCCTGCGGGGTGTGTGTGTGTGTGTGTGTGTGTGTGTCCCTGCCACCCCCTACTGCAGGAGGTGAGCCCTGCGGGGTGTGTGTGTGTGTGTGTGTGTGTGTGTGTGTATCCCTGCCACCCCCTACTGCAGGAGGTGAGCCCTGCGGGGTGTGTGTGTGTGTGTGTGTGTGTGTGTGTGTGTGTGTGTGTGTGTGTATCCCTGCCACCCCCTGCTGCAGGAGGTGAGCCCTGCGGGGTGTGTGTGGGTGTGTGTATGTGTGTGTCCCTGCCACCCCCTACTGCAGGGGGTGAGCCCTGCTCCGTGTTTGTGTCTGTGCACGCGAGGGCTGGGGATCATATGTCCCGGCAGCTGCAGGGAGAGACAGAAAATGAAGCTCCAACGTATGAAACAAAAGAATATAACAGTTCTTTGGGGTCCTTTGATTGTAACAATAAACAAATGCAAACCAACAACAACCACAAAATGTAATTGTTGCTTTGCAGGCACGGCTGCAGTAGATCTCCAGTGTTCCCCAGTGTTTCTGTTGGTCTGATGTATTTAGTATTCCCCTGACGGCGTGGGAAATAACGCCACATGACTTGGGGAAGTGTCTGTGCATAACAAACGTTTGCCCCTGCGAAAGAAGAACAACTCGTAGGCGCCGACTCCGTGGGTGCTCCGGGGCTTGATGAATCTTTCTTGGGCCCTGGCATCTGGACCATGGCAGGCTCCCTGCTCTGCCCTGAGGCCCTGCCCCGACTTAGCCTCTTCCCTCCATGGCCCGCCTGCCACTCACATGGAGGGAGGGGACGGAGAGGAGCTCCCACCAGAAAAAACCAAACATCAGCGCCTGTGGGATATCTAAAAGAGCGGCTACCTACAAAACGGTTTCACTAAAAAAAAAAAGGATTGCTATTCCCCTACAAGCCGAGACAGCATGTTTATCCACAGGCCCGAATTTACATGGTAAACTTTGGAAATTGTAGACATAGTCTGTGGACCCCCCAGGGGTCTGTGGACCCCGGGTTGAAAACATGGATTTTGGTTATTTCCCCCCTTCGAAAGCGTGGGCGATGGCTACAAACAGGCTTTGTTTTAAAAGTCTGCGGAAACTTTCCTCAGTTTAACAGCGTTTGACAAATAAGTCAGGCTCTTCTCTCTGGTGCAAAGGGCGATCAGCTCTTTTAGCCTTTAAGTCTCTCAGGCAGTTTGGGTTGCTTTTCCACCCTGGGCAAAACTTTCATAAGAACGGCCAGACTGGGTCAGACCGATGGTCCACCTAGCCCAGTATCCTGTCTTCCAACAGTGGCCAATGCCAGCTGCTTCAGAGAGAATGAGCAGAGCAGGCAATCAGCGAGTGATTCAAGAGCACTATTACTACCAAATGGCCCTGGCGGTTTTTATTTTAAAGAAAATATTCCCGAGGTTTGAGATTTGGTTCAAATGCAGGGGAAAGGGCGGGAGGGCGCGATGTTTGCTGAGAATTGCTGATCTCCCAGCGGCTTAGCATCCTTAAGTGATCTGGCATACGGGCATAACAGGCGACGGCTTTCGAAAACCCATTCTGCCGGGCTCAGCCATGCGGTGGTGGTTCAGAGAATCATAGAATCTCAGGGTTGGAAGGGACCTCAGGAGGTCATCTAGTCCAACCCCCATTCTGGCAGTTCCCCGAGACTGCGAGCACCTCCAATTCCTGGCATTCGTGTGGGGATGAGGACCACCCTGGGGGTGCGGTACTTTTTTCTCTCTGCCATTTACTTGTCCTGTAACAGGCGGGGTGAGGGGGTGGGCGGGAGCTTTCTTGCTGCCTTGCCACTTTTTCTCTCACTTGATTGTCTCTCTCTTTCTGTGACAGGCCAGAGGGCTTTCCTGATGTTCTCAAACTTTTCCTTTTTGGTTGATTTAAAACTCACTCTTTCTTTTTTTCCTTTCCTGCAGGTTTGACATTTTCTGCCCTTTCCCTTTTTTCCAGTTTGAAAACTCTTTCCGTGTCATTTCGCTTTCCTGCAGTTTCCAGACTTTCTCTCTGACCTTTTTCCTTTCTTGATCACTAGGTGAGAATCCGCTTTCTCTCGTAAATGATTTTACAGGGTCTCAATCTCCCTTTCCTCACTGTTCTGTAATCTTCTAACCTGAACACGTGAAAACACACACAAACTGTCCGAATGCCCCACAGAAAGAAACATTAAAACATTCATCTTTTTTTCCAGAATGCCCAACGTGGCAAAAGTGTACACGTCCGTCAATGAGACTGGAAGGTGGGACATAAAGCAAAAAGAAACCGAAGCACTGCGATCTCTCTCCTCAGGGGTATCAGAGACACACAGAGCTCACCTCTCACGCTGATGACCACTGGCGCACTCCTCCTGGCTGGGACATTGCGTCCGGACAGACGTACCCAGTACGAACAGCTGTACGACCCAAATGCCATCGGTCCGGTGATGCTCAAGTTGTAGGTGTAACTGCTCTTGGACGAAGCCAGCGCTAACACAGCTATTCCATCTCCAAAGTACTGGAAGCCTTTAACCCCGGCCACCGAAGGGGGTGCTGAACACACGAGTCCCACGGAGTCACCAGCATGGTACGCCCGGTGCCGGGGATTCAAGGAGAGGGATGGGGCCGCGGGGGCATCTGGGAAACATCAATTTTCATTGGCACTTATCCGTCCTAATCCACACAGCTTCAATCCCAACCCAGTCCCTTCAGGCTGTGGGGGACCCCTCTCCGGTCTGTGCCACCCCATGTCCTCTCCTGAGGTCCTCGCCAGAACTCACCGAGAACCCCATGGCCTGGATTAAAGGGGACTTTGGTTGGCAAATGTAACCTCCAGCTCGCTCCTCTCTGTCCCCTACCCCTGCTCCCTCGCCCTTACAGGGGTAAAAAGTGGGGGGGCATAGTCCTCCTACTGTACTTATAAAAGTGATGGGACCCTGGCCCCCCAATTCTGGTGCCCCAACTCCCTCCCCTCTAACACATGGCACAAAGAGCCAACAACTGGAGTTAGGTGTCTACGTGGCCCAGGCCCTTTTGAAAACCCCACTAGGGACCTAGATGCCCTCTTGAGGTGCCTAAAGTACCTTTGAGAAATGGAGACTATGATTTTCAAAGCTATTTAGATGCCTAAAGACAGAGGTAGGCCCCGACCTCCCATGGATTTCACGGCTTCATAGATTCCAAGGTCAGAAGGGACCGCTGTGACCATCTGGTCTGACCTCCTCTATCACCCTTGCCAGAGAACAGCCCCGAAATAACTCCTAGAGAGGATCTTTTAGAAAAAAGATCTCATCTTGAGTTAAAAATTGCCAATGGTGGAGCATCCACAATGACACTTGATCGATTGGTCCAGTGGTTAATTACCCTCACAGTTTAAAAGGCATGGTAATGTCCATTTCAGTGGGGGCCGGGTTCCTCCACGCTTTTGAAGCGCCCATGAAGGGGGCTGCTCTAACCACTGAGCCATCTTCCCTCCTGCAGCTAATACCGAAAAGGCCGAGCTAAATTAGGAATTGAAGCTCCTCTTTTGAAGACATTGGTCAGGTTTCTGTTAAGGACAAGGACCGAGAAGAAAGGAAATGCCTTCAAAGGATGAGCCCAGGAGCCTAAATTCATGACTTTGCTAGACACCCAAATTCATGGACTCAGTAGAGACACTAGATTTGTGGCTCGTTGCAACAGTCTCTCACCCACTAACCCTCGTTCACCCTATAACTGCAGAGATATTCGCTGCCTTCTTCCCCTTGAATGGTTGCTCGCAATGTGCATTAACTCCTACTGCCGAATAATCGGTTCCATCTTGGCTGTAGCCATTCCGCCGTGACACCCCGAGAACCTTCCCAGCCTGGAAGAAGAGCTCTGTATAGCCCCAAACAGGGTTGCCAACCCTCCAGGATCATCCTGGGGTCTCCAGGAATTAACAAATAATCTCTCATTAACAATGATGTCATGTGATGAAACCTCCAGGAATACGTCCAACCAAAATAGGCAACCGTAGCTCAAAAGCTTGTTGGTCCAATCAAAGATACCACCACCCCTGCCTTGTCTCTCTAATATCCTGGGGTCAATACAGCTAGAACAAGTTGGCAGATTGGAGGAGGCCCAAGGGGGTGAGTGTGATGTTATCTGATTAAAATATGACCATATAGATCATTGTTGCAACCACTGTTACATATTTGCAATAAATTTACAAAGGTTGTCAAGTGAAGAGTCTCTGAAAAGGTTATGATTTGCTGGTTATGATTATGCTCTCTGTGGGCATGTATCATTTTTGTATTTGAAGTTATGAATATTTGATCTATACCTGGATTTCAAATGTTTTCTCCTGGGGTAATGCCCACAAGGTAGCACCCAGCGCATCTTGGAGAGGCTAAAGTTAAGTAGCTCCTCGAGAAACACTTGGTTGACAATGGCCCATTGTGTGTGTGTGAGAGAGAGAGAGAGAGAGACATACACCATGTGTGTGAGAGAGAGAGACAGAGACACACACCATGTGTGTGTGAGAGAGAGACACACACACACCAGATGTGTGTGTGTGAGTGTGAGTGTGAGTGTGAGAGAGAGAGAGAGACATACACCATGTGTGTGAGAGAGAGAGACAGAGACACACACCATGTGTGTGTGAGAGAGAGAGACACACACACCAGATGTGTGTGTGTGTGTGTGTGTGAGTGAGTGTGAGTGTGAGAGAGAGAGAGAGAGAGAGAGAGAGAGAGAGAGAGACCCACACCCATACACACACCGGATGTGTGTGTGAGAGAGAGAGAGACAGAGACACATACACCAGATGTGTGTGTGTGTGTGTGAGAGAGAGAGAGAGAGAGAGACCCACACCCACACACACATCCAGTGTGTGTGAGAGAGAGAGAGACAGAGACAGAGACACACACCATGTGTATGAGAGAGAGAGACACATACACCAGATGTGTGTGTGTGTGAGAGAGAGAGATACACACACTGGATGTGTGTGTGTGTTTGTGTGTGAAAGAGAGAGACAGAGACAGACACACACACCATGTGTGTGTGAGAGAGAGACACACACACACAGCAAGCTCCCTCCTTCCTGAGCCCTGTCGTGTGTCCCCCCCCTCACTCTGTAGAGATGGGGGCAGGGGCAGGAGTGGGAGATGGGGACACCCTGACATCAGCAACCCTCTCCCCCCTACCTCCCCAGCACAGCAAGGCAGAGGGCGGGAGCAGCACACGGCCGTGGGGGAAGGAACAGCTGAACTGCCGGAAATTGAAAGCCTGCTGGGGGGCTGCGGCACAGGGAACTTAGGGGAGCTGATAGGGGGACTGACGACCCACCCTGGCTCCAAGCCCCCCCCAGCTCCAACGGCTGCTCTTCCTGCAAGCGGTGGACAAAGCAGGCGGCTGCCAAACCGTGTTATAAGGGAGCATTGTACAACTTCAAACGAGCATGTTCCTTAATCGATCCGCGATGTAGCAACATTAACCGGGGACGTTAGGGAGGAGTTACTGTACCCGTCACTTGCACGGAGACGGGCTGGCTCTTCTCAGATGGGGTTTCTTGTCCCGATGCCCCCCTCCAGTATGCACAGCTGTAGGCCCCGGTGGTGGCCAGCTGCGCCGTGAGATGGAGCCGGGCTTCTCTGTAGGGATTAGGGGGTGTTTCGAGGAGCCGCTCCCCGCTTTGGTTGAAGAACCGGTACCCGGTCGGCTCCTCAGCCCTGGGAGCTAAGCACCTGAGGGTCAGACGCTCCCCCTCAAAGAACTCCGGGTGTGGGGGGTGCAGAGAGAGTGTGGGGGCTGATAGGGGGCCTGGAATGGAAAAATAGGGGTTAGTGCAGAGGGGGAGACCACCGGGGAGTGAGGGGGAGAGAAAATGGGGGGAAGAAACCCTGACACAGCCCCCACCCATCCCCCTGCCCGTTCCTCCCCCTCCAGGGGAGGAAATATCCCAGGGCAGATCCAGCACCTCTGGGTACAGTACAGTCCCTTTACCTGTAGGTGACACCAGGCTGGGGGAAATGTGGAGGGAGGCTGAAAAAGAGAAGAGAGGGAGTGAGAACTCTGGGAAGAAAAAGAAAGAAAGAAAGAAAGAAAGAAAGAAAGAAAGAAAGAAAGAAAGAAAGAAAGAAAGAAAGAAAGAAAGAAAGAAAGAAAGAAAGAAAGAAAGAAAGACGAGCGATTGGAAAGACGAGCGATTGGAAAGAAAGAGAAAGACGAGCGATTGGAAAGACGAGCGATTGGAAAGACGAGCGATTGGAAAGACGAGCGATTGGAAAGACGAGCGATTGGAAAGAAAGAAAGACGAGCGATTGGAAAGACGAGCGATTGGAAAGAAAGAGAAAGACGAGCGATTGGAAAGACGAGCGATTGGAAAGACGAGCGATTGCAAAGAAAGCCTCTCACCCAACACAGGCAGAAGGAGAGTCAAGTCCATGCTAAGCTGGTTCCTCTGCTGCTGGAATCTGAGTTCTCTGCCCAGCCACCGGCCTCATGTCCTGCCTGGGGCCGTACCGAGCACTTCCCCTCCGCCAGCCAATCAGCTGCGCAAAGCCCCCCTCTGGCAGATTTCCAGGGCTCAGCCCGGGCACACGCCAGGCTCCTGGGCCAGTCTAGTGCACCAGCCCGGGGCTCTAGGGATAGTTCTTCCCATACCTCTGCTTTTCTCTGGGAAACGGGAAGACTAATACTTGCCTGCCTGCCATATGGGATTATTGAATAAGGGTTAGATTGAGATCTGTGGGGCCAGGAACGTTACATTTTTAAAGCTAACCGGTGTCCCTTAAGTGACTTGCCACAAGATGTCGGAGCATGTTAGTATTCGAGCTGAAAATCTCTCTCAGCCCGGATCTCCATGCTGCAACTCTACCCTCCACACCCCGTTAACGCTCCTAGCCAGTGACTGAGATGATGGAGAATAAGATTGTTCATTGGCATATCTTATCTGTCCAGCCTGACCAAAATAAATGTGGGTTTTGCTCTAAAGTCCTGTTGTGGTCAGAAAAGTGACTCTGCAAAAACATCACCACAATCCGAGGCCTCTACTTTCTCTCTTTCTGTTTATTTTATGGGTACAAACATGTTTTTACTCTTACTAGTGCAAGAACCGATATTAGTGAAGGAACGGAAGCTCTATTCGGTCTGGCCTCAGACATCAACAGAAGCGTTGAATGCATTACCGCTGAAGATGAAAGAAGCAGAAAGGACCCAGTTTGGCTTTCAGGGTTATGCAAGGGCAGGAATTAAGAAAATTAATTGGTCCAATTTAATCTGGAGTCAGAGGATGAGTAACTGGGAAAGCAATATTTAAATAGTAAATAAAACATTTAAATATTAAGTACACATAAAGTACAAAGTATTAAATTAATCTGTGAGCATGAGTTAAAAGGAGATAAATGAAGATGAACTAAAATGAATTAAAAAACAAAGGTTCATATTTAAACACATTCTAACCGCTATGCCATTGTTCTGTGGTCTCATTTGAGATTTACAATAGACACCTAGTTCCTGGCAAAGACGACTAACCTTTCATATAATGCCGGGAATTAAAGTGATCTGTGTGGTTACAAAAGTAATCCACAGTTTTAGTGTACAATAAAAATATTAACTACAAACGTGAGCTCATGAAAGCCAGTAAAGAGACTGGCAACCATTACTAGAACAAATAGGAGAATGCACACGAATTAAAATCTGACAACCTCAGCCCGGGATGGGTTGAGGTGATGCTTGATTGGCAATACTCTCCCTCTTTCCAGAAGAAGAAACTGATGTCCAGATATTAAATCTGACATTGCTGGCACTAGGAAGTTCACCCAGTGCTAAAATGGCAATGTCTGTAGTGAGGAACTGTAGAAGTTCCCCACCAGAGCTGCCACCATTGTAGCTGGGAGTCCTGATGCAGACAAGGTGCTACCAACCTCATCGTCAGGTTTAAAGATACGTCTACACAGCAAAAGCGGTGCATTGGCTAGTCTCTCCAATTTGAGCTAATTTGAATCCAGCTAGCACATGTAACAACAGAAGTGAAGACACCACAGTCAGGCTTCAGAGTGGGCTAGCAAGCCAAGCATGCCCCCAATGATGGGTCTTCCACAACCTCCCTTGGAAGCCGATTCCAGAGCTCCACTCCCCTTCAAGTTAGAAAGTTCTTCCTAATGTCTAACCTCAATTTACCTTGCTGTAGATCAGTGGTTCCCAAACTTTAACCCTGTGAACTGTGAACCCTTTTCACTAAAACATCAAGTCTTGCGAACCCCCTCCTAAAAATGAGTATTTCCAGGGATTTTCTCCGTTACCTGAATATAAATGATAAAAGCAGTGATCTTGGAAATATAAAATTTGTTTTTATGACATGCTTATTAGATACTATTTATTTATCATTACAGTATGTTTATTACATTATGAAAACAGCAACACTCTCTTCCAAGATCTCACTTTCGTAGCTTGTATCACTTTGAGTAAGCCTGTTATAAGACAAGGCTCCTATGTTTCATCAAGGAGTATCTGAGGTGAAACAGCATGAAGGTATTTAAGAACTCAACTCAAAGAGTTCCTCCTACACAAGCATTCAGGTGTTGAGCAGTCCAGGCAAACAACGAATGTTACAACAAAGCTTAAACTTGTTCTTCATCACCTGGATCGATCGGACTTCAGCTGTCGTTAAGACTGCGCCGATCACAACACGTCTGCCATTCTTCTCGCACTCTTGCCTTTCTTCTCCACATTCGTCTGAAACGTTTAACGATGTCATCTTCCCATCTTCTTGGAGGCCGACCGGGGGGTCTTTTCTGTTCTCGCGGGTACCTCAGCAACTATTGCGGTCCACCTGTTATCCATGAGCTGTGCTGTGTGGCCCGCCTATCGCATCTTGTTATGTCTGCTTTCCACCACAATATCTTTCACACCGCTGTGTTCTCTGATGATTTCGTCAGAGAACGCAGCGGTGTGAAAGATATTGTTCTTCATAATCATTTTAAAAACAATAGTAGCTACCTATTTAATTTTAAAAACAGCAAAAAAATCCACCTCCCTTTCCATTTCTTGTACGGAGTCTTGACGTTTAAATCACCTCAGTGAGATAGATATGCTTGCTTTGATCTGCTTAGCTCTTGGAAGTCCTGGGGTCCCCAGGGACAGCTCTGTCTGCCATTAGGGAATTTTTCCCCGAGAACCCCCTGTAACATTTCGCGAACCCCAGTTTGGGAATCACTGCTGTAGATTAAGCCCATTACTTCTTGTCCTGCCTTGAGTGGACACAGAGAACAGTTTCTATACATTCTCAGTTGACCTGACTCATGTGTGAAGGCCTGATTATTGACAGCTGGGAGCACTAACAATTCTTCAAGTCAGTATCTCTCAGGGGGTCTTTCTTACCCCACAATCGTTCTTCCATGTTGATTTCCCCAACAGAAAATATCTGCTATAACAAACATTGCTTAGTAGATTCCCAAGTATATATATGCTTACGATTCCTGACTAGGGTTACTTATCGGTCAAGGACCACTGTTCTGGGCATTAGCATTTAGACACTCTTTTTTGAAGCTAAAGATTCTAATGAATAGTTAATATATATAAATATACAGAAAGAAAGAACTAAAAGTATTACTATTTACTAACAGGTACTAACAATTCTTTATAACATAGTTGAAGACTGTTTTCACATAGGGTTACCGACATAAGAACATAAGGGGATTGGTCCTGCTTTGAGCAGGGGGTTGGACTAGATGACCTACTAAAGTCCCTTCCAACCCTGATATTCTATGAATTCTATGATTCTAATGGCCATACTGGGTCAGACCAAAGGTCCATCTAGTCCAGTATCCTGTCTTCCAACAGTGGCCAATGCCAGGTGCCCCAGAGGGAATGAACAGAACAGATAATCATCACGTGATCCATCCCCTGTCTCCCATTCCTAGCTTCTGGCAAACAGAGGCTAGGGACACCATCCCGGGCCATCCTGATAATAGCCAGTGATGGACCTATCCTCCAGGAACTTATCTAGTTCCTTTTGGAACTCTGTTATCGTCTTGGCTTTCACAACATCCTCTGGCAAAGAGTTCCACAGGTTGACTGTCCATTGTGTGAAGAAATACTTCCTTTTGTTTGTTTTAAACCTGCTGCCTATTAATTTCATTTGGTGCCCCCTAGTTCGTGTGTTATGAGAAGGAGTAAATAACACTTCCTTATCTTATGTCTCTGCACCAGTCATGATTTTATAGACCTCTATCGTTCCAGAACCCTCTGGGATTGTCGAACACGATCATCACCTCTTGTGATTTACAGACGATGCTCCTCACCATGGAGCATCACCCATGAGAGAGAGAACGCACCTAGCCACAATCTCAGAGAGGGAGTCCGGAGCAGAGCTGGGTAAATGATGGATTTTTCCATTTGGTGGCAGCTCTGACAAAATCAGGGAAGGGGGAGATTCATTTTGGCTTGATCCAAATAATGAAGTGTTTTGACAAATTGAGAAGTTGGGGAGAATAAAAAATCAGTTTGGAATTTCCTTCCAAACAAATTTTAAATGCAAAAACGAGGGGAGGGGGGGATTGCTGAAAGTTGCCGTCCAGTTTATTATTTGCACCAGAGGCAGTGGATGTGGAAGACGCAGGAAAAGCAAGTCATTAAGAAGTGTTGCTGTAGCTAGGTACGTTCATGGAGGATAAGGTCCATCAATGGCTATTAGCCAGGATGGGCAGGAGGGTGTCCCTAGCCTCTGTTAGCTAGAAGCTGGGAATGAGCGACAGGGGATGGATCACTTGATGATTCCCTGTTCTGTTCGTTCCCTCTGGGGCACCTGGCATTGGCCACTGTCTGAAGACAGGACACTGGGCTGGATGGACCTTTGGCCTGACCCAGTCTGGCCGTTCTTGTGCTGGGCCCAGGATATTAGAGATACATGGTGGGGGTGGTGATAGCTTTTATTACTAACAGGGGTTGGTCCAATGTAAGCTTATTACGGCACTCACCTGGTCGCTGTAATTCAGAAGTCAGGCAAAGGGGTAAAACTATCCTGAAAAGGTCTGTGTGATTGCTGCCCCCTGCTGGAGGGGATGAGTCCTGTTCTTTGTGTGTGTGTGTCCCCATCCCTGCTGCCCCCTGCTGGAGGGAACAAACCCTTACCAGCACATGCACAGTAAGCAACTCATGGATTATACCCTCGGCTCTGCCAGGGAACCTTTGGCACATAACCCTCCCCGTGCCTCAGTTTCCCCTCCCAGCCATCACCTCTGTCATGTGTTTAAACTATCAGGGCTTTGGGGCCGGGGCTGGCTCTCTGGAGGTGAATAGATGGCGCTAGCACAGCGAGGCCCTGCTCCGATCTGGGGCACACCGGTGCCACTGGAACAAAGACGATGCCTGCAAAGAGGAGGCTTTCGGTCTCCATGTCCCTGCTTGCTGACAGTCCAGTCCTCACCCCCGTGATCTTGCTGGTGCATCAACATGGGGGGGGATTGTATTTCGTTTCTGGCGGTTGATGACCAAGGGGGTTGCAGTGCCCATGGGTTTCTTTTTCTAAAGAAGCAAAACAAAGAGAACCAGAAAAGAGAACTCCCCCGCAGAAAAGAGAAGTGCCTCAAATTGTGCTGAGACCAGCAACAGGGAACCAGCTGCAGCACAGATGCATGGTGCAAGTGGCCAGGGATGAGAGCAGGGTTGGCCTGGTGTTGGGCCTGTCTCGAAGTCAACAGTAAAGTCAGTAATTCAGCCCGAGGCTGGGGGCTATTACAGGGGCAGGTGGGCGAGGCTCTGTGGCCTGTGAGGTGCACTTGGTCAGACTAGATGATCATGATGGTCCCTTCTTCTGGAGGGTCACAGGGCTCCTTCTGCAGTAGAGGTAGCTGTGTCATTCCCTTTGACATCACCGTGA
Organism: Chelydra serpentina; assembly: GCA_037349315.1. Taxonomy (NCBI): domain Eukaryota; kingdom Metazoa; phylum Chordata; order Testudines; family Chelydridae; genus Chelydra; species Chelydra serpentina. The sequence goes on from JBAIAC010000346.1 coordinate 96,204, forward strand.
AGCCAATGTCTCTGCTGGAGCTGCAAGGGAACGGAGCACATCGGCCAGCGGTAGATCTGTCTGTCTCCGTTTTACTTCCCCTTCCAAAGCGAAAACCAAGAGTTTCAAAATGTCCAGAGAAATACGATTCTGAGAAGAACTCATCAGCGATCCCAGGAATGTCACCGCAAGGACCCAGACTGACCTCTGTGGTGACACATAATTCCTAAAGCCGATCTTTCAGAGAAACATCCCATCTGGATTATAACATTGCCGGGACGGAGAACCCGCCACAGCCTTTGGGATGTGGTTCCAACGCTCAGTTCCCCTCACCGTTGAAAATGTGCACCTGATTTCCAGGCTGAATTTGTCCAGCATCAACTTCCAGCCGTTGGGTTGTGTTAGATCTTTGTAGGTTGATGGAAGAACCCTCAATTATCCAATTTCTCTTCCCTCCCTAGGCACTTATAAATTGTGATCAAGCCGCCCCAGAATCTTCTCTTTGTTAAGATAAACAGATCAAGCTCCTGGAGTCTCTCACTCGAGGCAGGTTTCCTAATCCTTGAATCTTTCTTGTAGTTCTTCTCTGTCCCCTCTTCAATCTATCAGCATCTTCCTGTGACTCTACAGGGTCCATAATTCAAGATTTCGAGGCTGTCCTGATCATCTAGTGCAATCTCCCATCTAACACAGAGCTGGGCACAGGATTTCAGTAGCCATCGGACCAGTGAGTTGAGGGAAACGTGTTTTGATGAAATCAGAACATTTTTTGGCCAAAAAGGGACCCAGATCTCAGATGGCATCATCACTTGATGATTACCTGTTCTGTTCATTCCCTCTGAAGCACCTGGCATTGGTCACTGTCAGAAGACAGGATACTGAGCTAGATGGACCTTTGGTCTGACCCAGCATGGCCGTTCCTATGTTCTTATGAGCTGTCAGCCGGAACGGGGCCAGAAGATTTTGTTCTGATTTTGACTTTTAAAAACCTTTCCATATAGAAACATTTCCGCTGCAACAAGTCTCTCCAAAATGAAAAATCAAAGCGATCAGTTTTCACAGCGTCCAAACGGATCATCATCAACATGCTTCATTTTGGGGTAGGTCTGTTTAGTGACATTTTGCCAAAATTGATACTTTTTTCTAAATATTTCAATTTCAACAAAACCAGCATGTGCGGAGGAAAATTTTCCAACCAGCTTCGGCCCCTGCTGCAAACACGAGTTTTTGGGTTTCTGACCATCCTCCTTCACTGAGTCAGCCGGTCCCCCTACCCTGGGGCCAGATCAGAGCCCACACCCTGACCAGAGCCGGAGCCCCCTAGAGGACAAAGCATCCATGACCCATTCCCCTGAGCCAGCCAGTCCCCACCTTAGGGCCAGATTGCAGCTGGTGTCTCCTAGAGAGGAAAGGCTCCATGTCCCATTCCCTGCCCCCCTGAGTCAGCCAGTCCCCTGCCCTGGGGCCAAATCAGAGCCAGCACCCTGACCAGAGCCAGTGCCCCCTAGAGGGGAAAAGCCCCCATGTTTCATCCCCCTGATCAAACCAGCCCCCCACCCTGAGGCCAGATCAGAGCCAGTGCCCCCTAGAGGGGAAAGGCCCCAGATCACATTCCCTGCCACCCTGAGCCAGCCAGTCCTCCACCCTGGGGCCAGATCAGAGCCAGCGCCCCCTAGAGGGGAAGGGACCCATGTCCCATTCCCCTGAGCCAATCAGTCCCCACCCTGGGGCCAGATTGGAGCTGAAACGGACTCAGAGGAGCAACCCCAGCTTTGCAGCTGAGCACATCCGCTCAGTCCAGATCACGCTCAGGTCCCACCACGGATGGGCCAGACGTCCGGGAGCTCAGCATTGTCCTGGGGCCTGGGGAGCTGGTAGGTCCACCAGGCTCCATGGCGTGGATCATTTTAAGTTACTTCGTTGGAGCGGGGAGTTTTTTGCAACTGTTGCTGACTGAGTCACAGTGAACGGCGGGGTGGGGTCAGGAGCAACCCGGCTTCCTTCCGTTCTCAGGGACCACAGAGGACGAACACGACAGAGGGTACAGCTAAGGCGAGGAGCACGTCAACCACAGGAAAGCAGCCCGGGAGAGCAGAGCGACTGGCCCGAAACAACGGCACATGCTGTCTGTGGTAGAAAGAGCAGTAACCAAGCGAATACACTCCTTTCTAAGGGCGTCTTTGAACCCAGGAGTCCGGGCTCTTTCCCCTCTCCTATTCTCTCTCCCTCCTCTCCTTTTCTTCCCCCCCTTCCCCCACTGCTTTCTCATTAACCACCGACTCCCATCCCTGTAGGGAAGAAGCCGGGAAGGTTGCAAAGGTGCGATCTGAACAAACCCAGAGGTTCTAGCGTAACAGGAGCTGAGAGGGGAACTGACAGAACAGCCCAGCCCCACTTGTAAAACATCGCAACCGCCCCCATGGAAGGCAGGGATTCATGAGCTTCATGGGACTGGTGGGGAAACTGAGGCACGGGTTGGGGCATATGATCAGCCACTGGAATTTTTGTTTTGCCCCGGGTCCCCATCCTGGGATTTTCCTTGGATTCCATAAATGACAACCCTCCCCGCCACCCCCCGGCTGGTCCCTAGCCTGTGTCTGTCCTAGCCTGCTCGCGATCACAGCTGGGGTGGAGCAGGTCAGCCAGGCTCAGCGTTTGGCTGGGAACCTCCCTGGGTGGTGAAGGGGGTAAACTGATACACTAGGGGGCGCTGTGCTGCAAGGAGCAGGGTCGGGGGCTCAGTAGGGGGCGCGCTCCCCTGTGTATCAGTGCTGACCGCAATGCCCCAGTGCTGTGCTAGGGGGCGCTGTGCTGCAGGGAGAGCCAGCCCTATGCCTGAGGCAAGCAGTGTGGAAACGTGGGCTGTTAACAGCGGCCGTGCCCTGCTCCAGAGCCAGCTGCATTTCAGGGCTAGGCAATCTAGCCCTGGCCGGTGGCTACTAAACAGCAGCTGTGCCCCACCCCAGAGGCAGCTGCATCTCAGCCGGCAGCTCCAGGGTGGTGAAAGGCGAGACAGAAGGGGGCTCATACCTGGATGCACCCCCAGAAGGAGCCCGGCGCAGCTGAGAACCAGTTAGAGGGACCCACCGTGCCCCGGATAATTGCAAGGGGCAAAGGAACAATCTGAAGTGGATGTTGGCTCCAAGCCACTTCCCTTGTCTCTGCAGGGGGCAGCAGGGAATGAAGAAGATGATGATGGTGATGAAAGCTGCTCCCAGGGTCAGCTTCCATAGCCAGGGTCGGGAGAGAGAAACGCTCATTGACTTGTACTGCCCAGGCTGGGGAACAAGGTCTGGTGTATGTGTCCCTGCTGCCCCCTGCAGGAGGGAATGACCCCCCGAGGCTGAGAGCTTCCCCACAGCAGTGCCCTGTCAGGCACCAGCCAGGGTCCCCGGGTCCGTGAGCTTCCCCACAGCAGTGCCCTGTCAGGCACCAGCCAGGGCCCCCAGGGCTGTGAGCTTCCCTGCAGCAGTGTCCTGTCAACCCCCAACTGGGGCCCCCAGAGCTGCAAGCTTCTCCCCAGCAGTCAACAGGGGAAGAGAAGGGGAGACGGGGGAGCAAAATCCCAACAAATACACACCACCTCACCCAGTGTCAGATCACACACCACTAGCTGCCCTATGGGCACAGCACTCAGAAGAATGAGGTCGGGGAGGGGGAGGGTTCCCAGCCGGGCTTTCCCCCCACGTTCAGCGGACAGAAATTCCCCAAGGTGGACATGGGGGTGCCCCTCTGGATGGTGCCCAGATGGGAGCCTTTGCCCAGCTTCCAGTACCCAGTCCTGGCAGGTGCCCACTCCGGCGCCCCAATTGCCAACAGCTGTCGCCGGTGGCTGCCCCGTTCAGAGGCTCTTGCCCATCCCTGAAAACTCTGAACCCCGATACTGCAGCTATCCCAGGTCAGGTCATGACAGGGCATCCTGGTGAGCCAGGATCTCGGTGGGGGGGGTAGGCTGGAAAACGGGGAACTGGGAGGATGAAGGGAAAGGCTAGCAGGCTTTGCCACAATAAATCTCCCCACCAAGGAGAGGATGGGGAGTTCCCTGCTCCACCCCCTGCACCCCCAGAAAATCTGAGTGTTCCCCCCAATCCACCCTCCTGGTCTGCTTCTTGATCCAATGACAGCTCCCTCCTTCTCCAGTGTGTTTTATTGGGGGAGGGTCTGTGCAGAGCCCGGCACAATGGGAGACCCCAAACTAGGGCAGGGGGGTGCAGTGCCAGGCACAAAGGAGCCCCAGATCTAGGGTGGAGGGGGGCTTACCCAGCACCTGGTGCAACAGGGACCCACATGTCAGGCGGGACAAGCAGCAATCAGTCCCCCTGGTCCGCCCCACGGGGCATGCAGCTGGGGGGACAGCCGGGTAGACAGATCCAAGCCAGCTTGGGTGCAAAAAGCTGGGGGGAGGATGAGTCTGAGTGTGGGGGGCCAGCCTGGGGAAGTTATGAAAAGTCTGGGTGGGGGGCAACCCCCAGTTGGGTGGGGGGCAACTGCCCCCCTATCTGGTGACCCCCGGGCAGGGCTGAGGGCAGCTCCCTGGCATCAATTCTCCAACCACCCCAGAAGAACCAGATCCCAGCTCTGGTGGGACACACACCCACTGAGGAGAGGGGGTGCTCAGGAGAGACAGGGCCCATGCGGGGTTTGGAAAACAGGATGAAAGGGGGTGAAGAGTCATTTGGGGGGACTGGCAGAACAGAGGGAGAAGCTGGGGCCGTGGAGGAGTTGGCCTATGGCCCTGTAACCAGGCAAGGCCGGCCCCCCTCACTGGTGTAAAATAGCCCCCAGCAGATCAACTATCATGGAGCTCGTACCCCGATAATTCACCCAGGGCCGGCTCCAGGCACCAGCCTATCAAGCACGTGCTTGGGGAGGCACCTGGAGGGGTGGCGCTCAGGGTTTTTTTTCTCCCTCCGGCCGCCGGGGAGAGCGGGGCCGTGGCCGGGCTCGCCGCCCTCCCTCCGGCCGCCGGGGAGAGCGGGGCCGCGGCCGGGCTCGCCGCCCTCCCTCCGGCCGCTGGGGAGAGCGGGGCCGTGGCCGGGCTCGCCGCCCTCCCTCCGGCCGCCGGGGAGAGCGGGGCCGTGGCCGGGCTCGCCGCCCTCCCTCCGGCCGCCGGGGACAGCGGGGCCGGGGCCGGGCTCGCCGCCCTCCCTCCGGCCGCCGGGGACAGCGGGGCCGGGGCCGGGCTCGCCGCCCTCCCTCCGGCCGCCGGGGAGAGCGGGGCCATGGCCGAGCTCACCGCCCTCCCTCCGGCCGCCGGGGAGAGCGGGGCCGTGGCCGGGCTCAGCACCCTCCCCTGCCGCCGGGGAGAGCGGGGCCGCGGCCGGGCTCGCCGCCCTCCCTCCGGCTGCCGGGGAGAGTGGGGCCGCGGCCGGGCTCGCCGCCCTCCCTCCGGCCGCCGGGCAGAGCGGGGCCGTGGCCGGGCTCGGCACCCTCCCCTGCCGCGCTCCGGCCGCCGGGGCAGCGGGGCCTGCCGCGCTCGCCGCCCCGGCCAGGGGAGCGGAGCCGCGGGCCTGCCGCACTCCCCTCCGGCGCCCCAGCCTAGGGTGGGGGGGGCGCGCAGGTGGCTTTTTTCCCTGTGGCGGCAAAAAAGCCAGAGCCGGCCTTGCCCAGGGCTGTCACCCCCGGCCCTGAGACAGAACCGGGTGGGGGAGCAGTGTCCTCACCATCATATCCCTCCAGGGGGTCAGCTGCTCCAGCAGGGGGCAGCAGAGAGCGAGAGAGAGAGACTCACCCTCTCCAGCAGGGGGCAGCAGTCACACACACACACACACACACCCCTCCCTACACCTCATCGCCTCCAACAGGAGCGCTCCTTCGACACCCCACCCACGGGATTTCCTTGTGGTTCTCTGTTCATCACAACTTCAGCTCAGCAACAGCTGCCCGGCTTAGGGGGTCCCCGCGGGCCAAGTCCTTGCAACTGTACCCTAAGACTCGGCGACCCTCCATGGACCAGGGGCTCTGTCCATTGAGAAAAAGGCCCCAAGACCACTGAAAACCAGGCGGTTCATTTACAAACCCTTCGTGCACCCGTTGGCTCCCTGGAGAATCCAGTTTGAGCGAATAGACAAGAATCACTCCAGGGGGGGTGTCTTCAAAGGGGCTGATAACCAGAGCAAGTACATTATCATCCCCTAGTGTGAGCACACGTCCTGATATTAGGGGTTTTTGTCTTATCCAGGCAACTCTTTCCCCCCTCTGAAAAATAAGTGTCCCAATTTTTCACACTCACTATCTGGTCACCTTCCATGCCCCCTCCTAGAGGAGTTATAGACAAGTTACGTAGGAGAAGAGATTAAAAAGACTGGGACAGTTCAGCTTGGAAAAGCGGGGACTACGGAGGGATATGCTAGAGGTCTATAAAATCATGACTGGTGGAGATCAGTAGTTTTCAGCTGTTTTTCATTTGCAGACCCCTAAAAAATTCCAAAGGGAGGTGCGGAGCCCTTCGGAAATCTTAGACATAGTCTGCGGACCCCCAGGAGTCCGTGGATCAGAGGTTGAAAACGACGGATGTAGAGAAAGCAAACAGAGAGGCATTATTTACTCCTTTGCATAACACAAGAACTAGGGGCTGCCCGACAATATTAAGAGGCAGTAGGTTTAAAACAAACAGAACAAAGTACTTCTTCACACAATGCATGGCCAACCTGTGGAACTCACTGCTGGGGGATGTTGTGAAGGCCAAACTATAACTGTGTTCAAAAAAGAAGGGGATACGCTCATGGAGGATAGGTCTATCAATGGCTATTAGCTATGAGGGTCAGGGATGCAACCCCATGCTCTGGTGTCCCTAAGCCTCTGATTGCCGGAAGCTGGGGCTGGGCCACTCGAAATTTCATAAAGTTGATCTGAACTCCATAGGGTAAGTACAGGATGTTTTATATCCATCACCCTCTCCCACCCTTGAGCTGCTTTTTCACAGTACTCATACGCCAGAGACAGATGGGGAGATAGAGGCATTCTCCAAGGACGGGCACTTCCCCCTTACCCCCCATCCTCCATAGCTGTGCCGAGTATGTGCAGACATCTGAGCCTGAGTCGTCCACACCGATACTGGAGATCTGGTAACCCCATGAGCACTCCTCATCCGCCCATCCATACGCCACGTCTGTCCTGTCCTTGATGTACTGGAATCAGCTCAGTTCATAGCCCCTGGGTGCCAAGCCGGTGAGCGTAACAGGGTCTCCAGTGTGGGGTGGGCACTGGAGACTGGTCCCTCGAAGGATCGCTTGAGACTCTAGCTTTCCCCATTGGTCTGAATTTGCATGAATTTGCTGGCTTTTTGGCCATGCTGCAAAAGACTAGGAGGGTCTCAGCAGAAAGTTGAAGGTCTGCTTGCTAGATGATGAAAGGGGTCAGTGGCCAGCTGAGCTCCCACGGCACTGAGGGCTGGGATTTAATTGAATTACATTTATTCTGTGTATCAGAGGCCGTGTTAGTCTGGATCTGTAGAAGCGACAAAGGGTCCTGTGGCACCTTATAGACTAACAGACGTATTGGAGCATAAGCTTTCGTGGGTGAATACCCACTTCATCGGATGCTCAGAGTCTGAGTCTGGGATAAACGTCTTTAGTATTTTAACTAACAACAGGGAAGAATGCACCAGGCGTTAGGATGTTTACCTAGGAGTTGGGAGAGCCCAGTTCAATTTCCTGTTCTATCACAGACATCCTGTGCCTCACTTTCCCCCCTTGAGAAATGGAGGGGAGTAGCCCTGCCCAATCTCAGGGGGGTGGAGCTGTGAGAATGAATGTATTAAAGGTTGGGTGGGTCCCTGTCATAAATATAAAGGGAAGGGTAACAATCGTTATGTATGCAGTAACATAAAATCCCTCCTGGCCAGGGGAACAGAATCACTTACCTGTGTAACCCTTCTGCCAGTCGGAGTCAGCAGCAACAAGGGCCGGGTTCAGAATCTAGGGGTTCTGTTCCAATAACACAATGCAAAACTGGCTCGAGCCCCCACCCAGTGACCTGGAACAACCACATACCATCCCCCTGGGTGCCTCTAAGAGGCAATACTTCCCCTCTCGCAAGCACAGTCTGAGTGTAGCAAACACCTTTTAATGACAGAGAGAAACAATGCGGCATAATGTTGGGGAAACACCACAAACAGGATTAATAAAACAAACCATGAACGAGAAGAAACCCCCCCGCCCCCCCAAGCAGATTGGGCTGTGACCTCTCCCTTTGGTTCTTGAGTCCAGCAACCCCAAGTGTCACCCAAAGTCCCAAAAGTCCAACAACCCAAAAGTCCAGCCCCAGAGTTCAAAAGTTCATCTACAGAGGGTTACACCGCCCCCCAGTCTGGGTGGAAATGGGGAGGGGAGAGGTAAGGGGCACCTTACGTGGCTCGAAGCTGACAGCCCCGCCCCTCCATGGGGCTTCGTTCTGCTCTGCCAGCCGTCCCACGAGCCAATCCACGCCGCCAGCCGTCCTGCAAGCCGCTCCAGCTGTCCCGCAAACTGCTCCTCTCCGCCAGCAGCTCCAATCCACCAGCTGTCCTGCAAGGCACTCCAGCTATCCCGTGAATGGCTCTGCTCCACCAGCCACTCAGCAATATATCTTCAGGCTCCCCCACTACTTAACACAGCGCTCAGTGATTTCAGCTTGGGAGCCATTAGCCCAAAATGATTTCAGCTCAGCAGTCTGTAACTAGACTCCTAAAGAACTCAAACTGAGCTCTGATATTCCACAGTGGGTAGATCAGCATTTAGGGCTCTCAGACAAGACCCATAATAGTAGATACAAATACTTTCCCCCAGTCTCTCTCAATTTACTGGGTTTTGGAATCCATGTCCCTTGCGTAGCGAGTGCTTCTTAGTTGATGGCGAGTTCCCCTCCATCATGACAAAAGGCCAAGTACAGTTCCACTGTCCTTGATTCACATAATCAGGATAATAACAGTTTATTCTTCCTGCCCCAATAACAGAAATTTCTGCCCCAATACAGAAAACTGGGGATCCTCCAGCAGCCCAAAGTGACCATGTGGGCTCATGTTAGGCGGGGTGGGTGTGCCTATGCAAATGAGATCCACCCCTGAAATTCTTTGCCATGACTCACCACCAGATGTCAGAGTGGGGCTCATGCTGACTCTGCTTACACCTGTAAGGGGTGAATCAGTTCAATTAACCTAGTTGGCACCTGACATTTCCACCCAGGTCCTGATATGGCCTCCAGCGCTGAAGATACTGGATGACTCCCAAATATTTAGGAGATTTGCCCTCACAGATCCCCACTCAGACAAGGGATGTGCGACCTTCTCAACATGACGTGTATTTCCATCAATTCATGGCTTCCGAGTCTAGAAGAGACCACAGCGGCCATCCTGTCCGACTTCCTGTACAACAGGCCATAGGACTGCCCTGAATGAATTCCTGCTTCAGCCTAGAGTCGATCGCATAGAAGAATATCCAGTCTTCATTGAAACACAGCCAGTGACGGAGACTCCACCACGCCCCTGGGGAAATTGTCCCACTGATTAATTACCCTCAGTCTTACAAATTTACACCTTATTTCTGGTCTGAATTTGTCGAGATTCAACTTCCAGCCATCGGCTCATGTCAGACCTTTCTGAACTAGATTGCAGAGGCCATTATCACATATTTGGTCCCCATCTAGGTACTTACAAACTGGGATCAAGTCCCATCCCCCCCTTAACTTTCTCATTCGTGAGCTAGAGAGGAGTTGATAAATGGGGAAACTGAATCACAGAGAGTAACAGGAGCATAAAGAAGCTAAGCACCCAACTCCCACTGGATTCCAGGGGGGATTTAGGCACTTTGACACACTAGCTTTTCCCATGGTCACACTGGAAGTCTATGGCAGAGCAGCAGATGAACCCAGGTCACCAGAGCCCAGCTCCAATCCCTGAAACAAAAACACACCCTTCCTCTCCTCCCACAGACAGGCGCTTCGACACTTGCCATCCTCATCTCCCAGCTGAGTCTGCACCAATACACAGAAAGAGTCACATTAAAAAAAAACCCACAATGCAGCATTAGCCTGTGGGACTCCTTGCCACATGACCTAATTTTGAGCCCAGGAGCACAGCAGCCGTCCAAATAGGGTGAATCACGTCTATGTGAAAGACAAGACTGTTATAGCCGTAACTCCTAACAACATAACCAGCGGCTTTGGAAGGCATCTGAACTCGGCCGATACTGTTCCAGGGTTGATTTATACTTAAGTTTCAAAGGGTTAGGTGTTTAAATCAATAAGCTGCCCTGGCTCTGAGAAGGGAGTGTGCTCTACTGGTTAGAGCATGGGAAACCGGGATTCCAACTGGGGGGAGTGGGTGGCACGGGGATGTGGGGAATGGAGCACGGGACCTTTCCCCTCTAGGGGGTGCCGGCTCTGACCCCACCCCAGGGTGGGGGACTGGCTGTCTCCAGGGGTGAGGAATGGGGCATGGATCTTTCCCCTCTAAGAGGCACCAGCTCTGATCCAGCCCCAGGGGCGGGGAGACTGGACTGGCTTAGGGAATAACATATGGGATCTGTTCCTTTTTCTAATCCAGCCCCACCTTGATGGACCCTGACCGAATCTGGTGCGTGTGTGGGGAGATTAGGGTGCACCAGGTCTGGTCTGGGGGGGATCAAAGCCGGTTCCAGCCTCTAAGACCAGGAGAGACCATTGCTTCACTGCCAGGCCTCGTGGGAGAGGGTGCATCATCCCTAGCTGGCCTGCCCGGGGTTTTGACATTACCGGCGGCTTGGCTTGGCATCTGCATTTCCTGCCACAGGGGAGGTGCAGAGGGGACGAGTCTCTAATTTGCAGCGTGGAGACGGCACCGGTGGCAGAACTGAGAAGCCAGCTCCCAGCCCCCCGAGCCACCAGCTCAGCATGGTCCTAGCGCTCCTTCTGCCCGTGCTGGGTAAGTGACCTCCCTCGGCCCCCACCCCTCCTGTCTGTCCTGAGCTCCCCTCGGTCCCACATCTGGAGCTCTCAGCCCCTCTCTTCTCTCTTTCAGCCTGTCTCCAGATCCTTCCACGGCCGGCGTCCCCCGCAGGTAACGCTCCCCCCTAGAGGGAAAGGAGGTTTTCTACCCCTAGTCCATGTCCACCCCTGTGGATGGCTCCAGGGGCCCCATAGGAGGGTAGGAACCAAGGACTTCACTAGCCTGTCTCTGACATCAGCCAGTGCCCAAAGGCACAGGGTGATCTGACCCTCACTCGAATCTCTCACCTTGATCCTTAGTGGGTGGAGATTGGGGTAAGACTTGAAGCTTGAGGTTTCATACACCGGGCAACATTTGCATTGGCATAAATTCAGAGCACTTGTGGCAGTCAGGTAAACATCCCAGCTCTCTTTGAATCCTGTTCAGTCCTTTACCTCAACCCCATCCTGCGGCATTGAGTTCCACAGACTCACTTGCCTATTCCCCTTCCAAAGCGTCTCTGGTGGAAGCCAACTATCCCCTTTGTCGACACTCAGGAGGGGGCCTATGAGGGAAATGAGTTGAAGGGTCTTGGGTCATATCACAAGTAGGTCTTCCACATCCTGCGGCATTGAGTTCCACAGACTCATTTGCCTCTTGCTCTTTCAAAGTGTTGCAGAAGGAATCAGACCGTCTGCTTCACATGATGGCCCCTGAGGGAAACGAGTCAGAGGGTCTCAGCCTGTATCATAGTTACAGCTGGAGCCAAATCCCATGGAAATGGGTTCCACAGTCTTATTTGCCTCTTACCCTTCAGGTCTCCTCTACCTGCTTCAGTCTAGCCTTGCACGATGGTCACTGGGGGAAATGCGTTGGCGGGTCTCACAATTGGATACAGTCAGGAATTATCCAGGGACATTTTGTTTTGTTTTTTTCATTGAGAAATGCCACTTTGTTGAAAGCAAGAGGTTTTTGGTGTGGGGGGGGGGGAATGGTTAAACAAGTTTTGAGATTTGGGGTGAAAGTCGTTGGGGAATTGTTGAACCAGAAACTTTCATCTTTCCAAGGCAAACTTTTTTGGGGGAAATTTCCACCACAAAAGAGTTGGAGAACCAAATGGGGGCCTCTCAAAACAACCATTTCAATTACCCCCCCTGCTGGATTGTTGCTCAGATTTTAGATTCACCCACTTTGGGAGATTTTGAATTTTCTTCACAATTTGGGACTGGACAAAAATGTCAAAGTGTCTCAAATTCTCACACGCTGGGAAAACTGTCTTGCCCCCGACCCCCCCACCCCACCCAGGCAAGAAGTAGCTGTGATTTCCCCACACATAAGCATGCCCAACGGCTGAAGAGTGAGTCACGCAATTGCTCAGTTGTTGGGGTTCTCTGCATGTTAGCAGGATGGCATCTGGAGAGCTCACCCCGCGGACGCCTCTCCTGGGAAGGGGACAGTCTGTTCCTCGGGGGCTGCTGGCACGGCCTGCAGAGAAAACATTTTAAATGGTTTATGAACAGACTTCCGCTGCCACCCACCCCCGGTCTGCAGTCATGGGGGAAAGCTCATTTGGGCGCTGCGCTCGCTTCTCAACTTCCTCTTTGTTCCTAGTCGTGGCCAGGCCTAGGAATGACAAATCTGGTCCAATGCACAAAGACAGGAACTCCTTCCTTAGCCCTGCCCTGCCCTGAGAGCCAGGGCCCGCAGGAGTGGGGCAGGGCCTTTCCCCCTCAAACACACGCACATACAGTGTGCGGTTAGACTGCGGATCTCCCGCCCACACGATGTCGCAAAGGCCAGGAGTTAGCCAGGTTCAAAGTGGGGTGGGACCTTTATGTGGATTACGAGAGCATCTGGGTTTATCGGGATCAATGCCATTAGATCTTCTTAGGCCTTAGTCCTCTAGGCTGAACAGCCCTGTAGTGGGGTGGCTGCCCCGCTCCAAGGAGAACAGGGGTTCAAAGCAGCCAAGCTAGGCTGATTGGGGAAGTAGCCACAGCTGGGGCCGTGCCAATCAGGGCCCAGCTGGCCCTGATAAAAGGGCTGTGGGGCCAGGAGACAGACGAGTCTCTCTCTAGTAGTGGACAGAGAAGGACCTGGCTGCCTGGGAGCAGGGCACCGGAAGTAGAGCAGGGCTGGGGAAAGGCAAGAGCAGCTGGGGAGCTCCAGCCTGGCAAATCCCCAGGCTGCAGGCCTTGCAAAGGCCTAAAGAAGATACTGGGGCTGCAGAGGTGCAGTCTGGGGATAGGCAGAGGCAGCTGGTCCAACCCCCTGGCCAGTGATGAGCGACCATTACAGACTGCAGTCTGCCCCAGTGAGCGGGGGCTAGAGGCTGACTGGCAGTAGCCACTGAGGCAAGGTGGTGATAGAGGTTTGGGGGTTCCCCTAGGAGGGGAGACCCAGACTGTGGAGTACTGCTGGGGGCAGAACCCCGAGGTAAAGGGGCACTGGGGTCCGGGAGGGACATGGGGGCCCAAAGGCAGGTGAGCCACCGGCCAGAAGAGGGCGCTCCGAAGGCTGGAAAGAGCTAATTCCCGAGGCAACCAGCGGGAGGTGCCGTGCTGGTGGGTCTTCGCTTCGCTACAAGGCCGTTATCACATTTTTGGCCCCCTGTAGGTACTGATGTCTGTAATCAACTCACCCATTAACCGGCTCTTTGATAAACTAAATAGTTTGAGCTCATTGCGTCTCTCATTCTAATCCTTTAATCACTCTCGTAGCTCTTCTCTGACCCCTCTCCAATTTATCACCAGCCTTCCTGAATTGGGGACACCAGAATTTGACGCAGGATTCCAGCAGCGGTCGCCCCAGTCTCAACTACAGACTAAATAACCTCTCTAGTCCCGGCCGAGATTCCCGTTTATGCCTCCAAAGATCACGTTAGCCCTTTTGGCCACGGAGTCACAGGGGGGCTCATGGTTTGAAAGATTCCTCACCACGACCCCAGAACTTTCTCACTTTCCCTGTTCCAGCCATTGCTCAGCACACCCTCACAGCTCCATTGGCCCTATTGTCCTAAGCCTTTGGAGGCAGCTGTGCATCTGAGAATGAGACATATCAAACTGTAGAGAAGGAGACTGGAATTTTCTCTTCAGCTGGGCGCTACTGTTCTGACTATCTCATAAGTCTAGCTAATATTTAGTCCTGTCTTGAGTGCAGGGGACTGGATTAGAAGACCTTTTGAGGTCCCTTCCGGTCCTACAATTCTATAGCAACTCGGGCTGGGCAAAAATTTGCCACGTACATTTTTTTGCATCCAGAAATGCAGATTCCGTGATGTCAAAACCTTTCCCAACGATGTGTGAATTTCATCCCATTTTGCATTTAAGGAAGTGAAACAAAAATGGAGAGTTTTGATAGTTTCTAAATGAAAGGATGTTTCCTTTCAAAATTCCTTCCATGTTAATTTTTTTTTAAAACGTCAGAAATGTGTAAAAATGCTCAAAGTGAAAACGAGGCATTTGGATTTTGTCTAAACTAAATGGTTCCTTTAGCGCTAAATGATTTCTTGCTGTTACTTTTCAGTGGGTCAGAAATGTTCAATCCAAGGCAACACAATTTTTTTCTGACTTTTCAAACAAACAAAAAAATCCACTTTTCTAACAGCTCCGCTCATAGTGCAATAAAACGAAGTGAAACGGAAAAGCAGCAAATTCAAAACCCGCCAAAAGAAATATTTCCCCCCGAACAATAACACATCGTTGGGCTTTGGAACTCATTGCCACAAGACATGGCTGAGGACACAAGCCTAGCAAGATGCAAAGAGGGGGTTGTATGTTTAACAAGAATAGCCAGAGTTAGAATAATGCTAACAAAAAACGCTGGAAGGGATATTAACCTTCATGCTTCAGGGCTTGGCCAATCAGTAACTCTTAGAGATCAGGAGGAGACTATTCCACATCCTCACCGTCCCATGCAGCTTCTGAAACATCTGCAAAGTGCCGGAGACAAGATACTGCACTGGGGGACCTGGAGTCTGATCCAGGTGGCAATCCCTCTGTTGCTACGGGAATGTGCCATGGGGTCAGCTGAAGAAGTTCACTTCCTGGTCAGGTTAGGAAGTGGGCTGGGATGACTCCATAGACTGCAAGTTTGGGATGGCATGGTGGTAGGGATGGGGGCGGGGGCATCTAACCTCTATCACACTGTACTTGCTTCAGCTTTTACTCATTTGTGGGTATTGTGGCCTAGAGTTGTCCTGGCCAGCTGCGTGACCTGGGACAAGTCATTTCCCCGCCCTCTGCCTCAATTTCCCCATCTGTAAAATGGGGATAATGAGACAGACCTCATGCTTGGAGACCAGCTGATGAAAAGTGCTAGGAAATATTATTATTAAACCACTTTCTGCTTCCAGATGAAGCTTCCTTGAAGCCGTTGCTGACTGTGAGCCCAGAATATTCCACCTACCGTGTTGGCGATTCTGTTACCTTCACATGCTCAACACCCAAAGGGCACCAGGCCATGCAATTCCAGTTTCTAAGGGATGGAGCTGAAGTGGATTCTCCAGAGGCCCAAAGTCAGCTCCCCCAGACCTACAATCTGCCTAGTCTAAATGTGCATGACTCCGGGTCCTATAACTGCAGGTACTGGACACCTGGGCAGAAGATCCCGTCCAAACTGAGTGATCCTATCACCATAAATGTCTACGGTAAGTCCATGTCACCCGGTGGAGAGCCTTCCAGCTACAATGGTCCCTTCGCTCAGTTGTTAGAGACTTATAGACTAGGTGTTAGCATTTCGATTGTCACTGGGGCTTGGAAGAGTATTTCGCTCTCTACTTCAACTACAAGATATGGGCTTAATGGACGAATGATTGGGTGGGACTCTCTGGCCTGCATTATACTACAGGAGGTCATGGTAGATGATCACAGATGGTCCCTTCTCACCTTATAATGAGTCTACGAATGGGGGGAAGGAGAGATTTCAGTGAGGAGATGTTAAGAGATGATGATTAGGGATATGGAAAAGCTTCCATATGAGGAGTGAATAATAAGACTGGAACTTTTCAGCTTGGAAAAGAGAAGACTACGGGGGGATATGATAGTGGTCTATAAAATCATGACTGGTGCAGAGAAAGTAAATAAGTAAGTGTTATTTACTCCTTCTCATAACACTGAAACTATGGGGTCACCAAATGAAATTAATAGGCAGCAGGTTTAAAACAAGCAAAAGGAACTATTTCTTCACACAACACACAGGCAACCTGTGGAACTCTTTGCCAGAGGACATTGTGAAGGCCAAGACTATAACAGGGTTCAAAAAAGAACTAGATAAGTTCATGGAGGATAAGTCCATTAATGGCTATTAGCCAGCATGGGCAGGGATGGTGTCCCTAGTCTCTGTTTGCCAGAAGCTGGGAATGGGAGACAGGGGATGGATCACTTGATGATTCCCTGTTCTGTTCATTCCCTCTGGGGCACCTGGCATTAGCCACTGTCGGAAGACAGGATACTGGGCTAGATGGACCTTTGGTCTGACCCAATATGGCTGTTTTTATGTTCCTATGTACAAGACTAAGCTATTCACAGGGCTGGCTGGAAAGTTTCAACCAGAGCCATTTTTTTTTATCAAATCTGGTTTTGTCAGGATCAAAACACCCTGTGGGAATGTCCCAATCTCAAGAAGTTTCAAGAGGAAACAGACAGAACTTTATGTTAGGTTGTTGAAGTTAGATTTAAAAAGGACCTTGACAAATCAAAGAATTGCCCTGAAATCAACAAGATGAAATTTGATAAACACAAGTGCAAAGTGCTACACTTAGATAGTCATTAGGAAGGGGAAAAAATTAAATGCACAACTACCGAATGGGGAATAACTGACTAGATAATAGTACTGCTGAAAAGGATCTGGGGGATATAGTGGATCATGCATTGAAGATGAGTCAAGAGTGTGACGCTGTTGAGAAAAAGCCATATCTCATTGTGGGGTGGGCAAATATCCTTAAAGGAGGGTCGTATGTAAGACACGGGAAGTAATTATCCTGGTCGACTCAGCACTGGTGAGACCTCAACTGGAGTACTGCTCTAGTTCTAGAACAAACACTTTAGGACAGTTGCGGACAAATTGGAAAGAGTCCAGAGGAGAGCAACAAAAATGATGAAAGGTTTAGAAAAATCAGACCTACGAAGAAAGGTTTGAAAAAACTGGGCATGTTTAGTCTTCAGAAAAGAGGACTGTATGGAACGGGCTGGAAATATCTGCAAAACAGGTAACAGTCCGTAGATATGTTATGGGCTGTGCTAAAGAGGACGGGGGTCAATTGTTCTCCATGTCCACTGGAGGTGGGACAAGAAGTAATAGGCTTGATCTACAGCAAGGGAGATTAAGGATATATAGTAGGAAAAACCTTCTAACTCTAAGAGGAGCTAAGCTCTGGAATCAGCTTCCAGGGATAGTTGTGGAATCCCCATCACTGGAGGTTTTGAAGGACAGGATGGACAAACATCCACCTGGGAGAGTCTAGGTTTACTTGGTCCTGCCTCAGCACAGGAGGTTGGATTTGATGACTTCTCAAGGTTCCTTCCAGCCCAACATTTAGAGGATTCCGTGAAATGTTTCATTTCAATAGTTGTCCTCAGTGTTGTTGGAGCAGTGTTGGTCCCAGGACATTGGAGAGACAAGGTGGGTGAGGTAATATTATTTCTTGGATCAACATCTGTGGGTGAAAGAGACAAGTTCTCAAGCTACACAGAGCTCTTCGTTGTCTCTTCCACTAAGAGAAAATTGCTCCAATACACAATATTGCCTCACCCACCATCTCAGCTAGCAAACAGGAGACCGTAAACAGGGCAGTTTGAGAGGGGGAGAAGGAGATCCCCCTGCTGAACGGACAAGGTGCGAGCACTAACCTGGGGGTGAGTGAGTTTGTTTGGCTGCTTGTGTGTTTCTTTCTCTGTCCGGTTGTTTCAGTTACTGGGTCAGGTGGGATTGTGTGTCTGGGGAGTGTTTGAGCCTTTGTTCCCTGGATCATCTTTGATCAGTTTCAATCAACCTTGTGATCGCCCTCGCCCTGTGTGATTAGCAAGGGGGTATCGCTGACCTAGGAGAGAGGGCCTTAAAAGCCGGAGGCTAAGCGACCAGGGGAGCTAGCGACCAGGGCAGTTTGTAGGAGTACATTGTAATATAGTCGATATGACTAGGAAGGGCCGCGTCACCACTGCCAATGCTGCTCCTGTCTCCTCCGCCTGCTCCTGTGTTCAGACAAACAACCTGACCATGGATGCCTCTGCCCAGGCCCTGGTGTGGACTTGCAGAGACTGTGGCCTGCATTTCCCACTCACAGAAACCCAGGCTGGGGGGAGCATCCAGTGAATGGTGCCTGCTGGTGCAATCTCTCAGGAAGCAGGTGGGAGAGCTACAGGAGGAACTGGCTAGGCTGAGGAGCATCCGTGCCCACGAGGAATTCCTCAGGAGTATTCATATGGGGACATCCAAGGCTGAAGAATATATCCAGCTACAGAAGACGGCTGTCACACCACCAGGGGAGGAGGACACGGCTCTGTCACAGGGAGGACACTGGCTGCTGGTTACTTCTGGCAGCAGGCCGTGCTCCACCCCGACTCCCAACCCACCCACCACGGTGAGGGAAAACCGATACGCTGCCCTGGCAATGAGTGATGAGGAATCACCCCCAAAGATGGAGGAGGAGAAGCCATGTACCCCCAAGGCTGGGAGGATCGCAGCCACCATTCCCAGGAGGAAACGTAGGGTAGTGATGGTTGGTGACTCTCTTCTGAGGGGGACGGAGGCACCCATCTGTCACCCTGACATGGTATCCCGGGAGGTATGCTGCCTGCCAGGGGCCCGTAGCAGAGACGTTATGGAGGGATTGTCGAGGATTATCCGGCCCTCTGACCACTACCCCCTGCTACTCATCCGTGTGGGCACTAACGATCCTGCGAGGTCTGACCCTCAGCAGATCAGAAGTGACTACAGGGCTCTGGGAGGGAGGGTGAAGGTTTTCTATTCGATCCTTCCAGTCAAGGATAGGGTCCCAGGCGGAGACAGATGCATCCTGGAGGCGAATGCCTGGCTGCGAGGATGGTGTCACTGGGAGAGTATCAGCTTCCTTGGCCATGGGATGCTGTTCCAGGAAGAAGGACTGCTAAGCAGAGATGGGGTCCACCTATCGAGGAAGGGGAAGAGCATATTTGGATACAGACTGGCTAACCTCGTGAGGAGGGCTTTAAACTAGGTTCGAAGGAGGCAGGTGACCAAGGCCCACAGGTAAGTCAAAAACATGGAGACCTGGGAGAAGGTTCGGAATCTGGGGGGGAGCATGGGCTGTTATATCAGGGATAAAAGAGAGACAAGACAGAACTGGGGAGGGGGTGGGGGGAATCAAATCAGTATCTTAGATGTCTGTAGACTAATGCGTGAAGTATGGGGAAGAAGCAGGATGTACTCGTAAATAAACACAACTATGACGTAGTTGGCATCACAGAGACTTGGTGGGATAATATGCATGACTGGAATATTGGTATAAAAGGTACAGCTTGCTCAGGAAGGACTGGCAGGGGAAAAAGGGAAGAAGTGTTGCCTTATATATTAAAAATGTAGACACTTGAACTGAGGTTGAGATGGAAATAGGAGACAGATTTCTTGAAAGTCTCTGGGTAAAGATATAAGGGGCAAAAAACAAGGGTGCTGTCATGGTAGGGGTCTACCACAGACCACCTAACCAGGAAGAAGAGGATGGATGAGGCTTTTTTTAAACAACTAACAAAATCATCCAAAGCACAGGACTGGGTGGTGATGGGGAACTTCGACTACCCAGACATCTGTTGGGAAAATAACACAGCAGGGCACAAATTATCCAGTAAGTTCTTGGAATGTATTGGCGACAATGTTTTATTTCAGAAGGTGGAGAAAGGTACTAGGGGACAGGCTGCTCTAGATTTGATTTTGACAGATAGGGAGGAACTGGCTGAGAATTTGAAAGTGGAAGGCAGCTTGGGTGAAAGTGATCATGAAATGACAGAGTTCATGATTCTAAGGACAGGTAAGACGGAGAACAGCACAATAAAGACAATGGATTTCAAGAGGGCAGACTTCAGCAAACTCAGGGAGTTGGTAGCTAGGATCCCATGGGAAGCAAATATAAGGGGAAAAACAATTGAAGAGAGTTGGCAGTTTTTCAAAGAGACATTATTAAGGGCACAAGAGCAAACTATCCCACTGCGTAGGAAGATAGGAAGGATGGCAAGAGACCACCCTGGCTTAACCAGGAGATCTTCAATGATCTAAAAATCAAAAAAGTCCTACAAAAAGTGGAAACTAGTTCAAATTACAAAGGATGAATATAAACAAATACCACAAGTATGTAGGGACAAAATTAGAAAGGCAAAGGCACAAAGATCAAACCTGCTAGAGACATAAAGAGGAACAAGAAAACATTCTACAAATACATTAGCAGCAAAAGCAAGACCAAGGACAGGGTAGGCCCGTTACTCAATGAGTGGAGAAAAACAATAACAGAAAATGTAGAAATGGCAGAAGTGCTTAATGACTTCTTTGTTTCGGTTTTCACCAAGAAGGTTGGTGGTAATTGGACTTCTAACATAGTGAATGCCAGCGAAAATGAGGTAGGATCCGAAGAGGCTAAAATAGGGAAAGAACAAATTAAAAATTTTCTTAGACAAGTTAGATGTCCTCAAATCACCAGGGCCTGATGAAATGCATCCTAGAATACTCAAGGCGCTGACTG
Source organism: Chelydra serpentina (assembly GCA_037349315.1). Classification (NCBI taxonomy): domain Eukaryota; kingdom Metazoa; phylum Chordata; order Testudines; family Chelydridae; genus Chelydra; species Chelydra serpentina. The sequence continues at coordinate 116,771 of JBAIAC010000346.1, forward strand.
AGCAGATCTCTGAGCCATTAGGGATTATCTTTGAAAAGGCATCGAAGACAGGACAGATTCCAGAAGACTGGAAAAGGGCAAATATAGTGCCAGTCTATAAAAAGGGGAATAAGGACAACCCAGGGGATTACAGACCAATTCAGCTTAACTTTTGTACCCGGAAAGATAATGGAGCAAATAATTAAGCAATCAATTTGCCAACATATAAAGATAATAAGGTGATAAGTAATAGTCAGCATGGATTTGTCGAGAACAAATCATCTCAAGCCAACCTGAGAGCTTTCTTTGACAGGGTTACAAGTCTTGTGGATGGCGGGAAGCAGTAGACGTGGTATATTTTGACTTTAGTAAAGCTTTTGATACTGTCTTGCATGACCTTCTCATAAACAAACTAGGGAAATGCAACCTAGATGGAGCTACTATAAGGTGGGTGCAAAACTGGTTGGAAAACCGTTCCCAGAGAGTAGTTATCAGTGGTTCACAGTTATGCTGGAAGAACATAATGATTGGGGTCCCGCAGGGGTCAGTTCTGGGTCTGGTTCTGTTCAATGTCTTCATCCACAGTTTACATAATGGCATAGAAGATACACTTAAAGTTTGTGGATGATACCAAGCTGGGAAGGGTTGCAAGTGCTTTAGAGGAAAAGATTAAAATTCAAAATGATCTGGACAAACTAGAGAAATGGTCTGAAGTACATAGGACGACATTCAATAAGGACAAATGCAAAGTACTGAATTTAGGAAGGAACAATCGGTTGCACACACATGGGAAATGACTGCCTAGGAAGGAGTACTGTGGAAAGGGATCTGGGCGTCACAGTGGACCACAAACTAAATATGAGTCAATAGTGTAACGCTGTTCCAAAGAAAGCGAACATCATTCTGGGACGTATTAGCAGGAGTGTTGTAAGCAAGGCATGAGAAGTAATTCTTCCGCTCTACTCTGCACTGATTAGGCCTCAACTGGAGTATTGTGTCCTGTTCTGGGTGCCACATTTCAGGAAGGAGGTGGACAAATTGGAGAAAGTCCAGAGAAGAGCGACTAAATGATTAAAGATCTAGAGAACATGACCTATGAGGGAAGATTGAAAAAATTGGGTGGGTTTAGTCTGGAAAAGAGAAGACTGAGAGGAGACATGAGAACAGATTTCAAGTATGTAAAAGATTCTTACAAGGATGAAAGAGAAAAATTGGTTTTCTTAAACTCTGAGGCTAGGACAAGAAGCAATGGGCTTAAATTGCAGCAAGGGAAGTTTAGGTTGGACATTAGGAAAAATTTCCTACCTGTCAGGGTGGTTACGCACTGGAATAAATTGCCTAGGGAAGTGGTGGAATCTCCATTACTGGGGATTTTTAAGAGCAGGTTGGACAAACACCTGTTGGGAACAGTCTAAATAATCCTTAGTCCTGCCATGAGTGCACGGGACTGGACTAGACGACCTCTCAAGGTCCCTTCCAGTCCTGTGATTCTAGGACTCTCTCTCCATACTTATAAACGAGAGTATTCATTTGTGTCTGGAAAACTTTCTTCCAACTTTTGCCTAATGGAAAAAGGTAACAAAGTGGTGAGAGTTAAGAAAATGTGGAGGAAAACTCTATGGTTTTGAAACATACATTTTCAAAATCTTGGATGTTTTCATCCTGAAATTTTTCATTTTCGGGGGGGGAAACCCTCAGGTTTAGTTCCAATTTTTTCCTTAAAATGAAATAATTTCAGAAAATGGAAAAAAAAACATAATTGGAAATTATTTTCTTTGCCATTTAAATAAAAAACAACAAACCCGTATTCCAAAGAAAAACAATCCATTCAGTGGAAAATGGTCTACCAAGAACCATGCTACATATTCTTGAGCGCCATCTAGTGGTGTCTTATCTGTTAACTAACTGTATCTCCCGACGGAGAGTGCTCTGGTAATAGGAACTGGGGATGAACGTTTTTCAGCGACAACTTCATGCTCTCCACATCGCGGCTTCTCTTGAGATGCATCCCATTGGAGAGGAATCAACTCCTGTGCGGCTATCACAAGATCTATTTCTTAGGGGATAGTTCACTGGCTAGGGGGTGGGAACCAAAATGTGGGGTTGTTTGTACCAGTGTATCGGGTATCACTTTGAGTCACTCTCTTTTCACTAACCCCTCTGCTCCTATTCCAGACCGAGAACCACCCCCCTCACTCTCTCTGGACCCCCCCGCCTCGAGTACCTGCTGGGGGAACAGGCGACGCTCAGCTGCGTAGATCCCAAAGTCAAAGAAGTGACAGGATACAGATTCTACAATGAGAGAAGTGGAGATACCTCCACCTATGCCCCTGACCCAAGCGGGGGAGCCAAACGGGTCTTCCTTGCACTTCACATGGCTGATGCTGGACCATATACATGCAAATACTGGCGAGCACAGTCTGGGCAAGAGATATTGTCAGTGGGAAGCCAACCGGTCTCTATTTCAGTGCTGGGTGAGTCCCCATTCATGCTGCTCTTCGATGAAGCTGGAGGATGGATGGGGAAAGCGGCTCCCATTTCACAGAGGGTTTCCACAGTTCAAAATCTGGTTTCATTCCAATTTGGAACAAAAGCCAAGAATTTCAAAGTTCTCCCTTGAAGGGAATGGAGCCGTGACTCTGGGGCAATCCACCGGGTGAGCCTGCAACCCTGGGAGCTAAATCTTCCAAGGCCTCAGCTCCTCGTTTACCAAGAAGCTGGAGCCCATGCTGGGTGGGCAAACTGGAAGGAAGCCAGGTGGTTTCTGATGGAACTCGGCCTGGGTTCCATCAGAACTTGGTTGAAATCTAACCGTCTGCTTGAAATATTTCAATTGCGACAAATTGGCAGATTCCAGGGAAACACCTTTTTAGTTGGAATTCTTCTGATCAGCTGTAGGAGTGAATGTTACTAAGTTGAGGGCATGTCCCATCCAGCAGAGTAAGCCTGTCCCCATAGCACTAGGGAGTAAGATCATGTTATTGGGGTGAAATTGACCCTGCAGAATTAGTTTCTGCTCATTGCCCTCTCTCCAGAGTTTCTCCTCTTTCCTCTCCAGAACTGGGTAAGAATTCTTTCCCGATCTGTGATTTTTTTCCACTCCTTTCATTCTCTTCTCTCACCATATCAAATTGGGCCCAAAATAGCCAACATGACCACCTAACAGCATCTCCATATGACCAATGGGCAGACCGAAGCCACTCAACATGGCAACCCAACTGCCAACATGACTGCCAAACAACCAACAATATGGCTGCCTAGCATGGCCTTTCAATATGGCCAATGATCAAAATTTGAGGGACGTATCATGGAAACGCAACTGCCAACATGGCAACCCAACAGCCAACAATATGGCTCACAATAGGGACAATGGCCAAAACCAAGCAGCCCAAGACTGGCACCCAAGTGACAACATGACTTGCCAATTTCCAGCAACACTGCTGATCTATATGCTGGCCAATGTCTAGCACTATCATCTCCAATAGTACCAAAGATAGGTCTGTCTAACATGGCCACCTTAATTGGCTACTCCAGCTCACTGCAGAATCCAAAAGGACCTTCCAACTGAGAGTCATCCTGGCCACAGGGAGTGGGCCTTATGTATGTGCTCAGTGCTTCCCCATCGATGAAGGCCTCCTGGACACCAGGAAGTTTGGCAATGTGGTGGCAATGGAAAGACAGTGACTTGGAAGGGATTGCAATTTATTTCCAGTCTCTTGGGTCCCAGAGACCCCAAAGTCCCTCTGAATAAAACCATTTCACCTCTTTAATTTCCTCCACTAGTGTCCTGCCTCTGCTAACCCCGTCCTTTTGCTGCTCTCCTCAGATCCTCCTTCCCAACCGGCCCTGAGCATGGACCCCCCAACTGGAGTGATTAAGGAAGGGCTCCCCCTGCTGATCACATGCATGGCCCCCAGGAACACCGGTGAGCGAAGATTCCACTTCTACAAGGATGGAGCTGAGTTCATCCCTGGGAACACACGGTCTCAGATCGGCACCACGAGGCCAGAGCCCGGCTCTATGAATGTCTCCGTGCTCAGAATCCCACAGGCCAGTCCCGACAGCACTGGGAAATTCACCTGTGGGTATGAGGAGAAAGTGTGCCGGAAGTGGGTCCCGTCCCCCAGAAGCCAGGCTGTGAACGTCACCGTGACAGGTGAGGAAACTCCTGCTTCCTAACTACCAAGAGAAAGACTCCCCCATCAATGCCACACGATGCAAAGGGGGAGCAGAGAACACCATGAGCGTACTGGGAAATGTGTAGTATCGGGGCAGAACCCGGCCGCACCCACCGATCCCACAGCATGGACCCCTGCCCTTGTATAACAAACAACTGAAGCCTATTGTCACTGCAGCCGTGTTAATACTTGTATATTCTATTCTGTGCGGCCATCCACACCACAGAGGGACTCACGTACCCGGAGAGCTGGCGGCATTTTCTCCACTAGGGGGCAGCACATACCTGCTCCTGCACACACACAGAGAAAGAAGGGATGGGGGCAGCAGATAGCTAAATACACCATTCATTGCATCATTTCACAGGGGGGTTCTTTTCTCTACTGTCTCTGCAGCCGACAAAGTTTTCCTGCTCCGGTTCCTGGTGGTGGGTGGCTCCTTCTTCATCATCAACGGCCTCATCTTCCTCATCTCCCACTGCTGCTTGTAGCACACAGGTAACTGGTTAAGGCGGCCGCTCTGGTGCATGGACTGTTCCCAAGAAAATAACCCTTTAGAGGTCTCCAAAGTCCCCCAGCGCCACCCCTCCAGAATATCAGCTCAGAGCAGTGGGTTTCCAGGGGAAGCCTGCGACCTGGGAGACATCACCAACCCTCTGAGCCACACACAGTCCTGGTGCCAGTGACCGAGACGTGGGCAGTTGTGTCCAGTGGTTGGAGCAGCCCTGAGGAATCGGAGGCAAGGGTCAGAACTGGAGTCAGAGGCCAAGGGGCAGAGCCAGGGTCAGGAATCGGAGCAAGACCATGCAACAGCTGTGCATGAGAGGGGGCCATGGAGTCTCCTGCATCCAGTGGAACCCGGAGGAGGAATTGGCGGGAAACGAAAGCTATGAGCGAAAAATGCCAGAGGGTCCAGGCTGACCATGAGTGGCGGTGAAGGTGGCGTTGCCTGGTGAAGCGCCCCCTAGCCGCACACTGGGGGATTACAGTCAGGAAGGACTCAACTGGGACAGCACCTTGTACCGAGCCCCCAACACACTGCCGGCAGCACAGCGCCACCTAGCACCATCGTGGGGTACTGGAGTCAGCGCTGACTCCAAAAGGACAGCACCTCTACTCCCTGCAGCACAGCGCCCCCTAGAGCTGCACAGGGGAACTGGGACTCAAAGAACAGAGTGCCCCTAGAGACTCCTCCCATGTCCTCCTCTCTCCAATTGTTTTGCCTCCGGGCGTGGCTCTAGCCAGCCCTGTTTAGCTGGGGGGTGTTTATGAGATCCCAGCCCTGGGGCAGGAGAGCAGTAGCTGGAGCTCACTGGGTGATGGGGCAGAGAGGGTTAAAGAATGCTCATTGCTTCTCGCCTTTGTGTTCCCAGGGTCGGCAGGACGCCCCCAGGCAGAATCGGGGAGGGGATTTTGGATCAATAAAAGGCTCCCGGCCATTCTCAGTCTCTCCATTTCACGATGCTGTCCATTTATCTGGTGAATGCCAAGAATTCTCCATGCGCCCGACTGGGTCCTTCCATGGGCGAAAGGGCTCTTCAGAGGCTGCGTGCCTAGGGGTTAGAGCAGGGGGCAACTGGGAGTCAAGACACTTAGGATCTGTTTCCAGTTCTGTGATAGAAAGGAGGTGTAATGGGTTAGAGCAGGCAGGGCTGGCAGCCAGGACTCCTGGGTTGTGTTCCAAGCTCTGGGAAGGGAATGATGTCTAGTAATTAGAGCAAAGGGGGCTGGGAACCAGGACTCCTGGGTTCTATCCCCAGCTCCGGAGGGGTGTGGGATCTACTCGGTTAGAGCGGAGGTGCTGGGAGTACAGGTTCCTGGTTCTATCCCCAACACTGGGAAAGGAATGGGATCTAGTGGTTAGAGCAAGGGGGGCTGGCAGCCAGGACTCCTGGGTTGTGTGCCAAGTTCTGGGAAGGAAATGGGGTCTAGTAATTAGAGCAAGTGGGGCTGGGAACCAGGACTCCTGGGTTGTATCCCCAGGTCTGGAGGGGCATGGGGTCTACTGAGTTAGAGCAGGGGGGTTGGGAGCCAGGACTCCTGGGTTCTATCCCTGGTTGTGGGAAAGGAGTGCTAGTCTCTTGGTGGTTTTCGGGGACTCCTTCCTTGCTCTGTCACCAACAGCTTGCAACCGTCTTTATAGCGGCTCACAGTGATCTATTAATAGCTCCCGTCACCACGGCTGCAACAACGCATTTACTTGGTGCTGGTTTTGTTTTGCTCTCTGGCAAGAAGCCCAGTTGCTGGTGACACCCCCCTTCCCCCATCACACAACCACCAGCAGCTCAGCACCAGACATGCCAAACCCGCAAAAAAAACCAACCCCACAGAAATTGGGCTTGTTGCAGCTTGTTGCTTGTTGGAGTTTGTTGCTTCTTTTTTGTATCGGCTCCAGGCAAGTGGGGGGAGAGAGTCAGGGGTGCACCACAGTCCCGGGGGGGATCTAGTCACATAGAGTCCCGGGGGATCTAGTCACTGGGGGGATCCAGTCACATAGAGCGTTGTGGTTCTCAGGGATTGGCTTGTTTTGAAATGGGATTGGTTTGATGTTTGGCTCATTGTGAACGTAGGGGTGCTTATTTACCGCGTGAAAGTTGGCACCTGTGCTCAGCACCTGTGGAACCTCCTGCTGCTTTGTGATGCAAAAGGTCCCTGCCCCATGAGCCTCCCCGGCCACCCCTGACACACCACCGGAGTCAGCTGAATGCCAGCCAGCCGGTCCATCTTCTGACTGAACTCTGCACCCGTCTGTACACGCTCGTGCCCTGTATCATCCCCTTTCTTGCCCTCATGGCTGACACCACCGCTAAATGGCAGGTCCTGTTGCCATCCACCGAAGGCAGAAAGCCCTGGTGGGCCAGTCTGCACTCCACTCTGGTCTTCTCCCACTCGTTCATCCTGGCGCGCTCCACAAAGTCACGAGGCCTCCTCGCCAACCTGCTGGCGTGGGCCACGCCGGCCATCCCCCCAGCCTGGAAGGGAAGCTCAATGGAGGGGCTGCTCCGTAAATACGGCACCTCTCTCTTCCTCGTCCCATCGTGCTTCCAGGCAGAATTCCTCCGGGGGGGCCTCCCCTGTCTCCACAGACACCTTTGGGGAGTGGGGGGAGGGGCACTGCCGGGGTTCTCTGCTCGGTGCCTCTGACTTCACTCCTGTCCTGGCTTATTCGTTTGTAGACCCTCATAGTCACTTGCTGGCGAGGGCAGTGACTGGCCGTTAGCATTGGACGAGCCGAGGCCCGCTTGTCCCAGTACCTGCAGTGGGTACTTGCTAGCCCCCACCCCGACTCCATCCCTGCCCCAAAGTCTCCGCCCCTTCCTGCTCCTATTAAACCCCTCCCCAGCCCCGCCTCCTTCCCCGAGCATGCCGCATTCCCCCTTTTCCCCCCTCCCTCCCAGGCTTGCCCCGCAAAACAGCTGTAAGCCTGGGAGGGAGGGGGGAGAAGCAGGAGGTGGCGGCATGCTCAGGGGAGGATGTGGAGTGGAGGTGAGCTGGGGTGGGGGGCCGCAGCGGGGATCTGCCGGGAGATGCTCTGCACCCACCAATTTTTCCCTGCGGGTGCTCCAGCCCCGGAGCACCCACGGAGTCGGCACCTATGGGTCCTTGGTCACCTGAATTGGTCTCAGATGCCCCAAGCTGTGGCCCCTGGGTTTCCCAGACCCTCAAACAATGGCTGGTTCTGGGACACCTTATCAGACCTCTGCCAGACTCAGGAAAATGCTCCCACAAGTTCCCTGGAGACGGGATGGGGGTGGGGTCTGTGCTCTGAGAATCCTCTTCCTAGACGCTGGGGGGGGGGTCTGGGTCCCAAGCTCAGGGTCACCAGAGCTGGAGTTGGGAAGGAATTTCCTCCCCCCCCCCTCCCCAGACAGCTGTGCAGGGACCTTGGGGGGTTTTCGCCTCCCTCTGGAACGTGGGGTGCAGGTCGCCTGCCGGGATCAGCGGGGCGTCTCAGCTAATCAGCGTCCTGCCACAATGGGCGGGGGGCATCAGTGGCGCGGCAGCCTCTCCTTCGCTGGGCTCAAGCTAGGGGGGCCCAGGCGAAATGAAGTGGCCTGCGCCGTACAGGAGGGCAGACTTGAACTCCCTGACGCTACACCCAGAGCGAGAGCCGGGACCCCTCATCGAGGTGCCTTCGCTTTTGTCACCCAACTGACCTCTCCTTGTTTCTGGCTGTTCAGCGGCTTCCCCGGCTCTGCTCCGGGTGGAAATCAACGTGATGCCGGCGCATTTCTGTTTCCCTTTAGAGGCTGCTCGAGTGGTTAGAACCGGCGGGCTGGGAATCAGAGTCAGGGGTTTATCTGTGCTCTGGGAGGGGTGTGGGGTCTAGTGGTTAGAGCAGGGGGGGCTGGGAGGCAGGACTCCTGGGTTCTCTCCCCAGCTCGGGGAGGGGAGTGGGGGCTAGTGGTTAGAGCGGGCTGGGAGGCAGGACTCCTGGGTTCTCTCCCCAGCTCGGGGAGGGGAGTGGGGTCTAGTGGTTAGAGCAGTGGGGGCTGGGAGGCAGGACTCCTGGGTTCTCTCCCCAGCTCAGGGAGGGGAGTGGGGGCTAGTGGTTAGAGCGGGCTGGGAGGCAGGACTCCTGGGTTCTCTCCCCAGCTCAGGGAGGGGAGTGGGGGCTAGTGGTTAGAGCGGGCTGGAAGACAGGGCTTGGGTATTGCAGGGAACTCCTTCCTCATTCTGCCGCAAACAGCAGGTGACCTCGTTTGTGGCTAATCACTGAGATCTGTTGATCTCTGAAGCCAGAACGGCCCTGGCCCCTCTCACTTGGCCAGCCGGCTTTGTGCATTATCCGCAGCCCCTGCTCGGCCTTCTGTGTGGCACCGTGAAGAACGAGGCAGCCGCCCACACGCCTCCCCCGTGCTCCCACAGAGGCACCGGAGAAACCATCTGGTTAAGGGGCTGGTGGAGGGGTTGGCTCACCGCGGTAGAGCCTTCTCCTGGCTAGGCGGGTCTGGCGCCCCCTGCTGATGTCCCTTGACCAGGTCACCCTATTGATGTCCACCCTGTCTGGGGTAACAAGTGGCAGAAACCGAAAGACCAACCAAAGTAACTCTGAGACCTTACGGCAGATCGCTGGTCCCTGTGATCAGCACATCCCTGTGGGCTCAGGCTTAGCCCCGTATATCAGGGGCCTCCACACCACCATCCCGGGGCTGGGCGGGGAACCTGGCCTTATCTGCTGCAAGCCAAGGTCCGCGCCTCTCCAACTCCTTGGGGCTGCTGCTTTCCCACAGGTTCCTTCCTGCCCAGCCTCTCTCCAGCTTTCCTCCCCACGGCTTCCCCGGCTTGACCCTTCTTTCGGGATCCCTGGGCTTGTTCTCCCCCGTGCCCAGGTTTTTGTTCTATCCCTGACGCTGAGAGGGGAGTGGGGTCTAGTGGCTTGAGCATTGGGGGCTGGGACCCAGGCCTCCTGGGTTCTATCCCCACCTCTGGGAGAGGAATGGGCCCTAGTGAGTAGCAGGGTGTGTGTCTGGGAGCCAGGCCTCTCAGCAAGCAAACACAGACTCCCCGCCCCCTGCCCCTTCTGCTACAAATGATCTTCTCTTGATCCTAACCAGCCCATTCCTCCCCAGCTGCGTGGCGTGTCCTGTCAAGCCTGGCTTTGCCCTCCAGCTGCGGTTAGGTAACATAACCTTCCTGTGTGGGGCAGGCATGCAGTCCTGGGCTTAAACTCCCTGGGGTTCTGCTCCCAGGCCCTCCAGCCATTGGCACAGGCCTGGCAGCTCACCGGGCCAGGTCGCAGGCCTGACCGGGGATCTCCGAGATCTGCTCCCAGAGACGCTCACCTGGGTTCTTTCACCCGGGGGCATTTCCAGCTTCTGGGCTTTCCCCTCACTCTGGTTACTGACGCTCTTGTGTTTGTTGCTCTTCGGTGGCGTGCCAACTCCTCCCTCCAGCTCTCGTGAGGTGAAAATAAAGAAGATATTGATCAGCCGGTGTCATCTCTAAGTCATGTTCCTCTCCTGGAGATAGATAGATAGATTAGAACAGGGGTAGGCAACCTATGGCACCCGTGCCAAAGGAGGCATGCAAGCTGATTTTCAGTGGCATTCACATTGCCCGGTCCCGTCCACGAGTCCGGGGGGGCTCTGCATTTTAATTTAATTTTAAATGAAGCTTCTTAAACATTTTAAAAACCTTATTTACTTTACATACAACAATAGTTTAGTTATATATTATAGACTTATAGAAAGAGACCTAAAAACGTTAAAATGTAACACTGGCACACAAAACCTTAAATCAGAGTGAACAAATGAACACTCGGCACACAACTTCTGAAAGGTTGCCGACCCCTGGATTAGATAGATAGATGGATGTGTATGGGGATGGAAAGACAGATAGATGGGGGCATATGGCGATAGACAGACATGTAAGCAGAGTCAGGATGAGCTCCACTCTGACATCTGGTGGTGAGTTGTGGCAAGTTGTGAAAAAGAACTTCAGGGGCTGACCTCATTTGCATAGGCACACCCACCCCGCCTAGCATGAGCCCATAGCAGCCCAAACGGTCACTTTGGATGCTGTGGGATCCCCAGTTTTTCTGTTATTGGGGCAGGAAGAATAAAATGCTATTATTCTGATTATGTGAATCAAGGACAGTGGAACTGTACTTGGCCTTTTGTTTTTGGGGGCGAGCTGTAACCACAATAGGTCCCAGGTAATCCAGTCTGGGGGTGAGCCAAGTGTCTGGTTTCTTTACCCATTCACCGCTGCCTCCTGTAGGGAGTTGCACATACTGGCCAGCTTTGGAGCAGGTGTCTCGTGTGACATGCACCAAAGTCGGGTCCCAGGAAGCTGCATCAGGTATATTTACCAAGAGGATTAACATGGGGAGCCACATTTGTTACCTAGGAGGAAACAAAATGAATGTATTTATACATTTTAATTCTAGTTTTATGATCTCACATTGGGATTCCTTGCACCTTCATGGAGGTATCGGTAAGGGCCAAAACCATGTACGGGCCGGAGTACTTTGGCTGAAGTACCCTGGGGTTGTACGTTCTTATCATGACCTGATCTCCCTCCTGTACGTCCATCCAGGAGGGGGTCTCTGGAGGGTCCAGGGCTTCTTGTCGGTCTTGGACAGTTAGTTTCAGGGGGTGCAAGACTTTATTTAGGCGTTTGATATATTCCTGTGCAGTGTCAGAGATCAGGGGGAGGGGAGCCGGGACTACACATCCTTCCCCTGATGACATAGTCATTCCAGTAATGAGTTCGAAGGGTGGAACTCCTGTACTAGCGTTAGGGGTTGCCCTCATGGGAAGAAGGGCAGCAGGTAGTTGTGCTACCCAGTTGGTTCCTTAACAACAGTATCCTCAGAAAGAGGGCACTGCTGAGGTTCCCCTGTAGTCGGCATTAAAGTAGCTGAATTAAGAAGATTAACGTGTGCAATTGTAATGTGTGGGCTTAAGAGGGTGCTCTCCCACAAGGAACCAGTACGCCTTGCTGAAGTACAGTGTGAATAATGTCACCCACTGCGTCCACGGCCTCAGGTTCGAGAGGGTATTGTGTGGTAGGTGGAGGGAGTTGACCGGTAACCGGGATGGGTGGGCAGAGATGAGCAGGCACCAAACTGCAAGACAGCCTATCCTCCGCCCAAACAGAGGGGAACCTGGAACATAACTCTCGAAAAGGGCTAGCGGTGTCCCAAGTGAGTGCCACGGATTTGGAAGTTGGTTCAGATACTGGTTGGAGCCGGTTGCCCAGGGCTACTCGGCGTGGACATCCAGCTGCCCTATGTCCGGTCTCCCCACACACAAACCACTGTAAGGTGGGGTGGGGGGCTGGGGGCGGGACCAGGACCAGATTGAAAGGGCAGTAAAGCACTGCGGGGATTCAACGGGCCTTGATTCTGTCCCTGACTAGGCTTTTGGGCCTTGTGCCTGCAGCTCTTTTGGGGGGTGCCCGAGACACCCGCAATTATAGCAGGTTACGTTACCTTTTGCTGTTACCACGGAGACGTGAGTAGCCTGGCTCTTTATCTCTTTAGCTTGTCTGGCTTCGCATTTAGAGGCCCACATACAGCTGGATTCATAATCAGAGTCTGGGTCACTCCCAAGCTAAGGGCTGTTTGCGGGTGAGAGTTAAAACCTTCCTTTAACATTTTTAGACACGCCTGATCAGTTTCCTTTGGATCAGCAATGCCTGCATTACTTGAATACGTCTCCCATTTCCACTCACAATATTGAGCAGCAGGTTCGTCCTTGCCTTGTACGCAGCCCACTGTTAGTCCCCAATTACCGGCTCTGTTCCCCAAGGCGTTTTGGGCGGCTTCCTTAAAATCCGAGCAGGCATGAATCATATCACTTTCTGATTCAAATTTGATGGAGGCCCAAGGGCTGTTCCGGTGCTCTTCTGTGGGGATCATCTTGACCCATGAAAGGTCGGGGCATTTAGCTTTAGTTAGGTTATGAAGATCCCTGGGATGTAATGTATAGGTGGTAACCATCTGGCTTATTTTTTTTCCAGAATACCAAATTTGGGTCTTTGGGCTTTAGATCAGGGAGATCATAGAATCATAGATCATTAGAGTTGGAAGGGACCTCAGGAGGTCATCTAGTCCAACCCCCTGCTCAAAGCAGGACCAATCCCCAATTTTTGCCCCAGATCCCTAAATGGCCCCCTCAAGGATTGAACTCACAACCCTGGGTTTAGCAGGCCAATGCTCAAACCACTGAGCTATGCCTCCCCCCTTTCAGTAAGCCCCTCATTCCCTCTGTGCTGAGAGAGGTGTACTTATAAGCATTATGAGCCACTCTGTTATCTGCTGGCCGGCCCTGACCACCGCGTGGTTACTTGGAGAGGAGCCAGGGGAGGGCTGGCACTTAAGTCTGGGTTAAAAAGGGGGAGGGGGAGGGGGCCAATTATCCCATTTTCCCCCGTGTGTGCCAGGTTCCAATCCTGGGTTTGTTTTCCAAGGTGTTTCCAATTGATTTCGTTTTGGTCTTTATCAGCATTGCTGACTGAACCAGAGTCAGTCAAATTACCCTTCTGTTGTTTGCCAGCAGCAATGCGGCGTGCAGAGAGCTGCTTTCTTTTATTTTTGCTTTTAGAGCATTGTTCTCTGCTTGAAGCTCACTTAATTTGTGGTTTAAATCTGTTTTTTGGCTCAGCTCTGATGTAAAAGTCTTTTGGAGCGTTTCCTGTTCCCGTAACTTTCTTTCATATTCACAGTACAGTATCACAATTCCTTCCTCTCACTTCCCTTTCGTCTGACCAGAGCACCACACCACGCTACGCTTCACACTCATACCCTCATTCCAGCCATCCTTTGCCATAGTCTGTTGAACCTTCCCATGTTTTCCTCTTATAAAATCAGCGATTCTCCCGCCCGTAGAGGGTATCGTTGATACACCCTGGGGCAAGTCAACTGACATTGTTACCCAGCTTCCTGAAACCCATTCAAGCGGCGTTTCAGGGGACCGGACCGAGCACACTCTTGTATTCAGCACTACTGAAGCACAGTCCGGTGCTCAGTACTTGGTGTTGCAGCCTTCGCCTACAGCGATCCTGGCCACAAACACAGTCCCATTCAGTCCTCTTGTCTGTGCATCCTATATGTGGTTTGTATTAAAAACGGTGTGTGAAGAGGTGTCTCGGGGAGTCCCAAACCAAGGTGTGCACTAGAGGTGGTAAGTAATTCTCTTCCTGTTGTTATTATGTTAAATGTTTTCTCTGTCTCTGGACCAATGTTTGTCTCTGTCAGTATGAGATATATGCAAATGGAGCGATAAGAAAAGGGATATAATTGGTCACTGTGGCACTACACTTCTGAAGCTGTTATCAGTCTTCTCGGTGCCGTGAATAAACCCCTTTAGTATTGTCTGTGCCAGCCCGATTCTTGGGGAGGAGAAGCTCCTTGCTTCCCAGTTTGGCACAGCGAGCAGGGGGTGATCGGGAATCCTCGGAGAGTTTCTCACCACCAGCGATAGAGGTGAGTACCCTTTTACAGGGCCGTCCTTAGGATTTATGGGGCCCGACCGCAGTATCAGTAAACTGGTGCCCCTGTGCCCAACGGCAGCCCGGGCTCGCAGCCCGGGGCTGAGGCAGCAAAGGATACCGAGCCGCCCAGCCCGCCTCACGGCGGTGGAGAGTCAGTTCCCCACAGAGACCCCCGGACCCTCTCCCTCACCCAGAATGTGCCGCGCCGGCGGATTCGGCTCTGGGAATATGGCCTCTGCCTAAGGAGACCAGCGCGCACTGGGTGTGCGGGAGCCGACCTGCTCTGACCTGCTGTCATGGGCGGGGGGTGAAGCTGCCGCTTGAGGAGACTAACTCCCCAGCCCCCCTCTTCTGCCTGTGGCCCCACCCATACTCCACCCCTGCTCTGCCCCGGGCCCTGCCCCCACTCTGCCCAGGCCCCTGCCCCCACTCTGCCCAGGCCCCACCCTCTCCCACTGTCTTCCCTCCCCCTCCCTGCTCACCCCCTTCCGGCCAAATCCCTGAACCCAAATGAAGCAAATGACATTGGAAAAAAACACTCTTCTGCGATTTCTTTCTAAAGAAAATGGAGCAGGTTTTCCACTGCATGCCAGAGGGTGAAGACTGGACATGCAGAAGGTACCCAATTAAAAGCACTAAACTTGGGAACAAAAAATGTCAGTCACAGGGTTTTTGATATTCCCTGAACTTTGTCAGAGATTTATTTGCAAAAACGTTTGTTTAGTCTGGAGAAGAGAAGACTGAGAGGGGACATGAGAACAGTTTTCAAGTACATAAAAGGTTGTTACAAGGAGGAGGGAGAAAAATTGTTCTTCTTAACCTCTGAGGATAGGCCAAGAAGCAATGGGCTTCAATTGCAGCAAGGGAGGTTTAGGTTGGACATTAGGAAAAACTTCCTAACTGTCAGGGTGGTTAAGCACTGGAATAAATAGCCTAGGGAGGTTGTGGATTGTGGATCCCCATCACTGGGGATTTTTAAGAGCAGGTTGGACAAACACCTGTCAGGGATGGTCTAGATAATATTTAGTCCTGTCTTGAGTGCAGGGGACTGGACTAGATGACCTCTCGAGGTCCCTTCCAGTTCTATGATTCTATGAATATCAGAGAGTTCCACTGTTGTCTTAATAACAGGGGGTTAAAAGCAGCCCTGGAGAGGGCTGCAGCTGTGAAAGGCTGATTGGGGAAGCAGCCACAGCTGGGGCCACGCCCCAATCAGGCCACAGCTGGCCCTTATAAGAGAGCTGGGGGCCAGAAGCCGGAGGAGTCTCTCTCCAGCCTTGGAGTGGGAAGGACTAGCTGCCTGAGAGCAAAGTACCTGAAGCAGAGCAGGTCTGGGGGAAGGCAAGAGGAGCTGGGGAGCTCCAGCCTGGTAAACCCCCAGGCTGCAGGTCTTGGTGAAGGCCTATGGAGGTCCTGGGGCTGCAGAGGGGCAGCCCCGGGTTAGGCAAAGACAGCAGGTCCTAACCCCTTGCCAGTGATGAGTGGTTTACAGACTGCAGTCTGCCCCAGGGAGCAGGGGCTGGATGATGACTGGCAGTAGCCAGAGAGGCAAGGTGGGCATAGAGGGTTGGGGGTTCCCCAGGGAGGGTAGACCCAGAGCATGGGGGTACTTCTGGGGCAGAACCCCTAGGGGAAAGGGCACCGGGGTCCAGGAAGGACACGGGGGGGGCCCTAAGGCAGGTGAGTGCTGGAGATCTAATTCCCAAGACGACCAGCAGGAGGTGCCGCACCGGTGAGTCTCACCTCCCTACAGAGGCAAAGAGTCATTAGGCGTTCAGTCCTTAATTAATTTCAACAGGATTTGGGCACCTATTTCAATTCTAGGAAATCCCAGTCTAAGTCACTAATTAGCTGAGTTTGGGCTAAGGGCTACATGTTTCATTTTTAAGGTACTTACATCTCCACCGTTACCAAAGTATCTGAGCATGTCACAATCTTTAAGGTGTTTATCCTCCCAACACCGCTGCAAGACAGAGAAAGGCAGTTATCCCCATTTCACATGTGGAAGGGTGAGGCACCGAGGGCCAGAATTTTAAAGGTATTGAGGTGCTTTTACACAGGACGTGGGTGGCAGAGTAGATCGTCCAAACTTGGTTTCCCCATATCCAAGGCAAGAGCACTGAGATGTGGCCAAACTTCTTCTGGGGTTGTTAGTGTTAGTTGTTATGTTTGTGGTGAGGGGGCTGGGTTGTGGCTAAGCAATAGCACCAAGCTTAGAAGTGAACACCGAGATCATCAGTTGTGGTTAAGGTTAAGTGAGGGGTAAAATAATTTCAAACTTTAGAAACATTTTCCTGCCTCTGGGCTGGGGAAATATATACTTAAACAAATACAGAGAAATTGTTGGCTCCGTTTTCTCTCTGTGCCCTGGTGGAAACTGCAGAATCACACATGTACAGAAATCAACAGGTACAAAGCTGAGCGTAACTTCTTCTGTCTCTAGATTGCACATTATAGCAAGTCATTTCCTCATGATAGTTAGTATCTGTGCACCCCTCCCTTCACCGTTTCTCTTTCCTCTCCCACCAGGGCTCAGAAGTCACCTACACGCTCTTGGCATTCCCGGCCCTGGAGGCCCACACAACCCAGTTGAAAAACAAAGCCAAACCTGCTGAAGATGAGCATGTGCTGTATAGCGAGGTGGTGACAACTCACACCTGGAAGGCAGCTGAATATGGAGGGGAAACCCTCTCTATGTCTCTCTGCATCTCCTCCTCGTCCAGGCAGCCGTATCCTTAACTCTTTATATACCAAGCTCCCTTTTATGCCACTTGGCAAAGGGCACACCCAACACACTGTTGTCAGAATATTTAGCCAACTAGCAGCTTGTCAGGTATCCTATAAAAACTTGCTCATGAATATCACTGTATGATGTATGTATGGGTTGTGTAGAGAGAGTCACGTATGCTGGAAATATGTTGTTGATAAACAAGCCGGCCCTAGACAAAGGAATGTGGCTTTATGCATTTCCATGGATCAAGCAAACTGGCAGATAAGAAAGACAGCCTGGCCCTGTGTGATGCTGGCAAGTCTGACACCCACTCTTGCCAGGCTGCAAACATTAGCTAAGAACTGACACCCTCGTAGCTGGAGATCAGACCAGGTCACCTATATGTTCATTTAGCTCTAAATAGGTAATAGTCTTCTAAGACTTTAGACTCTACAAACCACTTGTATGTTGCTGCCTGCATTAATCTCATTGATAATGTCAATATCCCATGTTATAAAGTGATTTAAGTGTTTGCTCTGAAACTGTAAACGCCCACAGTCTGGAGAGAAGCATGACCAAGGCCAGGTCTACACTAGGACTTTATGTCGAATTTAGCAGCGTTAACTCGATTTAATCCCTCACCCGTCCACATTAGGAAGCAGTTTATTTTGACATTAAGGGCTCTTTGAATCGATTTCTGTACTCCACCCTGACGAGGGGAGTAGCGCCAAATTCGAAATGGCCATGTCGAAAGCGAGGTACTGTGGACGGAATTCGACGCTAATAGCTCCGGGAGCTATCCCACAGTGCACCACTCAGTGGACGCTCAGGGCAGTAATCTGTACTCGGATGCTCTGACCTGCCACTCAGAGAAATCCCCGGGAAAATTTGAATCCCTTTTCCTGTGTGGCCATTTTGAATCCCATTTCCTCTTTGGACATCGTGGCGAGCTCAGCAGCACTGGCAACGATGCAGAGCTCTACAGCAGTGGTTTCAATGCCATCGCTGAATAGAAAGAGAGCTCCAACATGGAGTGATCGTGAGGTTTTGGATCTGATCGCTGTGTGGGGCGACGAATCAATCCTAGCCGAGCTCCGTTCCAAAAGACGGAATGCAAAGATTTACGAAAAAATTTCCCAGGCTATGACGGAGAGAGGATACAGCCGGGATGCTACGCAGTGCCGCGTGAAAATCAAGGAGCTGCGGCAGGCGTACCAAAAGACCAAGGAGTCCAACGGACGCTCCGGGTCGCAGCCACACACTTGCCGATTTTACGAGGCACTGCATGCCATGCTCGGTGGTGCTGCAACAACTACCCCACCAGTGTCCGTGGACTCCGACGACGGGGTCCATTCTACGGCCACGTCGGAGGAGGTTTTCGCGGACGGCGAAGAAGAGGAAGGAGGGGAGGAGGAAGAGGCACTACACAGCGGTCGCACTCGTGATGTCCCCGACAGCCAGGAACTATTCCTCACCCTGACTGCGCTGCCCTACGAACACTCCCAAGGCAGCATTCCTGACCAGGAATCAGGCGAAGGATCATCAGGTCAGTGTGTTAGACATTTATTTGCAATACAATAGGTATGGTGTGTTAGCACTGTGTAACTGTGGCTTAATTGGCCTTATGCGCTTCACCTTGGAGTCGCTTTCCCGTGCAACTATTCGAAAAGTCTGTCAATATGTATGGGGATAGGGGTATAATCACCAGCAGAGATCTCCACGAAGCTCTCCTGCAGGTACAGTGACAGCTTGTTTAGCACGTTCACGGGGAGAGCGGCCTTATTGTCTCCTCCATGGTAGGATACTTTCCCGCGCCATGCAAGCTGCAGGTACTCTGGTATCATTGCCTTGCATAGCATGGCAGCATACGGCCCCGGGGTTTGCTTGCATTGACGCAGCATGCAGTATTTCTCGGTCTCTGTAATCCTCATCAGGGTGATATCAGTCATGGGGTCCTGGTTTGAATGAGTGGTATAATTAGTATAGTGAATGCTTCCTTTTCCCTCTAAAGAAAGACACCCGGCTGATTCCGTTAACGCGTGGTGGTAGGGAGTCGGGAGCCAAACCATTACTACTTAGCGGTGCGCGGGTAGGGACAGTGCCGGGGACCGGCCACGCGAGGCCGGGGAAACGGTACGCGAGCCGTTAAGACACAGCGGGTCTCGGGCAATATTGGTTCCCGGGAGCGCCCACAGGAAGGGGGGGGGGAGGTGTAGGCCAGCCGTTCAAACACAGCGGTTCGATGGCGATCTTGGTTCCCGGGAGCTGCCACGCGGAGGGGGGTGGGGAAAGGGTAGGCGAGCCGTTCATGCTGAGCGGTTCGCGGGCATTTTTGGTTCCCGGGAGCGGCCATGCGGAGGGGGGGGAGGGGTAGGCGATCCGTTCCTGACGAGCGGCTTGCGGGCACTTTAGGTTACCGGGAGCGGCCACGCGGAGGGGGGGGAAGGGTAGGCGAGCCGTTGATGCAGAGCGGTTCGCGGGTACTTTTGGTTCCCGGGAGCGGCCACGCGGAGGTGGGGGAAGGGTAGGCGAGCCGTTCATGATGAGCGGATCGCGGGTAGTTTTGGTTCCCGGTAGCGACCACGCGGAGGGGGGGAGGGGTAGGCGAGCCGTTCCTGATGAGCGGTTCGCGGGCACTTTATGGTCCCGGGAGCGACCACGCGGACTGGGGGGGGTTAGGAAAGCCGCTGTAGATTATCGGTTTGGCCAGCAGCAGTTCCTGTCCGCCGCCAGGAACAGTGAGTGAGACATGGGAGTAGAGCACTGCTGTGAAGCAATCTCTCAGCAGTCCTAACTCATCACCTTACCATGGTCTTCGGAGAGGTGATTTTCATTGTACGGCAAGGCTTCTGGGATCCGTATACCGGGACCCCAGACACTCACTCAGCCTTAAGGCATACTATTTGACCTTGTAGTACATTTACATGTGATAAGAACTGTGTTTGGTCCTATTCACGGTGAAAGAGTATGGTCATTGTTCAGGAAAAAGTGTCTTTCTGAGGAATTCACTCCCTTTCCCTCATCCCACAGCTGCGAGTGTCTCCCGCCCTACCCGTGCTTCTCCCTCACATGGCCTACTCCAGATAAGGCGGCGCAAAAAGAGAACCCGGGACGACATGTTCTCTGAATTAGTGATGCTGTCACAGAGGGAGGCAGCACAGCGCAGAGAGGACGTCGCATGGTACGAGCGAGCAGCCAGGGAACGGGAGCAGAGGGCTGAAGCGCGCGAGGACAGGTGGTGGCAGGAGGATCAGCAGGCGACCCAAACAATGCTGGGAATAATGAGGGAGCAAACAGACACGCTCCGACTCCTGGTGGACGTTCTCCAGGACAGGAGACAGGAGGAAAGAGCACCTCTGTATGTTCTTTCCAACCGCCCTCCCCCGCCACAAAGTCCAGTGGTTTCCTCTCCAAAAGTCACTAGGACAAGGGGAGCCAGGGTGCGTGGAAATACTCAATCCACCCCTGCAGACTGCTCCAGCAGCAGAAGGCTGTCATTCCCCAAACCATAGATTGTTCCATCCCATCCCTCCAGCCGCACCCCTCAACACCCCCCTTCCCAGGTTCCATGTTAAGTTAATGTTCTGTTAAATAAAACTGGTTTTTTGGTTCACTGATGTTTCCCAGAGTGTCTTAAACGGGACCGTTTGTTTCTCTGGTTATTGGTTAACAGGGTTTGTAAGTGCAGAGGACCGAAGCACAACCGAGGGTGCAGACAGGGTAACAGATGAAGTGACAGGCACAGTAAAAATTGCATGCAGTAAGCACACCTTTCAGTCTGTGTGTAGGTTTCCAGGTTCTCTCCGTGGGGTTGGTGGTTGGGTGGTTCGCTGTCTGCTGGGGGAGGGTGGCCGCTGATCTTTAGCAGCTGGCAATAGCCTGCTGGATAGATCAATGCACCGGGGGATCCGTAGCCGATATTCACAACGAAAAAGTCACAGAGACCCCACCACACACACATGCGATTAGGAGAGGTTAATGGTCCCTTTAAACAAGCAGTCCAGCACTTAGGACTGCTCTGTGGGCTGGATCATGTCATTCCCCTTTGAAGGGTACTTTTCCACACTCCACCCGCTCCCCAACCGTGGTATGCGTCCACGGTTAAAACCGTAACCCACAAACCAGTACAGGAGATGGTCCAAATAAAAAAATGTTTCCTTTAATGTGCCTTTAAAGCGTTGATCCAAGGAGGGGGAAGGGGGTTGGTAATGGGAGAGGATGGGCAACGGGACCTGTGTAAAGGAACAGGGGAAGGTTCAGTATCTGTTTACGGAAGTGTAACAGTCACTGGTTACCCCGCTCTGTCTGGAAGCGAGCTTTCAAAGTTTCCCGGATGCGCAGCGCATCCCGCTGTGATCTTCTAATCGCCCTTGTGTCTGGCTGAGCGTAATCTGCTGCCAGGCGATTTGCCTCAACCTCCCAGCCCACCATAAACGTCTCCCCCTTGATCTCACAGAGATTGTGGAGCACACAGCACACTGCAATCACAATGGGGATATTTTTAGGGCTGAGGTCGGAGCAAGTCAGTAAGCTTCGCCATCTGCCTTTCAGACGGCCAAAGGCACACTCCACCACCATTCTACACTTGCTCAGGCGGTAATTGAAGAGCTCCTTTTCAGTGTCCAGGGCTCCCGTGTATGGCTTCATGAGCCATGGCATTAGCGGGTAGGCAGGGTCCCCTAGGATCACTGTTGGCATCTCCACATCCCCAACAGTGATTTTGTGGTCCGGGAAATAACCCCCCTGTTGCATCTGTCTAAACAGACCAGAGTTTTTGAAAACTCGAGCATCAAGAACCTTGCCTGGCCACCCAACATTGATGTTCGTAAAACGTCCTTTGTGGTCCACTAATGCTTGCAGTACCATAGAAAAATAGCCCTTTCGGTTAATGTACTGGCTGCCCTGGTGCTCCGGTCCCAGGATAGGGATGTGTGTCCCATCTATGGCCCCACCGCAGTTTGGGAATCCCATCGCAGCGAAGCCATCTATGATCGCCTGCACGTCTCCAAGGGTCACCACTTTGGGGAGCAGCAGGTCAACGATTGCATGGGCTACCTGCATCACAGCAACCCCCACGGTAGACTTGCCCACTCCAAATTGGTTTGCTACTGACCGGTAGCTGTCAGGGGTTGCAAGCTTCCACAGGGCTACTGCCACTCGCTTCTGGATAGTCAGGGCTGCTCGCATCCGGGTGTCCTGGCGCTTCAGGGCAGGGGACAGCAACTCACAAAGTTCCATGAAAGTGCCCTTACGCATCCGAAAGTTTCGCAGCCACTGGGACTCATCCCAGACCTGCAGCACTATGCGGTCCCACCAGTCAGTGCTTGTTTCCCTTGCCCAGAATCGCCGTTCCACAGGATCAACATGACCCATTGCCACCATGATGTCTAGGGGCCGGGGTCCAGCGGTTTGCGAGAGGTCCATGCCCCTCTCAGAGTTCAAGTACTCCCGGAGCTTCCGTTGCCTCGTCTCCCGATTTCTCTGCATCTGAGTCTGGAAAAGGTGCGCTATAAGGCGCGAGTAGTTGGCAACGGACAGAACATCAGTGATAATCGCGGAGGGCTCCATGCTCACTGTCCTGTGGCGTCCGAGCTATCAGCCACAGGAAAAGGGCGCGAATTCATTACCCGCCGGCGCTTTCACGTAGGGAAGGCGGAAGTGTGGGTCGAGTGACTAAATTTACGTATAACGACCCTTGACACAATTTCGGTCCCACAAGGCACTGGGGGCTACACCCAGAATTCCAGTGGGCAGCGGGGACTGTGGGAACTGTGGGATAGCTACCCACAGTGCACCGCTTGCAATGTCGATGCTTGCCCCCTTACTGTGGACTCGGAAATTCGAATTAAGATCCCTGATGTGGATTCGAACAATCGACCTGGCAATATCGGGTTACCAAGTTCGGTTACACAAAAATCGAACTAGTCTCGTAGTGTAGACATACCCTAAGTGTGAAATACGACTTTGGCACAGGGGGTGTTATTTCCTGCCCAGCAAAAGAAGGCCTATAGACACCAGACAAGTCATTGTGGAACATCAGAGGACAAAATGCTTTCATGATTGCCTCCCCCCACACATTTAGAGGAAACATGGGTGGGAACTCGTCCCATCCTCTTCACATCTGGGGAAAGGGAATAAAAATCCCTGACAGAAGAAATTATGTCTTTTCGGCTATTTGAACTCAGAAGAGCCAGAGATTCTGAACTGAAGCGAGAGATCCCAAGGGCTGTCTTCTAGGTCAGGCCCGAAAGACTCTTTAAATTAACAGATCACTACAAATCTGTCACTCTTCGGATTTAGATGGTAACTCATTGGGGTGTAAATGTTTTCTTGCTTTAACCTGCAGAGAACTTTTGTATTCCTTTTTCCTAGTTCATAAAGCTTTAGATAGTTCGTCACAGGATTGGCTACAGGTGTTGTCTTTGATGTAGGATCTAGGGTACCAATTGATCTCGGGCAAGTGACTGGTCTCTTGGGCCTGGAAGCAACCTAAATGTGAAGTGATTTTTGGTGTAAGTGACCATTATCACCAATTCCAGCTTGTCTGGTTGGCAAGCTAGACTGGAGACCCTAAGGGAACTGTCTGTGACTCCATGATCAGGCTGGTCTAGTGATCCAGGAGTCCACGTTTGTTACTGGCTTGGTGAAATCTAACTATAGAACCAACCACCAGTTGGGGTGCATAGTGAGGTGGAGTGGCCTCCCACTGATCCAGAGTGGGAGGGACCACTCTGTGAGCCCAGGTGGGCGGAGCCAGGCTGTGACTGCCCCTCCCACTGGAAGTGAGGAGGCGGGACAGGAAGTATAAAGGGCGGGTCCTGGAGCTCAGTGGATCTGCAGCCTCCGGAGGAGACAGATGCCTTGTGCCCATTCCCGAGCCTGGAGACCGAAGGGGAGCCTCGCCGAGCTGAGGCCTGGCCAGAGCCAACCTAGACACTGAGAAGTGGCTGCGACTGCTGCTGGCTCCCTCCCCCGAGGAGACCGGGGTCACCCAGGGACACCCTGAGGGAGGGGAGGAAGTGGCCCAGGGACAGCGACTCCCATCTGGCTGCATTGCTGCGTGAACGCAGTCAGCGTCTTGCGGCTGGATTCCCCGCGGACCCAGTGCCAGTGCAAAGCACCACCCTAGGGCTAGGCTGGGACATGGTGGAGTCGCGTGGGCCTCAGTTCCTCTGTGTCCTGCTGCCAACCCCACCCCTGAGGTGGCAGCGTCCCCACCATAGGCCAGGAGCCCTGTGTTAGCCTCCCGTCCCCCAGAGCCAGGACATTGGACTATCCACTGCTCGGCCCTGCCCAAGGCCTGAGTCCTGACCCTTCGCTGCTCTCCCCGGCCTGAGGGCTGAGTTCTTACAGTGCTCGGTGCCCCCGCCTCAGGGCCGATCCCTAGACTGTTTGGTGCTGAGCCCTGAGACTTTGCTACTTGCATCCGGCCTGCCCTGAACACTGGACCTGCTGAAGCCTTTGAGCCCTATCCACCCTGGACTCTCACACCAAACTCTGCTAACTCCCTGACTGTGGGCAGTGCCCACTGACACAATGAGGCGCATGGCTTCCCACTGACCCAGAGGGGAGGGACCACCCCTAACCCACTGGACAGTGTCTGCCCTGAGGTAGGGACCCAGGGAGCTTGGCCACTCCGGACAGTGGCAGCTGGATTCCAAGCGTACGACCAGAGAAGAACATTTGCATCTAACGCAAAGGGACCAGCCAGTCGAGAATGAAAAGGGACCAAACCAGCAGCAGAGGGAGAACTTTGCCTGGGTTTACTTTCCAAAGAATACGTTTTAAAGTCAGTCTGTGGAACTCCTGCACTGCGAGCTTCCCCGCAGCCGTGCCCGGCCGGGACACCAGCGCTGCGAGCTTCCCCGCAGCCGTGCCCGGCCGGGACACCAGCGCTGCGAGCTTCCCCGCAGCCGTGCCCCGCCGGGACACCAGCGCTGCGAGCTTCCCCGCAGCCGTGCCCGGCCGGGACACCAGCGCTGCGAGCTTCCCCGCAGCCGCGCCCGGCCGGGACACCAGCGCTGCGAGCTTCCCCGCAGCCGCACCCGGCCGGGACACCAGCGCTGCGAGCTTCCCCGCAGCCGTGCCCGGCCAGAATATAAAAATCTATAAAATCATAATTGGTGTAGAGAAAGTAGATAGGGAAGTGTTGTTTACTGCTTCTCGTAACACAAGAACGAGAGGTCACCAAATGAAATTAATAGGTGGCCATGTAAGGGGTGGGGCCAGCTCAAGGCCTGGGGTGATTTCTCCTCCCATGATGGGGCCCTCCAGCTGGGTCACTTTAAAGACTCTCCCCTGTGGGAATAAACAAAGAGTGCAGAAAGCTAAACTCAGATAAACATAATTCTCCATCTCTCCCCAGGATCCCCACTGCTGCAGCCCCTTCACCCCTCCCAGGCTCATCCGGCTCTGGCAAAAGACCGATGCTTCCTAGGACTTTCCCGCTGGACACCCTCTCCCAACCTCAGCGGTGCTTCTCCTCCTTGTGTCTAGGAATCCTGGCCACCATTCCCGGGGGTTGGTAGGGGAATGAAATCTCTGCCGCTCTTTCCCTGGGCTCCAGAGCCAAGACACTGTGCTGAACAGTTAATACCTGCTCCCTCAGACGCCTGACAGGTGCCTCCTGGACTCCTTCCTACCTTGGCTTCCCTCCTGGCCCTTTCCCCAGCTCCCCCCCGGGCTGTCTGCACAGCTGCTTCTCTCCAGACCTTCACTCCAGCCTCCAGCGACAGAGGGGCAGGAGAGCTTCTCCCTACAGCCCCCATCTCGTCTGGGCTCCCTACCTTTCTGCTCACTTCCCAGCCCTTCCCCAGCTGGGCTCCATGTCCAACTGGGCCGGGCCCACCCTCCAGTTCCTGTTCCCCCTCTTAGTGCTAATGCGGAGTCAATACCCGATATGGGATCAGGGATTGGAGACTGGAAACCCTCCCCCACCCCGTCACTCGCCATGTGTGCTAAACTCCCTGTGCCGCAGCAGAACCTCCAAATGTTGAATTAAAACAGACCCCAAGGCCACACCAGTACCTGAGGGCTGGTTTCCAAGTCTTCACTACGAATGAGTGAGATCCCCAGCGGGCGTCAATGAGCTGTAGCTCCATTGAGTGAATGGGGCCAGATCCCAGCTGGGGCCAATGGGCCGTAGCTCCATTGAGTGAATGGGGCCAGATCCCAGCTGGGGCCAATGGGCCGTAGCTCCATTGAGTGAATGGGGCCAGATCCCAGCTGGGGCCAATGGGACGTAGCTCCATTGAGTGAATGGGGCCAGATCCCAGCTGGGGCCAATGGGCCGTAGCTCCATTGAGTGAATGGGGCCAGATCCCAGCTGGGGCCAATGGGCCGTAGCTCCATTGAGTGAATGGGGCCAGATCCCAGCTGGGGTCACTGGGCCGTAGCTCCATTGAGTGAATGGGGCCAGATCCCAGCTGGGGTCAATGGGCCGTAGCTCCATTGAGTAAATGGGGCCAGATCCCAGCGGGTGTCAATGGGCCGTAGCTCCATTGAGTGAATGGGGCCAGATCCCAGCTGGGGTCAATGGGCCGTAGCTCCATTGGAGTCACTGAGGCTAGATCCCCAGTGGGTGTAAGCCAGTGAAACTCAGCTGAGGTTCCTTTACATCAGCTGAATCCCTGGCTCACCCCTGGAGGTGTCAGGAACCTGGGAATTCTGCTCCACCTCCCCACCCACTGTCAGCCCTGATAAATGGCCACCTCCCCTACACACGCCCTGTGCACCAGGCGCCGGTGTCTCTCCAGTCCCTGAACTGAGCGGTGACCACGCCTGAGGCTTTGACTTCCTCTGCCTTCATCAGAGGGGAGGGGCCCATCTCTTTGCCTGCACCAAGACGGGGCTGGTGGCTGAGCGGAGAACCCAGCTCCCAGCCCAGAGCGACCAGCTCCGCATGGCGCTAACTCTCCTCCTGCCGCTGCTGGGTAAGTGACCTCCCTCGGCCCCCATCCCTCTGTGGGTCTGTCGGGAGACCCCTCCACGACCCTGCCCCACATCCCTCCATCCTACTCAGCCCCATCCCTCTGTCAGTCTGACTGGTGATCCCCCCCATCAACCTCCCTCCATCCCCCTACTCCCCCATCCCCTCCCCTGAGCTCTGACCCGCTCCTCTCTTCTCTTCCAGCCTCTCTCCAGATGTTCCCCAGGCCGGTGTCCCCCGAAGGTAACGACGTCTCCTGACCTTGCTGAGATGCTCACGGTGGGGGTGGGGAGGACTCAGACAGTGGGGGTGGGGATCCCCCTCCTCTCACACTGTGATGTTTGGCATTGCAAGGAAGGGGGGATCCCCAAGTGCCCCCTTCTCATCCCCTGGGGGGTGTGAGGCCCCATTCACAGGTGTCTCCTGTGGAACCTGCAGCAACAGCAGCAGCAGCTCCACTCCAGAGCCACGTCTGTGGGGGGTGGAAGAGTGAACCCAGCTGGGGCCTCTCTGGGGGTCCCTTTGGTGGGTCCCAGCGCAGGCCGTAGGGGAGAAGATGCCCCCGTCCCCATGGGCACTACCCAGCCCCTCATTGGCAGCCTCAGCAGAGAGAGCGAGGGCTGGATGGGCCCTGGAGACTGAGCACCCACCTCCCCATTACAATGACTCCCCCCGAGGCAGGGGCCCATCGGGGTGGGGCTGTGTGTGGAGGGGGGCAGCTCTCTGTGCCCCAGCTCTGGGCTCCCACCATGGACTCGGGCCAAGGGCACAGACCCAGCACTGCCCAGCGGGACATTGAAAGCAGCTTCTGCAGAGACCCCAGAGGAAACACAGTGTCTAGAAAATCTCCCCCTTCCCTTCCCCACATCCGGCTGAGCTTCCTCATTTCTCTTTCTCTTTGAAGCCTCCTAGCTACGGCTAGGCAGGTCTGATGGGGCTGATGGGTTCTCCCCCCTCTTCTTCCCAGAGCACAAAGGCTGGGTCCATCTTCTAGTGAGAGACTGCAGGAGCTGGAGGTGTTAGCGTAACAAAGAGACGGTTCAGGGGGAGTTGATCACAGTCTAGCAGCTCCTCGGTGGGGAACAGAAATTGGACAATCGACAGCTCTTCAATAGAGCAGACAAAGATCTAACCTGACCCAGCGCTTGGAGCTGGAGCTAGACAAACAGGCTGGCAATAAGGTGCAGATTTTAACAGTGAGGGGAATGAACCACTGGGACAATTCCCAAGCGGTTGTGGTGGGTTCTCCAGCGCTGGCGGTTTCTGATCCAAGCCTGAGGGTTTCTCCGAGATCTGCTCCAGGTCACAGGGGAATCAATTCAGGGACGTCCTAGGGCCTGGGTGACACAGGAGGTCGGACTCCATGGTCACAATGGTCTCCTCTGGTCTAGAGAGCTCTGAAAAGATCCCCGAGTGCGAGAGAGTGAGACGGGCCGTGGTTTATGTGCCGGGGTGTATTTCCCAGCGTGACGGGCGGGTGCCGGGCAGTGAGATGAGGCTGGTTTGTGGGGGATGGTCCCACTATTGTGGGGAACTTCCCTGGTTTATACACTGTCCTGGTGAAAGGGGCCAGTGGAAGGATGTGAGTCCTCGCTCCCACTCCCTTTACCCAGAGGCTGCCTGACCTCAAGTCCCCCCTTCCACGCTCCTGTGCGGCAGAGTCCTCCTAACCCGCCAAGGCTGGGCCAGGATTCCTGGGGGCTCGACCCCCAACCTTGCTGTGGTCACTTGGGGCAGGGGTAGGGTGTCCCCACTCCGGGTGCTCTCTCTGCACTGGGCACTTCCCTGACCCACTGACACACATGCCGTGATACCCAGCCACACAGTTCAAAGCAAATTCATTAAACTGCAACCGATTTAGTAAAATAAGGGGGAAATGGGAAGGTGAAAGGAAAACCCGTCACCTGCTCTGTGCACGGGGACGTCACAGCCAGTGTCTCTGGGATGTCAGGGCAGGTCAGTCTGTTCCCCAAACATCCCAGGTCTCCTGCCCAGGCCCTGGCCGTGCTGCAGGGATGCTGTCGGGGTTACGATCCCGCCCCAAGTCTGGCCTGCAGGGCCCTTGGCTGGGGGCGTCTCCATCAGCTGGGCCCACTGCCCTGGGTCCCCCCTCGCTCTCCCCAGCTGCTCACGGCACCCGACTCCGGACGGCTCTAGCCCCAGCTCCACCCTCAGCCCCAGCCCCTCTGCCCCAGCCCCAGCCCCTCTGCCCCAGCCCCAGCCCCTCTGCCTCAGCACGGATGCTGCTGCTCTGCCTCCAGCTCCCTGGGCTGCTGCCCTGGCCCCCCTGGCTCTGGCCCCGCCCTGCTCCCAGCTCAGCTCGGGCCCGGCTCTCTCCTTAGCTCGGCCCCCCTAGGTCTGAGCCAGGCAATTCCAGCTCACATGGAGGATGGGACACTGCCCCCCACCCCCGGCCTCCTGACTCCCTGATCAGCCGGTCCGCCCTGTCCATCAGGCAGACCTGCAGCGTTGGCCTCTCCCCATTGCCCCTGGGGACTGTCAGTATCAGGGTCCTGATTTCCCATCAACCCGCCCCCTTTTAGTACTGGGAGCTAACAGCCAAACACCCCCCCCCCCTAATGTTAGTAAGGGGACAACAATCCCCATATATTTGCTTGCCCTGGAGGGGACGTGGTCCCTGGGCACTGAGCTGGGGCTGGCTGGGTCCGTGTCCAGGATCCCTCCCTCTTCTGCTCTTCACTGGCTCGTCCTCTCCTTCTGTGTCACCAGCCGCCCAAGTAGGAACCGTCTCCTCCCCCGACCTCCTTGTCTTTTCCAGACCCACCCCCGGCTCCTCAGCTCACCGTGTCCCCACAGCAGCCTGTCTACATCCCTGGAGAAGCTGTGACCCTGACGTGCTCAGCTGCCGGGGCGTCCACCGTGTCCAGGGTCCGGTTCTTCAGGGACGACCAGGAAATCGACTCCAAGGAACTCCCCTCACCTCGGCACAGTTTCTCTGAGTCGATTGAACTGTTGGGGGTGTCTGGATTGCGAACCGGAGCGTACAGCTGTGATTACTGGGATACAGAGTCTGGGCCAGAGATCCCATCGAACAGGAGCCGACCCATCCCCATAGCAGTGACAGGTGAGAGCCCCCGTCTCCCGCTGTTTGCTGGCCCGGTGCCAGGGTATCTCTTCTCTACGGATGGGGTGAGACAGAGCCTGGTGACTCCGTTCTGGACAGGGCCACCCACTGGAATTTCTGGCCCCCACGGTGGTTTTTTGAGGGGGTGTCGGTGTTACTTTGAGGTTCGGGGGCTCCTCGCCCACGGTAACATTTGAGATCTTGGGGATGTTTAATTCAATGAACGTCAAATCTCCCCCGTCTGTGCCCGGTGTCGGGCCCTGCTGTCAGACACTAACGTTTGGCATTATAATGGCACTTCTGGAGGGAAGCTCGCAGCCCTGATCCCTGCTGACAGGAACCAATTCTAAGTCCTCTGCCCTGCAGCTTCATTCATGATTATCATCAGGAGATGAGGGGGACATGGAGCATCTCAGCTGGGGCTCATCTGGGGGTAGCTTCCCTCATACCCTCAATGTCACAGGGCCAGGGGGGCTCTGGGTCATGCACCTGCGTGTACCGGATACACCCGTCTGACCGGGAGATCCCAGCTGGGAAGAACCAGCCCCTCCCCACCAGCCTGGGGGAGGCGGCACTGGGCAGGGAGATCGGGGTGGTTTGTGTGTTAGGGACTTTTTTCACCCATCTCCCCGTCCTCCTCACTGTTTGGAGGTTCCTCCCTCGGTCTCCACTGCAGACCCTCCACCACCCCCACGCTCTCTCCTGGCTCCCTGCACCCATCTATATCCGAGGGGAGTCAGTCACCCTCCAGTGCTCGGCTCCCAGGAGTGAGAGGGCGACGGGTGTGACGGAATGGGACTGTTCTTAATGTTTCTATGCCTCAGTTTCCCCGATGCATGTGTTAAGTCTCTAGGTGGTGGGAATAAGGAGTGATTGTTGCAGAGCTGGAGAGGGCCAGTGTGATGGGAGAATGGCCGACACCCGGTCTCCTGGCAACTAATAGCCTATGGCCCTTCTCTGAAAAGGTGGGAGCTGAAGGTGTTAGAACAAAGGGATCAGGTGACCTCCTGGCCCCGGAAGGAGACAAAGGCAAAGGAGGGGCTAGAGAGGGGTCAGTTTGCAGCTGGCTGGGGACATGAAGGGAAGCACAAAGTCTTGCCTCCCTGCCCCACGTTTGGAGCTGTGGGGTGAAACGCAGGGAGCCCCCAGGCTGGGGTCTAAGCTCCCTGCCCCCCGGAAGGGCCCGACAGAGGGGTCCTGTTTGTACTGACAAGCTCTGTTTGGACTGTGTTCCTGGACTCCCTAATAAACCTTCTGTTCTGCTGGCTGGCTGAGAGTCCCAGTGAATCCCAGGAAGAGGGGTGCAGGGCCAGACTCCCCTATACTCCGTGACAACGGGATCCAGGGTCCTCAGTCAGAGAGCGGAGCAGATCCCCAAAGGAGTCTTCAGCCAGGGCACCTCAGTGATCAGCACGACCTACTCAGCGGAGAGCACGTGTGACGCTGCCCGGGGACACCCAGGGCTCCGGGGCATGTTCCTACCACCCGCCCTTAGCGTGAGGAAGCCTAGTCTGTGCCTGCTGGGGGCAGCTCCCTGACTCCCTGGTCTCAGCCGCACAAGCCCTCCCCTCCCAGCCCCTGCAGGCTCATCTGGCCCTGGGCAGGAGCTGTCCCCTCAGGTACCGAGCACTGTTCCCTCTAGGCTGTGTGCATGTGCGCGCACACACAGATCCTAAAGCCCGCGCACAGCAAAACACTGTGTGCACAAAAATTTGCACAGAAGAAATGTTTTGTGCACACGGCCTGTCAAAAAGTACAGGGAACATTGGTACCAAGGAGGGGACGCTGGTCCCACTGGGTTCCCCGGCAGTGAGATCTCTGCTGCTCAGTGTTTGCCTGGCCCGGTGGGGACGTGGTCCCTGGGCACTGAGCTGGGGCTGGCTGGGTCCGTGTCCAGGATCCCTCCCTCTTCTGCTCTTCACTGGCTCGTCCTCTGCTGCCGTGTCACCAGCCGCCCAAGTAGGAACCGTCTCCTCCCCCGACCCCCTTGTCTTTTCCAGACCCACCCCCGGCTCCCCAGCTCACCGTGTCCCCAAAGCAGCCTGTCTACATCACTGGAGAAACTGTGACCCTGACGTGCTCAGCTGACAGGGCCTCCACCGTGTCCAGGGTCCGGTTCTTCAGGGACAGACAGAAAATCCACTCCATGGATCTCCCCTCACCTCCGTACAGTTACACCAGCTCGACTGAACTGTCGGGGGTGTCTGGATTGCGAGCCGGAGCGTACAGCTGTGATTACTGGAAGACAGTGTCTGGGCGAGAGATCCCATCGGAGAGGAGCCGACCCATCCCCATAGCAGTGACAGGTGAGAGCCCCCGTCTCCCGCTGTTTGCTGGCCCAGTGGCAGGGTATCTCTTCTCTACGGATGGGGTGAGACACAGCCTGGTGACTCCGTTCTGGACAGGGCCACCCACTGGAATATCTGGCCCCCATGGTGGTTTTTTGAGGGGGTGTCGGTGCTACTTTGAGGTTCCTCACCCGCAGTAACATTTGAGATCTTGGGGACGTTTAATTCAATGAACGTCAAATATCCCCTGTCTGTGCCCGGTGTCAGGCCCTGCTGTCAGACACTAAAGTTTGGCATTATAATGGCACTGCTGGAGGGAAGCTCGCAGCCCTGATCCCTGCTGACAGGAACCAATTCTAAGTCCTCTGCCCTGCAGCTTCATTCATGATTATCATCAGGAGATGGATAGGTTTATGGCATCTTACCCAGTTCCCCCGCCGGTTCCAATACACCAGGATCCCCTAGTGCATATGTGTATGAGAGGGGAAGGTGCTACCCTAAGTTACTCTGCACCCATGGGTGATGCACCATCGGATGCAAATGTTTCTATGGAAGATCCCTGAAGAGGTCCCTGACCCCTGTGGAGTTATCGGCTGATGCTCACAGCTCAGACAGAGACCTCCCCTACTCCTGCTGTGCACTGGGCAACCCAGTCCAGCCAGCGGATCCCACACAGAGAGACCCGGCCTCCTGCTGGGTAACGTGGGCCCAGTGCAGGTTTGGGGCTCAGTGAGGTCCAGGGGTACAGGGAGTTCCCCACGGAGACGTCTCCATCCCCCTGTAATTCCTGAGATGAATGTAACCCGGTAACATCTGCCCCTCACCTCCCAGGTCCTTCCCGAGATCCCGGCCGGGTGTGACCCTTGTTCTGTATCGAACACTGACCCCTGTTTCCAGACCCCCCCGTGAACCCATCCCTCTCCCTGAGCCCCCCATGTACCTCCCCAGAGAGTCTGTTCCATTCACACACTTCACTGCCCCGGGGGTCACCAGGGGTGAAAGTCAGTCCAAAGAAGGGGCGGGGCCTTGGGCGGAAGGGGCAGAGCTGGGGGGGGTCAGCGTCCCCCACCAACCCATCCGCGCTGCCCAGGGCTCCAGTGGCAATTTAAAGGGCCCGGGGCTCCAGCCACTGCTGCGGTAGCGGCAGCATCGACCGGAGCCCTTTTAAATCGCCAGCCCCAGGACACTCCTCCTTTCCCTCCCCCGCCCCGTTGGCAGCAACGTTAACGAGCAGCACGTTGAGGGTCCTTAAAGTGATGCAGCGGCAGCGCTTTAATGTGGGCTGCTCCGGGCCCGTCCCGTCTCCTTACCGGTTCGCCGCACCGCCCCGCACCGGCTCCCTTTCGGCCCCGGGGGTCACAAACGTGCCAGATTCTCATGCAACAGGCTCCCCAGTGCCCGTTAAACCTCCTAGTGCCAGGGCGGGGTCAATGCCCATCGCACAGGGTCAGGGTTTGGGGATTGGAAACGCTCCCCAGCCCCATCACTCCCCGTCTGCGCAAATGCTCCCTCGGACACAGAACAAACATGGGTTAAAACAACAGCCCGAGGCCCCAGTGGAACCAGGGCTGGTTCAGAGTCGTCGCTAGGAATGAGAGATCCCGGCTGGTGAGAATCAGCCAAATCTCCCAAGGAGTCTGTGGGTGGAGCTATATCAATGTAAATAACCCTGGCTCCTTTGGAGTCAATGGGGCAGATCCCAGCTGCCGTGTGTGACGCTCCCCAGGGGGGTACCCAGGGCTGTGAGGCACGTCGCTACCACCTGCCCTTAGTACAGGAAACTGGGTCTGTCCTGCTGCGGGCAGCTCCCCGACACCCCCGGCCTCAGCCACACAAGCCCTCCCCTCCCCCTCTCCTCCCGGCCCCTGCAGGCTGAGCTGGCCCTGGGCAGGGGCTGCCCCCCTCAGGTACCGAGGAGGGGACGCTGGTCCCACTGGGTTCCCCGGCAGAGAGATCTCTGCTGCTCAGTGTTTGCCTGGCCCGGTGGGGACGTGGTCCCTGGGCACTGAGCTGGGGCTGGCTGGGTCCGTGTCCAGGATCCCTCCCTCTTCTGCTCTTCACTGGCTCGTCCTCTGCTGCCGTGTCACCAGCCACCCAAGTAGGAACCGTCTCCTCCCCCGACCCCCTTGTCTTTTCCAGACCCACCCCCGGCTCCCCTGCTCACCATGTACCCGACACAGTCTGTCTACATCACTGGAGAAGATGTGACCCTGACGTGCTCAGCTGACAGGGCCTCCACCGTGTCCAGGGTCCGGTTCTTCAGGGACGACCAGGAAATCCGCTCCAAGGAACTCCCCTCACCTCGGTACAGTTACACGGACATTATTCGATTGTCGGGGGTGTCTGGATTGCGAGCTGGAGAGTACAGCTGTGAATCCTGGAAAACTGTGTCTGGGCGAGAAATCGCATCAGAGAGAAGCCGACCCATCTCCATAGAGGTGACAGGTGAGACCCACTCCCCCCCCCCCGCCCCCGTCCGTCTCCTGCTGTCTGCTGGCCCCCTGGTGGGGTGTCTCTCCTCCATTCACGGGGTGAGACAGCGCCCAGTCACTCAGCTCATGACAGGGCACCCACTTGGTCAGTGTCACTCCCAGGCTCTCTGGATGCTGTGGTGGGTTTGCGGGAGGGGGGGTCATTGGTGCTATTTTAAGTTTTGGGGGATCCCAGGCAGAAGTAACGTTTGAAAACTTGGGGATGGTTATTGAAACAAAGCCCAAATTTCCCCCTCTCTTGTCAGTGTGAGGCCCTGGTGTGCGACACACTGTGCGGGGAGAGGGTCCCAGCTGATCACTAAAGTTTGGCACTAAGAGGGCACTGCTGTGGGGGAAGCTCACAGCTCTGGGCACTGCTGTGGAGAGCTCGCAGCCCTGTTCTCCTGGCTCACAGAGGACCCAGCCCTGCTGCTGCTTTCATGATTCTCATCAGGAGATGGATCAGTTTCTCTTGTCACCCCATCCCCCTGCCGGCACCAATACACCAGGATCCCCCACTGCCCGTGTCTATGGGAGACGAAGGTGCACCCTGAGATGCTCAGGCCCCGGGGGTGAAAGCATCATTAGATCCAAACTCTTCTCTGAAAGATCTGGGATCTGATCTCCAAAGAGGTCCCCGGTCCCAGTGGAGTGACCGGCTGATGCTCACACCTGAGACAGGGACCACCCGTCCCTCAGCCCTGCTGAGCACTGGGAAACCTGTTCCAGCCAGCAGATCCCACACCGGGAGGCCCTGCCTCCATCTGGTAACATGTGGGCACAGGGCAGCGTTGGGTTCAGTGTGGTACAGGGGTGCAGGGAGTTCCCCACAGAGAAGTCTCCAGCCCTCTCTAATTCCTGAGACGAATGTAACCTGGTAACGTCTGCCCCTCACTTCCCAGGCCTTCCCGAGATCCCGGCTGGGTGTGACATTCTTCTGTAACTAACCCGGATCCCTCTTTACCAGACCCCCCTGCAGCTCCGTCCCTCTCCCTGAGCCCTGGTCTCCCTGGGTACCTCCCCGGAGAGCCTGTTCCCCTCGCAGGCTGGGCTGCCCCTGGGGTCACAAAGCTGCAGGATCCAATTCAACGTGGGCGGGAGGACATGGAGCATCTCAGCTGGGGGCTCATCTGGGGGTAGCTTCCCTCATACCCTCAATGTCACAGGGCCAGGAGGGCTCTGGGTCATGCACCTGCGTGTACCGGATACGCCCGTCTGACCGGGAGATCCCAGCTGGGAAGAACCAGCTCCTCTCCACCAGCCTGGGGGAGGCGGCACTGGGCAGGGAGATCGGGGTGGTTTGTGTGTTAGGGACTTTGTTCACCCATCTCCCCGTCCTCCTCACTGTTTGGAGGTTCCTCCCTCGGTCTCCACTGCAGACCCTCCACCACCCCCACGCTCCCTCCTGGCTCCCTGCACCCATCTATATCCGAGGGGAGTCAGTCACCCTCCAGTGCTCAGCTCCCAGGAGTGAGAGGGCGACGGGTGTGACGGAATGGGACTGTTCTTAATGTTTCTATGCCTCAGTTTCCCCGATGCATGTGTGAAGTCTCTAGGTGGTGGGAATAAGGAGTGATTGTTGCAGAGCTGGAGAGGGCCAGTGTGATGGGAGAATGGCCGACACCCCGTCTCCTGGCAACTAATAGCCTATGGCCCTTCTCTGAAAAGGTGGGAGCTGAAGGTGTTAGAACAAAGGGATCAGGTGACCTCCTGGCCCCGGAAGGAGACAAAGGCAAAGGAGGGGCTAGAGAGGGGTCAGTTTGCAGCTGGCTGGGGACATGGAGGGAGGCCCAGAGTCTGGCCTCCCTGCCCCCCGTTTGGAGCTGTGGGGTGAAACGCAGGGAGCCCCCAGGCTGGGGTCTAAGGTCCCTGCCCCCCGGAAGGGCCCGATGGAGGGGTCCTGTTTGTACTGACAAGCTCTGGTTGGACTGTGTTCCTGGACTCCCTAATAAACCTTCTGTTCTGCTGGCTGGCTGAGAGTCCCAGTGAATCCCAGGAAGAGGGGTGCAGGGCCGGACTCCCCTATACTCCGTGACAACGGGATCCAGGGTTCTCAGTCAGAGAGCGGAGCAGATCCCCAAAGGAGTCTTCAGCCAGGGCACCTCAGTGATCAGCACGACCTACTCAGCGGAGAGCACGTGTGACGCTGCCCGGGGACACCCAGGGCTCCGGGGCATGTTCCTACCACCCGCCCTTAGCGTAAGGAAGCCTAGTCTGGGCCTGCTGGGGGCAGCTCCCTGACTCCCTGGTCTCAGCCCCACAAGCCCTCCCCTCCCAGCCCATGAAGGCTCAGCTGGCCCTGGGCAGGAGCTGCCCCCTCAGGTACCGAGCACTGTTCCCTCTAGGCTGGGTGCATGTGCGCGCACACACAGATCCTAAAGCCCGTGCACAGCAAAACACTGTGTGCACAAAAATTTGCACAGAAGAAATGTTTTGTGCACAAGGCCTGTCAAAAATTACAGGGAACATTGGTACCAAGGAGGGGACGCTGGTCCCACTGGGTTCCCCAGCAGTGAGATCTCTGCTGCTCAGTGTTTGCCTGGCCCGGTGGGGACGTGGTCCCTGGGCACTGAGCTGGGGCTGGCTGGGTCCGTGTCCAGGATCCCTCCCTCTTCTGCTCTTCACTGGCTCGTCCTCTGCTGCCGTGTCACCAGCCGCCCAAGTAGGAACCGTCTCCTCCCCCGACCCCCTTGTCTTTTCCAGACCCCCTCCCGGCTCCCCAGCTCACCGTGTCCCCAAAGCAGCCTGTCTACATCACTGGAGAAGCTGTGACCCTGACGTGCTCAGCTGACAGGGTGTCCACCGTGTCCAGGGTCCGGTTCTTCAGGGGCAACCAGGAAATCCGCTCCAAGGAACTCGCCTCACCTCCGTACAGTTACACGGACATTATTCGACTGTCGGGGGTGTCTGGATTGCGAGCTGGAGAGTACAGCTGTGAATCTTGGAAAACTGTGTCTCGGCGAGAAATCGCATCAAAGAGGAGCCAGCCCATCTCCATAGAGGTGACAGGTGAGACCCACTCCCCCCCGCCCCCGTCCGTCTCCTGCTGTCTGCTGGCCCCCTGGTGGGGTGTCTCTCCTCCAGTCACGGGGTGAGTCACCGCCCGGTCACTCAGCTCCGGACACGGCCACCAACTGGGTCAGTTTCAACCCCCCTAAGTCTGGTCAGTGTCACTCCCTGGATCTCTGGCTCCTCTAGTGGGTTTTGGGGGGGCCGTAGTGCTACTTTGGGTTTCAGGGACTCCCAGCCAGCAGTAACATCTGGAACTTGGAGCCCGTCTCATGTGAGTGCCAGGCCCTGACGTCAGACACACCGTGTGGAGGGGGGATTGGCCACCCCAACAGCAGGGAGGGGCTCCTCGCTGATCAGTAAAGTTTGTCACTGAGGGGCACAGCTGTGGGGGAACTTTCAGCCTGTCACCCTGACTCTCGAGTTGTGTCGTTCTACACCCTCAGCCCTGCCCCTCCAGTCACAATTGTTATCAGAAGAAGGGTCAATTTCCGATGTCACCTGACCCCCTACCGGCACCAGGTCACCAGGTCCCTACGGCCCATGTGTTTGGGAGGGGAAGATGCTGCCCTGAGGTGCTCGGCCCCAGCCGTGAAAGCACCATTGGATACGAATCCTTCTCTCAGAGCAGGGATTTGGTCTGTGACGAGGTCCCCAGTCCCAGTGGAGCGACCGACTGACGCTCACAGCTGGGACAGAGACCACCCGTCCCGTACCCCTGTCGGGCACTGGGCAGCCTAGTCCAGCCAGTGGGTCCCACACAGAGATGCCCGGCCTCCTGCTGGGGAACGTGGGCACAGAGCAGGGTTCTGGCTCAGTGACGTTCAGGGAGTTTCCCATGGAAACGTCTCCATCCCCCTCTAATTCCTGAGATGAATGTAACCTGGTAACATCTGCCCCCCAGCTCCCAGGCCCTTCCAGTGATCCCTGTCGGGTGTGACCCTTCTTCCGTGTCTATGCTGACCCCTGTTTCTGTGACCCCACTGCAGTCCCGTCCCTCTCCCTGAGCCCAGACAACCCCTGGTACCTCCCCGGAGAGCCTGTTCCCCTCACGCTGGGCTGCCCCTGGGGTCACAAAGCTACAGGATCCAATTCGACATGGCAGCAGGATGGAGCATCTCAGCTGGGGAGCTGATCCAGGGGCAGCTTCACTCACCCCTGGAGGATCACAGCTCTGGGGGATCTGGGTCGTGCACCTGTCTGTACCGGGTACCCCCATCCAGCCGGGAGATCGACCCTGGGAAGAACCAGCCCATCTCGATCAGCCTGGGTTAGGCGGCTCTGGGCAGGGAGATCGGGTGGTTTGTATCTGTGTGTGTCAGGGACTTTTCTCATCTAGCTCCCCTCCTCCTGTTGTGGGGGTCCCCCTCTCTATCTCTATACCAGACACTCCACCTCCCCCCACACTCTCTCTAGACCCCCTTCACCCCATCTATATTTGAGGGGAGTCGGTCACACTCGAGTGCTTGGGTCCAATGAATGAGGAATCAACGGAGGATATACATGATTAAATCAAAGAGGGGTTGGATTTCCAGTGGGGTCTCCAGCCAGGACACCTGGCTGATCAGCATGACTTACGCAGCAGACAGCGAAGCGTACGCCTGTCTGTACTGGAGAGTGGGGTAAGCTCCCATTTGAAAGGAGCCTCCTGTCCTGTTGTCAGTGATGGGTGAGACCCTATTTCCACCTGCGGGTGGGTGACACATGAGGGTCGTCACTGGGGAGGACCCTTCTCCATCCCTTCCCAGCCACGGCCAGGAATTGTGCTGCTGCAGCCCCAGGCCATGATCCCAGTGCTCCCAGTGCCCCCTGCCTGTCCCCAGCCAGACAGCCCACAGAGCCATTACCAGAGCCTGGGACTTTCTCCTCTCCCCCTCTACACTGACCCCTCGGCCCCAGATGCTCCTCTCCACAGAACAATCGTCTTCCCCTCCCTCTGCTCTCCAGACCAGCCCCCAGCCTCTCTGCTTTGCCCTTCCCCCAACGCACTCCTCTTAGGCACGGACCCCACAGCCAAGGAAGGGAGTTGAACTCCGACGTGGTTCCCATCTCAGCCAGGAGGGGCCAGTGGGGTAACAGCTGAGGCAAAGAAACCAGAGCCCCAGACCGGGATAATCCAGGCCAGTCAATGGATCAGAGATCATACTTCATAGCTTACCAGGCCAGAAATGACCAGTGTGTCCATCTAGTCTGACTTCCAGCATTGCACAGGCTAGAGAACTGGAGCAGATCCAGCGTTAACATCCCTCTGGCCCCCACTCCTGCCTCTTCTCATTCCAGCTCAGCTTATTATCCTCTCTCCCTCCTTCCACGCTGGACTCTAGCATTTGAATTTACATCTGCTCCTTTCACTCCCCTCCTCTACTGCCCCCTTTGCTCTTCATGCTCCCGATGAGCCTCACGCTACAACATTCAGCCTAACCTGGCTTCCCAACAGGGACAATGGCCTCCTCACTGCTTTACATGACCACCTCACTGGCAACACGGCTGCTATTCTGATGCCAACACAGCCACAAAATGAGGCTGCTCAGCACAGCCCAGGGCACATTTATCCAATATGGCTGCCTGATTTCCAATATGGCCGCCCTTCAGACAGCAGCACAACCTATGGCTACTCAACATAGCCAAGAACATGGCTGCCAAACAGAAACAGATCTGGGCGTTCTACATGGCCACCTTGTGCCTCTCCCCTCTGGGAAGGTAGAATCCCACCAGGACCACCCAGATCTCAGCCAGTCTGGCCAGAGTGAGGGGATCTGCAGAGAGAACTGGGCCCTCCCTATCTACCGAGATCTCCGTAAATATCAGGGGCTGGAGCACTAGTAATGGAGGGGTGAGAGAAAATGAGTCATGGCCTGGTGCCCCTGGCCACCTTCTGACCCCCATGTCACAACCCCACATTGTATCTGAAGGAAGCAATCCCCACCCCAGCCCGGCTCTCACTCATTTCTGTGGGGAGCCCCTCAGGATCCTGAAGAGAAGCACGAGACTCTGGAGAGAGAATAAAGTTCAGCTGTAAATACATTGAATTCTGGGCACCATCTCCACTTTCCCACCGCCATGCCTCTGCTGACCCCTGTCCTTTTTCAATCCCCACAGATCTCCCTCCCCAGCCTTGGCTGGGCATGGATCCTCCATCTGGAGTGGTGAGCAAGGGGCTCCCCCTTTTCATCACCTGCACGGCCCCCAGGGATGCTGGTCAGTGGAGGTTTCACTTCTACAAGGGCAGAGTCAAGCTCGTTTCTGGGAATGTGGGGTCTGAAAACAGCACCACAGAGCCCGGCACCAGCTCTGTAAACATCTCTGTGCTCAGCATCCCGCAGGCCGGTCCCAACAACACCGGGGAATTCACCTGCGAGTACGAGGAGAACATGGGTGGGAGGTGGATCCTTTCCCCCAGGAGCCACGCTGTGAATGTCCCTGTGACAGGTGAGACTTCCCTAATTCCTTAATCCAGCTCTCTTGTTTGCTCCCATTGGAAAACCATCCCCTGGAGCTCTCCTTGGAAAGGGGGTTGGATGAGGTGGCAGATGTCACATGGAGATCAAAACCAAAGTGGAGATGAAAATCCTCCCTCTCCTCCCATGCCCTTTCTATCTATCATACTTCGATGGCCATGTGACCTATTATCTGAGCTCCTCACAATGTTGTTAATGGAGTTAGCCCCTCAGTGCCCAGTTCAGAGATGGGGAACAGAGGCAAAGAGAAGACGAGTCCCACAGGGGTCCTGCAGGACAGCAGGGAATTGAACCCCCATAGCCTGTGTTGAAGAGCAGCCCCATAACCACTGGCCCATCCTTCCCCTCTTTGGAAAGGGGAGCAGGTTGTTACAGACGGAATGTGCAATAGACAACATAGTGAGAGGTTGTCACAGCAAATTTGTTTCAAGGGCAGATTCCTCTGTAGGTCCCAGACCTTTTGACATGGCTGCCTGGCTGTTCTTCCCTCCCTTTTCTTCGTCTGCTGCATGAACAGCCTCACACTATACCCGTGATATTCTGCTGAGAACTGGTGGTGTCTTGCTTCTGGGTGGAGCCCTGGCTGCTCTCATCCTCTACTGTGTGTGTCAGGGACTTTTCTCATATATCTCTGTGACGGGGCA
This sequence comes from Chelydra serpentina, assembly GCA_037349315.1. Lineage (NCBI taxonomy): Eukaryota > Metazoa > Chordata > Testudines > Chelydridae > Chelydra > Chelydra serpentina. Next base: position 158,460 of record JBAIAC010000346.1, read on the forward strand.
GACTGGCCTCACACTGGCATTGAGAGGGTTAACCCTTCCCTGCTGGCGGAGGAAGCCACGCCCCTGAGGCTCTGCTGGGCATGCTCCAACAGGGAGCCAAGTATAAAAGCCTGCAGAGTTGCTCAGTCAGGGCTGGCGGCTGAGGGAGGAGGATGCCCAGAGGAAGCTCCAGCCCAGGAGCAGTGGTGCCTCGTTCAGGAGGGAGCTGAGGGACCGGGAAGTGGGACCAGAGACTGGCAGCTGGCTGAACCCCAGGGAGTGCTGGAGGCTGAGGAACCCCAGACCCTGATGCCATAGGGACGGCTACACCCGGAGAAGGGGTAGGAAGTGACCCAGGGAAGGGAAGGGAGTGGTATCTCCCACCACTCTGAGGGCAGCGTGTTGTGGTAGGATTCCCCGCTGACCCGGGGAGGATCACGCTGTCAAGGACAGGGCCCTGGGTTGGAGCCCGGTGAAGGTGGGTGGCCCCGGGCTCCCCTACCAGGGGGTCTCTGAACCCAGACCCCATCGATTGTGAAGACGTAGTTAACTAACCCCTCTCATACCTCGAAGGACATAGACGGACTCTGGCTGCTAGGCTGCGCTGTCCCCCGGGGAGCTGGAGGGGGTTAGAAGGACTTTGGGCCTTACAGCCCTGACTACTGGGGAGGTAGTAGAACTGTCATAAGAGCAGGGAGGCGGGGTTAACCTCGTCCCCCTCTGGACTCAAAGGGGTGATGAGGTACAAAGACTGCCACAATCTCCCCTCCTCCTGTTGTGGGGGGTCCCCCTCTCTATCTCTATACCAGACACTCCACCTCCCCGCACGCTCTCTCTAGACCCCCTTCACCCCATCTATATTTGAGGGGAGTCGGTCACACTCAGGTGCTTGGGTCCAATGAGTGAGGAATCCACGGAGGATATACATGATTAAATCAAAGAGGGGTTGGATTTCCAGTGGGGTCTCCAGCCAGGACACCTGGCTGATCAGCACGACTCACGCAGCAGACAGCGAAGCGTACGCCTGTCTGTACTGGAGAGTGAGACCTGAGAAACCTCCACAGGATCTGAAAGGGTTTTAGGCGCCATGAACGCTCCAGCAACCTACCAAAATGCAGCTGCATCCGATGTGGGGCTTGGTCACTTTTTCCCAGCTGCACAACCCTTGTGCATAGAGTTTGCTTACCCAGTGTGAGCCCAGGAAGCCTTACACAAGGCTGCAATGATGTGTGTACAAACTCTGCCTTGCAAGGTATCATTTCAAACTCCCACCACACTGGTCAATAATATCACAGTGGACTATACAGGGGAACGTTGCAGGTGGAGATATCCTCGATGAGTCTGTTTTAAAGGCTGTGTTTGAACAAAGGGGACCAGCTTTGCCCGGGGCTTGCATAGAAATGGAGCCAGGTGACCAGTGAGAAGAGAATTAGAATGTACATGGGCGGTAAACAAAGCCATCGAGCCACCAAGGAGAGCAGATGACGATTCAGCTATCGACAGGGCGGGAGAAGGCACCCCCAGGAGACCTTCTTTCTTGAAGTAGCCTCAATGAACATGGAGAGACGTGCTCTCCTGGACTCTAGAGAGAGGGGCAGTGAACCCCCAAATTCTCTTCCCCCTCAGACAACCAGGGAAACCAGCACCTCACACTCCGCGGGAAGGTCAGGATCGAGAGCCAGTTGGCCAGGCCAGACCAAGAGTAATCGGAAAACAAAATAGACCTTCAACGCAGACTGTGCCTTGCTAGCTTGAGTTTGATCCTTTCGGCTGTGTGTTTTCACTCTGATTGACTTGTAACCAACCCTAACTTGTTTCCTTTTCACTGGGCATCGCTTAACCCATGGCCTCTTGTTAATAAACTTGGTTTTTTAAAATCGAAACTAACCCAGGGCTGGGTTTGAATTCAAGTCACTGGTAACTCCAGTTAAAGTGGTGAGTACCTGGGGATGGTCTCTTAAACGGAGCAAGAGACCCTTGTTATTTCTCTGGATGCTGCAGGAGAGGGCTGGACATTTCAGGGCAGGTGGTTCGGGAGAAATTCAGACTGGGGCGGGGGGTTGTTGGGGTTCCTTGGCTAGCAGTAACCGAGGCTCCTGGGGACCAGGACATGGGGAGAGGTACCAAGCAGGCTGCTGGAGTCGGTGGTGCTAAACCAGGGCTGCTGATCGCAGACACTCAGTACACGCCTGTCTGCTGGCCGGGAATGTCCAGACAGGGAGCTGCAGCGGCCAAGCATTTCACGGCACCCAGGGCAGGTGGGATTCGATCAAACCCCGAAACGTGACACCCAGCGCTTCTGTCATAAATATGAAGGGAGAGGGTCTGATGCAGTACTATAAAATCCTCTTCCCAGTAAAGGGTTAAGAAATGCAGGTAACCAGACTGACACCTGACCTGGCTGGCATCTGACCAATAAGGGGACAAGATACTTTCAAATCTTAGGAGGGGGGAAGGCTTTGTGTGTGTGTCTTTGTCTGAGAGAGAGTGATCTTGGAAGACCGAAGGAACCTACAGAAAATCAAACCTCCCTTTTTTGAAGTAAGTTTAGATAGCATAGCGTATAGATTTCTGTTTATTTTTGCTTGGTGTATCCCCTGTGTTAGAAAGGGCAAGGGGGGGGGGGTTATTCATGGTTTCCTGTAATGTTAAGGTTTTGTCCAGAGGGGGAAATCTCTCTAAGTTTGGAAATATAGTGCCCTGTAAAATAGTTACCATCCTGATTTTACAGAGATGATTTTACCTTCTTTATTTTTCAATAAAATCCTTCTTTTAAGAAGTTGACTGTTTTCTATGGTGTTAAAACCCAGGGGGTGGGTTTTTAGATCACTGTGTAACCAATTGGTTGGGGGATTGTTCTCAAGCTTCCCCAGGAAAGGGGGTGTACGGCTTGAGGGGGTATTTTGGGGGGGAGGGAAGTTCAAGTGATTCCTTTCCTGGATTCCTGTTAGACATTTGATGGTGGCAGTGAGAAGCATTTCTCGGGGTGCAGGGAATTTGTACCTTGGGGGGTTTAACCTAAGCTGGTAAAAATAAGCTTAGGGGCTCTGAATGCGGGTCCCCACGTCTTTACCCTAGAGTTTAGAGTGGGGAGGGAACCCTGACAGCTTCCATTCAGCCCCCGTGCTGTGGGGTGTAATGGCTTTTGCACCAGGTCACTGAGCAGTGATCCCAGCCAACAGCGACTCATCCAACCTCCCCTAGTGTAGGACACCAGAGCTGTTGTACAAAGGTGCCGACCGTTATCCATGAGCTCAGCAGAGCGAGATTTCTGTGCCCAGTGGAAGAGGAGGTGGGAATTTTGGGGACAAGAATTGTGCATGTGAAGAGCCAGTGGATATTTAACGACCCTGCACGTCATTAGCTTCTGTGCACGTCCTCCACAAGGCGACAAGTCCAGCAGCACGATGGACCCTAAGGAGACACTCACGCTGCTCCCTGAAGCACAGCGCCCCCCAGCACCGCGCAGGGCATGGCAGCCAGCGCTGTCTGCCAGGGGGGAGCGCCCCCTGCTGAGCCCCTGCCCTGCTCCCTGCACCAAGGCACCCCCAGAGCAATGCACATAACACGGTTGGGGTCCCCCAATCTTGCTGAGCATGAGAAATTGGAGTGGATCACAGCTCACAATGCAGGAAGTTGTGGGAAATGGAGCCCTAAGAGTTGGTGACCTTTCATTGCTCCTTGTGCTACTGTCTTCTGGGGACTGCAAGAGGCCCCCAGGCAGAGCCCACAAGGGCTGCAGGACAAGGGTGAAATTCTCTGAAACCCTCTGTCTCTAAGACACTCCAATGGTTTCTCTGAGGTTCATGATGAAGAGCTGTCTCTGGTCCTCTCGTGTGTTCTTCTGAGGCAGCCAGCAGGGGGGTCTGGGAACCAGGTCTCCTGGGTTCTGTTCTGGACTCTGGGAGTGGCGTGGAGTCTCATGGGTTTGAGCAGAGGGGAGCTCAGGGTCAGAATGCCTCTGTTCTAAGCCAAGCTCTGGGAGGGAAGTGGGCTCCAGTGGGTTGGAGATGGGAATAACACAGTTACTCTGCCTTCAGTTAACCTTCTTTCCCGCCCGGTGTGGTTGCTGTTCTCTTGTATGCTTTTTCCTACTGTCAAATGTCCACAAAGCTTGGGAAATTCCATCCTTGGTGTTTATGGGCCATGTAAGGGAAGACCAAGAAAATCCCTAACGCTCCTTGTCACTGGGTTAATTGAAACCTCTGCCTTGTATGACGGCTTGAAACTCACAGCGCTCAGAGCACAGAACCGGAGAGCAAAGCCGCAGCAGGTTCAACGCTGGTCTCTAGATGGGAGGTTCACAATGAACTGAAAACGATGGATTTTCTCATCAGGGGACATGAAAAATTCACCCTGGAAAGAAGGTCTGGCCCCAGGGCAAGGGTCTGGCTGGGTGGGGAAGAGGGGACTCACCCCTGGAGCTTCCCCTCCTGGCACGGCCTGGCATAGACCCACTGATGACAGTTCCTCAGGCCCTGCGGTGATTTCTCCCCCCATGATGGGCCCTCCAGCCAGCTCTCTCTATCGGGATAAACAGAGTCCAGCAAATTAAACTCAAATCCACATAATTCTCCATCTCTCCCCAGCCTCCGCCTGCCCCACCCCATGCAGCCCCTTCACCCTTCCCCAGCTTCTGCAGGGTCGTTGTCTGGCTCTTGCACAGACCAACACCGACTAGAACTTTCTATCCAGTGACCCTCTCCCAAACTCAGCAGAGCTTCTCCTTCTTGTGCCAGGGGATCTCGCCCAACGTTCCCAGGGGCCGAGAGGGGAACCCAAACCCAGGCTGCTATGGAGAGCAGCTAAGTTCTGCTCCCCCAGACACCTCCCAGCTGCCTCCGGGACTCCTTCCTACCTTGGCTTTCCTTCGGGCCCTTTGCACAGCTCCTCCCTGGGCTGTCTGCTTCTCTCCAGACCTTCCCTCCAGCCTCCAGCCACCAGAGAGAAATGGAGAGCTTCTCCTCACAGTCTCCCTCTCATCTGGGCTGCCTCCCTTTCTGCTCACTGCCCAGGCCTTTCCCAGCTGAGCTCCATCTCCAACTGGGCTGGGCCCATCCTCCAGCTCCGGTTACCCCTCTTAGTGCTAGTGCGGGGTCAATGCCCATCACACGGGGTCAGGGTTTGAGGACTGGAATCCCTCCCCAGCCCCGTCACTCCCCGTCTGTGCAAAGCTCCCTGCACCGCTGCAGAACCTCCAAATATTAGTTCAAAAGACTCCCCAAGGACGCAGCAGGACCAGGGGGCTGGTTTCAGAGTCATCGCCGTGAATGAGCGAGATCCCCAGGTGGCGTCAATGGGCCGTCGCGTGTCATCCCCTGGGTGAGTCAGGCTGCTCCGTTCACAGGCATTTCCAGTGAATGCTTTATGGAAATACATTTATGAATGTATATATGACATAACTGGAATATGTTTTATGCTACATGTGCCATGTAACAGAGCTCTGCAAAAGTTATGATCTACTGAATATTTTCATCTTATTTGTATGCATGTGTCGTTTTTGTATTCAAAGTTATAAATATTGACTGGGTACTTCTTTGATTTTAAGTAGCCTTAGTAAAGCATTTGGTCAGCTTCTTGAGAAAGGAGTGTGCAAGTTAAGTGCCCAATCAAGAAACACTTAACTGACAATGGATCTTGGAAGGCTCCAATCCACACAAGAAGTCTTCCTGGAGACATTCAAGATAGCATGTGGGCAATGGCTGCTGCCTGTAAAAACTGAGTCACGCATGGACATGTGACTTGCCCATGTGACTCCAAAACGCCATCTTGGAGCTGGATTTTGCACAGGAGAGAGGAGGGGTCTCCACCCACAAGAGAAAGTCTATTTAAGCCCCTGGGAGACCCCTCCATTTGGTCTTCAGCTGGTTCAAGAGACACCTTTAGGGGTGGAGAGGCTAACCTGAAAGAGACTGGAAGAAAGGACAGTAACCACAGGGGGTGTGAGTGATTGCTGGTCCCAGACTAGAAGGAGACTAGTCTGTAAAAGAAGCTTAGTGGAACACCTGTGAGGGTGAGATTTCATCTGTAATCATTTCTTACTGTATTAGGCGTAGCCATGCGTGTTTTATTTTATTTTGCTTGGTAATTCACTTTGTTCTGTCTGTTATTACTTAGAACCACTTAAATCCTATTTTCTGTATTTAATAAAATCACTTTTTACTGCTTAATTAACCCAGAGTATGTATTAATACCTTGGGGGGGCAAACAGCTGTGGATATCTCTCTATCAGTGTTATGGAGGGTGAACCATTTATGAGTTTACCGTGCATACGCTTTATACAGGGTAAAACGGATTTATTTGGGGTTTGCACCCCACTGGGAGCTGAGCATCTGAGTGTTGGAGACAGGAACACTTCTTAAGCTGTTTTCAGTTACTCCTGCAGCTTTTGGGGGAGGTTGTTCAGACCTGGCTCTGTTTGGAGCAGCCCAGCGTCTCTGGCTCAAGCTGGGCAGGGTTCTGCAGTCCCAAGCTGCCAGGGCAGACAGGCTCAGAGGTAGTCTCGGCACATCGGTTCTCAGTCCCCAGCTGCCAGGGCAGACAGACTCAGAGGTAGTCTCGGCACATCGGTTCTCAGTCCCCAGCTGCCAGGGCAGACAGACTCAGAGGTAGTCTCGGCACATCGGTTCTCAGTCCCCAGCTGCCAGGGCAGACAGACTCAGAGGTAGTCTCGGCACATCGGTTCTCAGTCCCCAGCTGCCAGGGCAGACAGGCTCATAGGTAGTCTCGGCACATCGGTTCTCAGTCCCCAGCTGCCAGGGCAGACAGGCTCAGAGGCAGTCTCGGCACATCGGTTCTCAGTCCCAAGGGGGTTTCTGAGATCCAACCCGTCCCACAGCTGCTTTCCCATAGGGGAACTGAGGGGAGGGGGAGGGCTGACGGGGGGGAGCATGATTTGATCTCTTGAGGGGACCTTTACATTGGGCCTCCCCCCCCCCATCAACACGTGAGGCTCCTCCCTGCTCCCCTGGCTCAGAAGCTTCACTCCCTTGGTCTCAGGGGGGCTGCTGCCTCCCCAAAGTCAGACAAGTGGCTGCACGGGAGATATAAGTGTGAGATCAGCTCCCCCATGTGCCTCTCCCGCACTGAACGGGAGTGGGAGTGGGAATCACAGTGGATAGGGGAGTCGCATGCAGAGTGGCTGCCCTGTGCCCTGTCCCAGGGATGTTCCCGACACAGTTAGTTTTAATGACAGATTAACCAGTAAGTAGGTGGTGCCTGCCGGCCTGCTGTGACCTCCTTGAAACCCATTCACCGTTCATTCAGCCCCTGATTGCTTATCCAACCCTCAGGCTTCCTGCTTTTAACCGTTTCTGTTTCCACCACTTGTGGCTCTCAGATCCTGGCACCAACATGACTACAACAATACAGCAAAAACCACCAAGTGTCAGTATCACGTCAAGATGTACAAAAGAAATATCCGAAACCCAGAAGGGATTTGTTGAGTTCACTATTCATTCACTGTCCGTTTGTAACAAGCCCAATTCACACGTTTATTTCACTGAATTTTCACTCTAACAAGTTCTCACGGAGCCCCAACCCTGCACTGTGCCCACATGTTACCCAGCCGGAGGCAGGGCCTCTCTGTGTGCGATCCGCTGGCTGGACTGGATCTCCCAGGGCACAGCAGGGCTAAGGGACGGGTGGTCACTTCACTTGGACAAGGGACCTCTCTAGAGAGCAAATCCCTGACTTTATAGAGGAATTTGTATCCGGAGGTGCTTTTGCTGCCAGGTGCTTGGCACATCAGGGTGGCACGTTGCTCTCCTATACGAATGGGCAGCAGGGCATCCTGGCATATTGGTGCCGGCATAGGAATGTTGTAAAATGATGGAAACCAAACCCCCTTCTGATAGAAACCATGACAGAGGAACCATGGCAGCTGTGGAGAAAGTGAATAAGGAAAAGGTAATTACTTGTTCCCATAATATAAGAACTAGGGGCCCCTATGTTTTGCATGACTAACTAGGTGGTGGGAAAAGGTTATTTTACTCTTTGCAGAGACCCAGAGGTCTAGGTGTGACTGATGCCTCACTGCTGGGAACATGGGCCACCATGTCCATGGAGCCTGAGAAGACAATGATCACTCCAATTACCCGGACATTTGGTGCATAGCAGCTAACGCCCAGGGATGGCTCAGTCTCTGCAGGAAGCCAGTGGGGTCTGAGAAACTGGAGAACAAAGGGCTAACGAGGAGGCCAGGTGACATCTCCAGTACGCACCGGTGTATGACCCAGTATTTCCTTTCTCAGCTCTGAGCTCCAGCCGGGATCCTCCATTCGGGTGTTGGACTGCAGCGAGTGGACTCCCTGAGGGGGCCCAGGTGTGCTGAAGGCTCAGAGAGGTGCAGATCCAAGAGGCAGAGGGGCCGGCGGCTTAACCCCCGAGAGAGAATGGACCACAGAGAAGAGCTGCGGCTCTGAAGGGGGGGTCCCCCAGGGACCGTTTGGAGCCGAGAGAGCACGGGTCCCTGTGAGTCCGTGACAGAGGCACAGACCCCCAGCTGGGGTCAGTGGGACGTAGCTCCACTGGAGTCCATGGGGCAGATCCCAGCTGGGGGCAGTGGGACGTAGCTCCACTGGAGTCCATGGGGCAGACCCCCAGCTGGGGGCAGTGGGACGTAGCTCCACTGGAGTCCATGGGGCAGAGCCCCAGCTGGGGGCAGTGGGACGTAGCTCCACTGGAGTCCATGGGGCAGATCCCAGCTGGGGTCAGTGGGATGTAGCTCCACTGGAGTCCATGGGGCAGAGCCCCAGCTGGGGTCAGTGGGACGTAGCTCCACTGGAGTCCATGGGGCAGATCCCAGCTGGGGTCAGTGGGACGTAGCTCCACTGGAGTCCATGGGGCAGATCCCAGCTGGGGTCAGTGGGACGTAGCTCCGATGGAGTCCATGGGGCAGATCCCCAGCTGGGGTCAGTGGGACGTAGCTCCACTGGAGTCCATGGGGCAGATCCCCAGCTGGTGTAAACCAGTTTAACTCACCGTAGGATCCTTTAGCCCCACTGGTCCCCAGCCCACCCCCGGAGGTGTCAGTTATCTGGGGCTGTTCATCCAGCCCCTACCAGCAGTGTCAGCCCTGGGAAAAGGCCGCTTCTCTCTGCATGCTCTCCGCATGAGGAACCACTGTGTCTCCAGCGCGAGAGCTGAGTAGTGACCACGCCTGAGCCTGTGGCTTCCTCTGCCTCCATCAGAGGGGAGGGGCCCGTCCCCCTCCTTGCACCCAGACGGGGCCGGTGGCTGAGCTGAGAACCCAGCTCCCAGCCCAGAGCGACCAGCTCAGCATGGCGCTAACTCTCCTCCTGCCTCTGCTGGGTAAGTGACCTCCCTCGGCCCCCATCCCTCTGTGGGTCTGTCGGGAGACCCCTCCACGACCCTGCCCCACATCCCTCCATCCCACTCAGCCCCATCCCTCTGTCAGTCTGACTGGTGATCCCCCCCATCAACCTCCCTCCATCCCCCTACTCCCCCATCCTCTCCCCGGAGCTCTGACCCGCTCCTCTCTTCTCTTCCAGCCTCTCTCCAGATGCTCCCCAGGCCGGTGTCCCCCGAAGGTAACGACGTCTCCTGACCTTGCTGAGATGCTCACGGTGGGGGTGGGGAGGACTCAGACAGTGGGGGTGGGGATCCCCCTCCTCTCACACTGTGATGTTTGGCATTGCAAGGAAGGGGGGATCCCCGTGTGCCCCCGTGTCATCCCCTGGGGGTGTGAGGCCCCATTCACAGGTGTCTCCTGTGGAACCTGCAGCAACAGCAGCAGCAGCTCCATTCCAGAGCCACGTCTGTGGGGGGTGGAAGAGTGAACCCAGCTGGGGCCTCTCTGGGGGTCCCTTTGGTGGGTCCCAGCGCAGGCCGTAGGGGAGAAGATGCCCCCGTCCCCATGGCGCTACCCAGCCCCACATTGGCAGCCTCAGCAGAGAGAGCGAGGGCTGGATGGGCCCTGGAGACTGAGCACCCACCTCCCCATTACACTGAGTCCCCCCCCAGGCAGGGGCCCTTCGGGGTGGGGCTGTGTGTGGAGGGGGGGAGCTCTCTGTGCCCCAGCTCTGGGCTCCCACACTGGACTCGGGCCAAGGGAACAGACCCAGCACTGCCCAGCGGGACATTAAAAGCAGCTTCTGCAGAGACCCCAGAGGAAACACAGTGTCTAGAAAATCTCCCCCCTCCCTTCCCCACATCCGGCTGAGCTTCCTCATTTCTCTTTCTCTTTGAAGCCTCCTAGCTACTGCTAGGCAGGTCTGATGGGGCTGATGGGTTCTCCCCCCTCTTCTTCCCAGAGCACAAAGGCTGGGTCCATCTTCTAGTGAGAGACTCCAGGAGCTGGAGGTGTTAGCGTAACAAAGAGACGGTTCAGGGGGAGTTGATCACAGTCTAGCAGCTCCTCGGTGGGGAACAGAAATTGGACAATCGACGGCTCTTCAATAGAGCAGACAAAGATCTAACCTGACCCAGCGCTTGGAGCTGGAGCTAGACAAACAGGCTGGCAATAAGGTGCAGATTTTAACAGTGAGGGGAATGAACCACTGGGACAATTCCCAAGCGGTTGTGGTGGGTTCTCCAGCGCTGGCGGTTTCTGATCCAAGCCTGAGGGTTTCTCCGAGATCTGCTCCAGGTCACAGGGGAATCAATTCAGGGAAGTCCTAGGGCCTGGGTGACACAGGAGGTCGGACTCCATGGTCACAATGGTCTCCTCTGGTCTAGAGAGCTCTGAAAAGATCCCCGAGTGCGAGAGAGTGAGACGGGCCGTGGTTTATGTGCCGTGGTGTATTTCCCAGCGTGAGGGGCGGGTGCCGGGCAGTGAGATGAGGCTGGTTTGTGGGGGATGGTCCCACTATTGTGGGGAACTTCCCTGGTTTATACACTGTCCTGGTGAAAGGGGCCAGTGGAAGGATGTGAGTCCTCGCTCCCACTCCCTTTACCCAGAGGCTGCCTGACCTCAAGTCCCCCTTTCCACGCTCCTGTGCGGCAGAGTCCTCCTAACCCGCCAAGGCTGGGCCAGGATTCCTGGGGGCTCGACCCCCAACCTTGCTGTGGTCACTTGGGGCAGGGGTAGGGTGTCCCCACTCCGGGTGCTCTCTCTGCACTGGGCACTTCCCTGACCCACTGACACACATGCCGTGATACCCAGCCACACAGTTCAAAGCAAATTCATTAAACAGCAACCGATTAAGTAAAATAAGGGGAAATGGGAAGGTGAAAGGAAAACCCGTCACCTGCTCTGTGCACGGGGACGTCACAGCCAGTGTCTCTGGGATGTCAGGGCAGGTCAGTCTGTTCCCCAAACGTCCCAGGTCTCCTGCCCCAGCCCCAGCTCCTCTGCCTCAGCACGGCTGCTGCTGCTCTGCCTCCAGCTCCCTGGGCTGCTGCCCTGGCCCCCCTGGCTCTGGTCCGGCCCTGCTCCCAGCTCAGCTCGGGCCCGGCTCTCTCCTTAGCTCGGCCCCCCTCTGTCTGAGCCAGGCAATTCCAGCTCACATGGAGGATGGGACCCCCCCGGCCTCCTGACTCCCTGATCAGCCGGCCCGCCCTGTCCATCAGCCTGACCTGCAGCATTGGCCTCTCCCCATTGCCCCTGGGGACTGTCAGTATCAGGGTCCTGATTTCCCATCAACCCGCCCCCTTTTAGTACTGGGAGCTAACAGCCAAACACCCCCCTCCCAATGTTAGTAAGGGGACAACAATCCCCTTGTATTTGCTTGCCCTGGAGGGGACGTGGTCCCTGGGCACTGAGCTGGGGCTGGCTGGGTCCGTGTCCAGGATCCCTCCATCTTCTGCTCTTCACTGGCTCGTCCTCTACTTCTGTGTCACCAGCCGCCCAAGTAGGAACCATCTCCTCCCCCGACCCCCTTGTCTTTTCCAGACCCCCTCCGGACTCCCCAGCTCACTGTGTCCCCACAGCAGCCTGTCTACATCACTGGAGAAACTGTGACCCTGACGTGCTCAGCTGACAGGGCCTCCACCGTCTCCCGGGTCCGGTTCTTCAGGGACGACCAGGAAATCGACTCCAAGGAGCTCGCCTCACCTCCGTACAGTTACACGGGCATTATTCGACTGTCGGGGGTGTCTGGATTGCGAACCGTTGCGTACAGCTGTGATTACTGGGAGACAGAGTCTGGGCCAGAGATCCCATCGAACAGGAGCCGACCCATCCCCATAGCAGTGACAGGTGAGAGCCCCCGTCTCCCGCTGTTTGCTGGCCCGGGGCCAGGGTATCTCTTCTCTACGGATGGGGTGAGACACAGCCTGGTGACTCCGTTCTGGACAGGGCCACCCACTGGAATTTCTGGCCCCCATGGTGGTTTTTTGAGGGGGTGTCGGTGCTACTTTGAGGTTCGGGGGCTCCTCGCCCACGGTAACATTTGAGATCTTGGGGACGTTTAATTCAATGAACGTCAAATCTCCCCCGTCTGTGCCCGGTGTCAGGCCCTGCTGTCCGACACTAAAGTTTGGCATTATAATGGCACTGCTGGAGGGAAGCTCGCAGCCCTGATCCCTGCTGACAGGAACCAATTCTAAGTCCTCTGCCCTGCAGCTTCATTCATGATTATCATCAGGAGATGAGGGGGACATGGAGCATCTCAGCTGGGGCTCATCCGGGGGTAGCTTCCCTCCTACCCTCAATGTCACAGGGCCAGGGGGGCTCTGGGTCATGCACCTGCGTGTACCGGATACGCCCGTCTGACCGGGAGATCCCAGCTGGGAAGAACCAGCCCCTCTCCACCAGCCTGGGGGAGGCGGCACTGGGCAGGGAGATCGGGATGGTTTGTGTGTTAGGGACTTTGTTCACCCATCTCCCCGTCCTCCTCACTGTTTGGAGGTTCCTCCCTCGGTCTCCACTGCAGACCCTCCACCACCCCCACGCTCCCTCCTGGCTCCCTGCACCCATCTATATCCGAGGGGAGTCAGTCACCCTCCAGTGCTCGGCTCCCAGGAGTGAAAGGGCGACGGGTGTGACGGAATGGGACTGTTCTTAATGTTTCTATGCCTCAGTTTCCCCGATGCATGTGTGAAGTCTCTAGGTGGTGGGAATAAGGAGTGATTGTTGCAGAGCTGGAGAGGGCCAGTGTGATGGGAGAATGGCCGACACCCGGTCTCCTGGCAACTAATAGCCTATGGCCCTTCTCTGAAAAGGTGGGAGCTGAAGGTGTTAGAACAAAGGGATCAGGTGACCTCCTGGCCCCGGAAGGAGACAAAGGCAAAGGAGGGGCTAGAGAGGGGTCAGTTTGCAGCTGGCTGGGGACATGGAGGGAGGCCCAGAGTCTGGCCTCCCTGCCCCCCGTTTGGAGCTGTGGGGTGAAACGCAGGGAGCCCCCAGGCTGGGGTCTAAGCTCCCTGCCCCCCGGAAGGGCCCGACGAAGTGGTCCTGTTTGTACTGACAAGCTCTGTTTGGACTGTGTTCCTGGACTCCCTAATAAACCTTCTGTTCTGCTGGCTGGCTGAGAGTCCCAGTGAATCCCAGGAAGAGGGGTGCAGGCGCTGACTCCCCTATACTCCGTGACAACGGGATCCAGGGTCCTCAGTCAGAGAGCGGAGCAGATCCCCAAAGGAGTCTTCAGCCAGGGCACCTCAGTGATCAGCACGACCTACTCAGCGGAGAGCACGTGTGACGCTGCCCGGGGACACCCAGGGCTCCGGGGCATGTTCCTACCACCCGCCCTTAGCGTGAGGAAGCCTAGTCTGTGCCTGCTGGGGGCAGCTCCCTGACTCCCTGGTCTCAGCCCCACAAGCCCTCCCCTCCCAGCCCCTGCAGGCTCAGCTGGCCCTGGGCAGGAGCTGCCCCCTCAGGTACCGAGCACTGTTCCCTCTAGGCTGTGTGCATGTGCGCGCACACACAGGTCCTAAAGCCCGCGCACAGCAAAACACTGTGTGCACAAAAATTTGCACAGAAGAAATGTTTTGTGCACAAGGCCTGTCAAAAATTACAGGGAACATTGGTACCGAGGAGGGGACGCTGGTCCCACCGGGTTCCCCCGGAGTGAGATCTCTGCTGCTCAGTGTTTGCCTGGCCTGGAGGGGACGTGGTCCCTGGGCACTGAGCTGGGGCTGGCTGGGTCCGTGTCCAGGATCCCTCCCTCTTCTGCTCTTCACTGGCTCGTCCTCTGCTGCCGTGTCACCAGCTGCCCAAGTAGGAACCGTCTCCTCCCCCCGACCCCCTTGTCTTTTCCAGACCCACCCCCGGCTCCCCTGCTCACCGTGTCCCCAGAGCAGCCTGTCTACATCACTGGAGAAACTGTGACCCTGACGTGCTCAGCTGACAGCGCCTCCACCGTGTCCCGGGTCCGGTTCTACAGGGACGGACAGAAAATCCACTCCATGGATCTCCCCTCACCTCGGTACAGTTACACCAGCTCGATTGAACTGTCGGGGGTGTCTGGATTGCGAGCCGGAGCGTACAGCTGTGATAACTGGAAGACAGTGTCTGGGCGAGAGATCCCATCGGAGAGGAGCCGACCCATCCCCATAGCAGTGACAGGTGAGAGCCCCCGTCTCCCGCTGTTTGCTGGCCCGGGGCCAGGGTATCTCTTCTCTACGGATGGGGTGAGACACAGCCTGGTGACTCCGTTCTGGACATGGCCACCCACTGGAATATCTGGCCCCCACGGTGGTTTTTTGAGGGGGTGTCGGTGCTACTTTGAGGTTCGGGGGCTCCTCGCCCGCAGTATTTGAGATCTTGGGGACGTTTTATTCAATGAACGTCAAATCTCCCCCGTCTGTTCCCGGTGTCAGGCCCTGCTGTCAGACACTAATGTTTGGCATTATAATGGCACTGCTGGAGGGAAGCTCGCAGCCGTGATCCCTGCTGACAGGAACCAATTCTAAGTCCTCTGCCCTGCAGCTTCATTCATGATTATCATCAGGAGATGGATAGGTTTATGGCATCTTACCCAGTTCCCTGCCGGTTCCAATACACCAGGATCCCCTAGTGCATATGTGTATGAGAGGGGAAGGTGCTGCCCTAAGTTACTCTGCACCCATGGGTGATGCACCATCGGATGCAAATGTTTCTATGGAAGATCCGTGAAGAGGTCCCTGACCCCTGTGGAGTTATCGGCTGATGCTCAGAGCTCAGACAGAGACCTCCCCTACTCCTGCTGTGCACTGGGCAACCCAGTCCAGCCAGCGGATCCCACACAGAGAGACCCGGCCTCCTGCTGGGTAACGTGGGCACAGTGCAGGTTTGGGGCTCAGTGAGGTCCAGGGGTACAGGGAGTTCCCCACGGAGACGTCTCCATCCCCCTGTAATTCCTGAGATGAATGTAACCCGGTAACATCTGCCCCTCACCTCCCAGGTCCTTCCCGAGATCCCGGCCGGGTGTGACCCTTGTTCTGTATCGAACGCTGACCCCTGTTTCCAGACCCCCCGTGAACCCGTCCCTCTCCCTGAGCCCCCCCATGTAGCTCCCCAGAGAGTCTGTTCCATTCAAACACGTCACTGCCCCGGGGGTCACCAGGGGTGAAAGTCAGTCCAAAGAAGGGGCGGGGCCTCGGGCGGTAGGGGCGGAGCTGGGGGGGTCAGCGTCCCCCACCAACCCATCCGCGCTGCCCAGGGCTCCAGTGGCTATTTAAAGGGCCCGGGGCTCCAGCCGCTCCTGCGGTAGCGGCAGCATCGACCGGAGCCCTGGGCCCTTTTAAATCGCCGGCCCCAGGACACTCCTCCTTTCCCTCCCCCGCCCCGTTGGCAGCAACGTTAACGCGCAGCACGTTGAGGGTCCTTAAAGTGATGCAGCGGCAGCGCTTTAATGTGGGCTGCTCCGGGCCCGTCCCGTCTCCTTACCGGTTCGCCGCCCCGCCCCGCACCGGCTCCCTTTCGGCCCGGGGGGTCACAAACGTGCCGGATTCTCATGCAACAGGCTCCCCAGTGCCCGTTAAACCTCCTAGTGCCAGTGCGGGGTCAATGCCCATCGCACAGGGTCAGGGTTTGGGGATTGGAAACGCTCCCCGGCCCCATCACTCCCCGTCTGCGCAAATGCTCCCTCGGACACAGAACAAACATGGGTTAAAACAACAGCCCGAGGCCCCAGTGGAACCAGGGCTGGTTCAGAGTCGTCGCTAGGAATGAGAGATCCCGGCTGGTGAGAATCAGCCAAATCTCCCAAGGAGTCTGTGGGTGGAGCTATATCAATGTAAATGACCCTGGCTCCTTTGGAGTCAATGGGGCAGATCCCAGCTGCCGTGTGTGACGCTCCCCAGGGGGGTACCCAGGGCTGTGAGGCACGTCGCTACCACCTGCCCTTAGCGTGAGGAAACCTGGTCTGTGCCTGCTGGGGGCAGCTCCCCGACACCCCCGGCCTCAGCCACACAAGCCCTCCCCTCCCCCTCTCCTCCCGGCCCCTGCAGGCTGAGCTGGCCCTGGGCAGGGGCTGCCCCCCTCAGGTACCAGGGAGGGGACGCTGGTCCCACTGGGTTCCCCGGCAGAGAGATCTCTGCTGCTCAGTGTTTGCCTGGCCCGGTGGGGACGTGGTCCCTGGGCACTGAGCTGGGGCTGGCTGGGTCCGTGTCCAGGATCCCTCCCTCTTCTGCTCTTCACTGGCTCGTCCTCTTCTGCCATGTCACCAGCCGCCCAAGTAGGAACCGTCTCCTCCCCGACCCCCTTGTCTTTTCCAGACCCACCCCCGGCTCCCCTGCTCACCATGTACCCGACGCAGCCTGTCTATGTAACTGGAGAAGCTGTGACCCTGACGTGCTCCGCTGACAGGGCGTCCACCGTGTCCAGGGTCCAGTTCTTCAGGGATGACCAGGAAATCCGCTCCAAGGAACTCCGCTCACCTCGGTACAGTTACACGGGCATTATTCGATTGTCGGGGGTGTCTGGATTGCGAGCTGGAGAGTACAGCTGTGAATCCTGGAAAACTGTGTCTGGGCGAGAGATCGCATCAGAGAGAAGCCGACCCATCTCCATAGAGGTGACAGGTGAGACCCCCCCCCCCCGACCCCGTCCGTCTCCTGCTGTCTGCTGGCCCCCTGGTGGGGTGTCTCTCCTCCATTCACGGGGTGAGACAGCGCCCAGTCACTCAGCTCGTGACAGGGCACCCACCGGGTCAGTGTCACTCCCTGGCTCTCTGGATGCTGTGGTGGGTTTGTGGGAGGGGGGGTCACTGGTGCTATTTTAAGTTTTGGGGGATCCCAGGCAGAAGTAACGTTTGAAAACTTGGGGATGGTTATTGAAATAAAGCCCAAATTTCCCCCCTCTCTTGTCAGTGTGAGGCCCTGGTGTGCAACACACTGTGCGGGGAGAGGGTCCCAGCTGATCACTAAAGTTTGGCACTAAGAGAGCACTGCTGTGGGGGAAGCTCACAGCTCTGGGCACTGCTGTGGAGAGCTCGCAGCCCTGTTCTCCTGGCTCACAGAGGACCCAGCCCTGCTGCTGCTTTCATGATTCTCATCAGGAGATGGATCAGTTTCTCTTGTCACCCCATCCCCCTGCCGGCACCAATACACCAGGATCCCCCACTGCCCGTGTCTATGGGAGACGAAGGTGCACCCTGAGGTGCTCAGGCCCCGGGGGTGAAAGCATCATTAGATCCAAACTCTTCTCTGAAAGATCTGGGATCTGATCTCCAAAGAGGTCCCCGGTCCAAGTGGAGTGACCAGCTGATGCTCACACCTGAGACAGGGACCACCCGTCCCTCAGCCCTGCTGAGCACTGGGAAACCTGTTCCAGCCAGCAGATCCCACACCGGGAGGCCCTGCCTCCATCTGGGTAACATGTGGGCACAGGGCAGCGTTGGGTTCAGTGTGGTACAGGGGTGCAGGGAGTTCCCCACAGAGAAGTCTCCAGCCCCCTCTCATTCCTGAGATGAATGTAACCTGGTAACGTCTGCCCCTCACTTCCCAGGCCTTCCCGAGATCCCGGCTGGGTGTGACATTCTTCTGTAACTAACCCGGATCCCTCTCTTTCCAGACCCCCCTGCAGCTCCGTCCCTCTCCCTGAGCCCTGGTCTCCCTGGGTACCTCCCCGGAGAGCCTGTTCCCCTCGCAGGCTGGGCTGCCCCTGGGGTCACAAAGCTGCAGTATCCAATTCAACGTGGACAGGGGGGCATGGAGCATCTCAGCTGGGGGCTCATCTGGGGGTAGCTTCCCTCATACCCTCAATGGTCACAGGGCCAGGGGGGCTCTGGGTCATGCACCTGCATGTACGGATACACCCGTCTGACTGGGAGATCCCAGCTGGGAAGAACCAGCTCCTCTCCACCAGCCTGGGGGAGGCGGCACTGGGCAGGGAGATCGGGGTGGTTTGTGTGTTAGGGACTTTGTTCATCCATCTCCCCGTCCTCCTCACTGTTTGAAGGTTCCTCCCTCGGTCTCCACTGCAGACCCTCCACCACCCCCACGCTCCCTCCTGGCTCCCTGCACCCATCTATATCCGAGGGGAGTCAGTGACCCTCCAGTGCTCGGCTCCCAGGAGTGAGAGGGCAACGGGTGTGACGGAATGGGACTGTTCTTAATGTTTCTATGCCTCAGTTTCCCCGATGCATGTGTTAAGTCTCTAGGTGGTGGGAATAAGGAGTGATTGTTGCAGAGCTGGAGAGGGCCAGTGTGATGGGAGAATGGCCGACACCCGGTCTCCTGGCAACTAATAGCCTATGGCCCTTCTCTGAAAAGGTGGGAGCTGAAGGTGTTAGAACAAAGGGATCAGGTGACCTCCTGGCCCGGGAAGGAGACAAAGGCAAAGGAGGGGCTAGAGAGGGGTCAGTTTGCAGCTGGCTGGGGACATGGAGGGAGGCCCAGAGTCTGGCCTCCCTGCCCCCCGTTTGGAGCTGGGGGGTGAAACGCAGGGAGCCCCCAGGCTGGGGTCTAAGCTCCCTGCCCCCCAGAAGGGCCCGACGGAGGGGTCCTGTTTGTACTGACAAGCTCTGTTTGGACTGTGTTCCTGGACTCCCTAATATACCTTCTGTTCTGCTGGCTGGCTGAGAGTCCCAGTGAATCCCAGGAAGAGGGGTGCAGGGCCGGACTCCCCTATACTCCGTGACAACGGGATCCAGGGTCCTCAGTCAGAGAGCGGAGCAGATCCCCAAAGGAGTCTTCAGCCAGGGCACCTCAGTGATCAGCACGACCTACTCAGCGGAGAGCACGTGTGACGCTGCCCGGGGACACCCAGGGCTCCGGGGCATGTTCCTACCACCCGCCCTTAGCGTAAGGAAGCCTAGTCTGGGCCTGCTGCAGGCAGCTCCCTGACTCCCTGGTCTCAGCCCCACAAGCCCTCCCCTCCCAGCCCCTGCAGGCTCAGCTGGCCCTGGGCAGGAGCTGCCCCCTCAGGTACCGAGCACTGTTCCCTCTAGGCTGGGTGCATGTGCGCGCACACACAGATCCTAAAGCCCGCGCACAGCAAAACACTGTGTGCACAAAAATTTGCACAGAAGAAATGTTTTGTGCACACGGCCTGTCAAAAATTACAGGGAACATTGGTACCGAGGAGGGGACGCTGGTCCCCCTGGGTTCCCCGGCAGTGAGATCTCTGCTGCTCAGTGTTTGCCTGGCCCGGTGGGGACGTGGTCCCTGGGCACTGAGCTGGGGCTGGCTGGGTCCGTGTCCAGGATCCCTCCCTCTTCTGCTCTTCACTGGTTCATCCTCTGCTGCCGTGTCACCAGCCGCCCAAGTAGGAACCGTCTCCTACCCCGACCCCCTTGTCTTTTCCAGACCCACCCCCGGCTCCCCAGCTCACCGTGTCCCCAGAGCAGCCTGTCTACATCACTGGAGAAACTGTGACCCTGACGTGCTCCGCTGACAGGGCGTCCACCGTGTCCCGGGTCCGGTTCTTCAGGGGCAACCAGGAAATCCATTCCAAGGAACTCGCCTCACCTCCGTACAGTTACACGGACATTATTCGACTGTCGGGGGTGTCTGGATTGCGAGCTGTAGAGTACAGCTGTGAATCCTGGAAAACTGTGTCTCGGCGAGAAATCGCATCAAAGAGGAGCCAGCCCATCTCCATAGAGGTGACAGGTGAGACCCACTCCCCCCTGCCCCCGTCCGTCTCCTGCTGTCTGCTGGCCCCCTGGTGGGGTGTCTCTCCTCCATTCACGGGGTGAGTCACCGCCCGGTCACTCAGCTCCGGACAGGGCCACCACCTGGGTCAGTTTCAACCCCCCTAAGTCTGGTCAGTGTCACTCCCTGGATCTCTGGCTCCTCTAGTGGGTTTTGGGGGGGCCGTAGTGCTACTTTGGGTTTCATGGTCTCCCAGCCAGCAGTAACATCTGGAACTCGGGGCCCGTCTCATGTGAGTGCCAGGCCCTGACGTCAGACACACCTTGGGGGCGGGGGGGATTCGGCACCCCAACAGCAGGGAGGGGCTCCTCGCTGATCAGTAAAGTTTGTCACTGAGGGGGCACAGCTGTGGGGGAACTTTCAGCCTGTCACCCTGACTCTCGAGTTGTGTCGTTCTACACCCTCAGCCCTGCCCCTCCAGTCACAATTGTTATTAGAAGAAGGGTCAATTTCCGATGTCACCCTGACCCCCTACCGGCACCAGGTCACCAGGTCCCTACGGCCCATGTGTTTGGGAGGGGAAGATGCTGCCCTGAGGTGCTCGGCCCCAGCCATGAAAGCACCATTGGATACGAATCCTTCTCTCAGAGCAGGGATTTGGTCTCTGACGAGGTCCCCGGTCCCAGTGGAGCGACCGACTGACGCTCACAGCTGGGACAGAGACCACCCGTCCCGTACCCCTGTCGGGCACTGGGCAGCCTAGTCCAGCCAGTGGGTCCCACACAGAGATGCCCGGCCTCCTGCTGGGGAACGTGGGCACAGAGCAGGGTTCCGGCTCTGTGAGGTTCAGGGAGTTTCCCATGGAAACGTCTCCATCCCCCTCTAATTCCTGAGATGAATGTATCCTGGTAACATCTGCCCCCCAGCTCCCAGGCCCTTCCAGTGATCCCTGCCGGGTGTGACCCTTCTTCCGTATCTATTCTGACCCCTGTTTCTGTGACCCCACTGCAGTCCCGTCCCTCTCCCTGAGCCCAGACAACCCCCGGTACCTCCCCGGAGAGCCTGTTCCCCTCACACGCTGGGCTGCCCCTGGGGTCACAAAGCTGCAGGATCCAATTCGACATGGCAGCAGGATGGAGCATCTCAGCTGGGGGGCTGATCCAGGGGCAGCTTCACTCACCCCTGGAGGATCACAGCTCTGGGGGATCTGGGTCGTGCACCTGTCTGTACTGGGTTCCCCCATCCAGCCGGGAGATCGAACCAGGGAAGAACCAGCCCATCTCGATCAGCCTGGGTTAGGCGGCTCTGGGCAGGGAGATCGGATGGTTTGTGTCTGTGTGTGTCAGGGACTTTTCTCATCTAGCTCCCCTCCTCCTGTTGTGGGGGTCCCCCTCTCCATCTCTATACCAGACACTCCACCTCCCCCCACACTCTCTCTAGACCCCCTTCACCCCATCTCTATTTGAGGGGAGTCGGTCACACTCGGGTGCTTGGGTCCAATGAATGAGGAATCAACGGAGGATATACATGATTAAATCAAAGAGGGGTTGGATTTCCAGTGGGGTCTCCAGCCAGGACACCTGGCTGATCAGCATGACTTACGCAGCAGACAGCGAAGCGTACGCCTGTCTGTACTGGAGAGTGGGGTAAGCTCCCATTTGAATGGAGCCTCCTGTCCTGTTGTCAGTGATGGGTGAGACCCTATTTCCACCTGCGGGTGGGTGACACATGAGGGTCGTCACTGGGGAGGACCCTTCTCCATCCCTTCCCAGCCACGGCCAGGAATTGTGCTGCTGCAGCCCCAGGCCATGATCCCAGTGCTCCCAGTGCCCCCTGCCTGTCCCCAGCCAGACAGCCCACAGAGCCATTACCAGAGCCTGGGACTTTCTCCTCTCCCCCTCTGCACTGACCCCTCGGCCCCAGATGCTCCTCTCCACAGAACAATCGTCTTCCCCTCCCTCTGCTCTCCAGACCAGCCCCCAGCCTCTCTGCTTTGCCCTTCCCCCAACTCATTCCTCTTAGGCACAGACCCCACAGCCAAGGAAGGGAGTTGAACTCCGACGTGGTCCCCATCTCAGCCAGGAGGGGCCAGTGGGGTAACAGCTGAGGCAAAGAAACCAGAGCCCCAGACCGGGATAATCCAGGCCAGTCAATGGATCAGAGATCATACTTCATAGGATGCCAGACCAGAAATGACCAGTGTGTCCATCTAGTCTGACTTCCAGCATTGCACAGGCCAGAGAACTGGAGCAGAACCAGCGTTAACATCGCTCTGGCCACCACTCCTGCCTCTTCTCATTCCAGCTCAGCTTATTATCCTCTCTCCTTCCACCCTGGAGTCTAGTCTTTGAATTTACATCTGCTCCTTTCACTCCCCTCCTCTACTGCCCCCTTTGCTCTTCATGCTCCCGATGAGCCTCACGCTACAACATTCAGCCTAACATGGCTTCCCAACAGGGACAATGGCCTCCTCACTGCTTTACACGACCACCTCACTGGCAACACGGCTGCTATTCTGATGCCAACACAGCCACAAAATGAGGCTGCTCAGCACAGCACAGAGCACATTTATCCAATATGGCTGCCGGATTTCCAATATGGCCGCCCTTCAGACAGCAGCACAACCTATGGCTACTCAACATAGCCAAGAACATGGCTGCCAAACAGAAACAGATCTGGGCGTTCTACATGGCCACCTTGTGCCTCTCCCCTCTGGGAAGGTAGAATCCCACCAGGACCATCCAGATCTCAGCCAGTCTGGCCAGAGTGAGGGGATCTGCAGAGAGAACTGGGACCTCCCTATCTACCCAGATCTCCGTAAATATCAGGGGCTGGAGCACTAGTAATGGAGAGGTGAGAGAAAATGAGTCATGGCCTGGTGCCCCTGGCCACCTTCTGACCCCCTTGTCACAGCCCCACATTGTATCTGAAGGAAGCAATCCCCACCCCAGCCCGGCTCTCACTCATTTCTGTGGGGAGCCCCTCAGGAGCCTGAAGAGAAGCACGAGACTCTGGAGAGAGAATAAAGTTCAGCTGTAAATAAATTGAATTCCAGGCACCATCTCCACTTTCCCACCTGTCACGGAGTGTGGGGGAGTCAGGTCCTGCACCCCTCTTCCTGGGATTCAATGTGACTCTCAGCCAGCCAGTAGAACAGAAGGTTTATTAGGGTTGTCAGGAAAGAGTCCAAACAGAGCTTGTAAGTATGCCCAGGACCCCTCAGCTGGGGCCTTCTGGGGTGCAGGGAGCTTAGACCCCAGCTCTGGGGCTCCCTGCGTTTCACCACCCAGCTCCAAACTCTCTCCAAAAACAGCCAAACCTCCAGCAGGCTCTTCCCCTCCCCCGGGGCCCCTCCTCTAGCCTTTTACCATTCTCCCAGCCAAAGGTGTCACCTCCCAACCCCCGTCCTGGCTCATGTTACAGCCTCAGGTAAAGTCTCGCATTCCCGATGCAGCCTTTCCCAATGCAGCCAGCCTCTCAGGTCAGATCCATCTCGCTCTCTACTCCATCACACCACCACCATACCTCTGCTGACACCTGTCCTTTTTTAATCCCCACAGATCTCCCTCCCCAGCCTTGGCTGAGCATGGATCCCCCGTCCGAAGTGGTGAGCGAAGGGCTCCCCCTTTTCATCACCTGCACGGCCCCCAGGGATGCTGGTCAGCGGAGGTTTCACTTCTACAAGGATGGAGAGAAGCTCGTTTCTGGGAATGTGGGGTCTGAGATCAGCACCCCAGAGCCCAGCACCAGCTCTGTGAACATCTCTGTGCTCAGCGTCCCGCAGGCCAGTCCCAACAACACCGGGGAATTCACCTGCGAGTACGAGGAGAACATGGGTGGGAGGTGGATCCTTTCCCCCAGGAGCCACGCTGTGAATGTCACTGTGACAGGTGAGACTTCCCTAATTCCTTAATCCAGATCCCTGGTTTGCTCCCATTGGAGGGAACCATCCCCTGGAGCTCTCCTGGGAAAGGGGGTTGGATGAGGTGGCAGATGTCACATGGAGATAGAAACTAAAGTGGAGAGGAAAATCCTCCCTCTCCTCCCATGTCCTTTCTATCTATGATACTTCGATGGCCATGTGACCTATTATCTGAGCTCCTCACAATGTTGTTAATGGATTTAGCCCCTCAGTGCCCATTTAAGAGATGGGGAACAGAGGCAAAGAGAAGACGAGTCCCACAGGGGGCCTGCAGGACAGCAGGGAATTGAACCCCCATAGCCAGTGTTCAAGAGCAGCCCCATAACCACTGGACCATCCTTCCCCTCTTTGGAAAGGGGAGCAGGCTGTTACAGACGGAATGTGCAATAGACAACATAGTGAGAGGTTGTCACAGCAAATTTGTTTCAAGGTTGGATTCCCAGACCTTTTGACATGGCTGCCTGGCTGTTCTTCCCTCCCTATTCTATGTCTGCTGCATGAACAGCCTCACACTATACCCGTGACATTCTGCTGAGTGCTGGTGGTGTCTTGCTTCTGGTTGGAGCCCTGGCTGCTCTCATCTGCTGCTGCCTTAGGAAGAAAAGAGGTGGGTGAAAGGGGGCAAGGGGCTGTGATCTCCCACATGCGATATGGTCTCACCAAAAACTATTCTGTAGTGATCAGTGTAAATAATTTTAAACCATTAACAACTACAAAGAATCCTACCACTGTGTGCATACGGAAACCAAATTCTAAAATATGCATGGTAAACGAGGTATTTACCTTTCAATGAGAAGACAAAGTACAATAAGAAGCTAGAGTTCTAAAGCAATATTTATAGGCTTTCCAACGTGTAGTGGGTCATGTTCGATTTATTAACACATCATGTCAAATAACCAACTCAGCTGAAGTTTGATTGAAGACAAATCATTTCATTTGATGTGAGCACTAAAACCTTTGGATGTGGTTAGGGCGAAGTGAGGGGTAAACTAATGTAAAATGTGCAGTCTTCTTCATGCCTCTAGGCAGGGAAAATAGAGATTTAAACAAATACAGATAAATTGTTGGACTGTTTTCCCCTGTGCCCTGGCAGAAACCCCAGAATCACACACGCACTGAAATCAATAGTTACAAGGTTGCACATTGCAGCTAGGCATTGCCTCATGGTATCTCCCCACTTCAGCTCTGTTCTCATCTGGTTCTGTTTTAGTTCCAAAGCCTCTGAAAAGCACCAAGGGATCTGAGCCCGGAGAACGCACCAGGAACCAGGATCCTGGTCGTGATAATAAGGGATTAAAAGCCGGAGCGGAGCAGATGGAACAGGTACCGTGAATGGATTTATAGGCTAAACTTCAATCCCCAGCACAGTCCAACCCCCTGGAAACAGCAACGCCTGGATCTTTTGCCCACTCCTGAGATGCAGCTCCCTCTCTGGGGTGGGGCAGCCAGATAACAGCCACAAAGAGATGCTGCACAGGGTTTGTTCATGTGGGAGGAAGGACTGGGAATTCGTCATCCCTTTCCCCACCACTCCAAGCCTCCATTGAATCACAGAAATGTAAAACTGGAAGGGACCTCAAGAAGCCATCTAGTCCAGCCCTCTGTGCCGAGGTAGGATTACTTAAACCTAGACCATCCCAACGGGATGTCCAACGGTTCTTAAAAACCTCCTGTGAACAGAGATTCCACAACCTCCCTAGTCACCTGTTCCAGAGCTTAACTACCCTTAGAGACTGAAAGTTTCTCTTAATATCTAACCTAAATCTCCCTCGCCGCATATTAATCCCATTACATCTTGTCCTACCTTCAGTGGATACAGAGACCAACTGAGCACTGTCCTCTTTAGAATGTCATGTTAGAAGATGGTTATCACGTCCCCCCTCAGCTTTCCCATCTCTAGACTAAACATGGCCAGTTCTTCCACCCTTTCCGCATAGGTCATTTTTCTAAACTTCTGATCAGTTTTGTTGCTCTTCCCTGGACCTTCTCCAGTTTGTCCACGTCTTTAAGTGAGTCGCACAGAACTCGACACAGTACTCCAGCTGAGTCCTCAGCAGAGCCGAGTGGGACAACGGTTACCTCCTGTGTCTTACATACGACAGTCCTGTTCATACACCCCAGAATGAGATTCGCCTTTTTCTCAGCAGCATCGTGCTGTCGCCTCATCTGCAATTTGTGCCCCACTCGAGCTGCTTTCCTGCAGTACCGCTGCCGTACAACCCTTCTGTCCTGCTGCCTTTCACTTTTCCTTCCTAAAGGGAGTACTTTGCACTTCCCTACATTCCATTTTACTGGACACAATTCAGGGGAATTCTCCCTTTTTTTGAGATCACTTTGATCTTCTCCTCCATTGTCTTTGCAACCATCTATTTGATAGGCATATTCTTCATTCCACCATCCAAGTTCTTAGTGTCCGTGCACCCCTCCCCCTCCCCATTTCTCTTTCCTCTCCCACCAGGGCTCGGACGTCACCTACGCGCTCGTAGAATTCCCGGCCTCACAGGCCCACACAACCCAGATGAAAAACAAAGCCAAGCCTGCTGAAGATGAGCATGTGCTGTATAGCGAGGTGGTGACAACGCACACCCAGAAGGCAACTAAATAAGGACGGAAACTCTCTATACGTCTCTCTGCATGTTGGCCCCCTCCTCCAGGCATCCATATCCTTAACCCTTTATACCCCAAGAAGCCTTTTACGCCTCTTGGGGATGGGCACACCCAAAACACCATTGACAGAATATTTAGCCAACCAGCATCTTGTCAAGTATCATATAAAAACTGGTGACCCGTTGGTCATGAACACCACTGCGTGATGTATGCACAGAGTGTGTAGCAAGCGTTACGTATGTATGCTGGAAATATGCTATGGGGGTAGTTGATAAAGAAGCCAGCCCTAGACAAAGGCATGTGGATTCATGCGTCTGCGTGAATCAGGCTAACTGGCGGATAAGAGAAACAGCCTGGCTTGTGTGCTGCTGGCCGGTCTGATGCCCACTCTTACCCAGGCTGCAGGCATTAGCTGAGAACTTACAACCTCATAGCTGGAGACCAGAGCAGGTCACCTGTGTGTTAGATTTGCTCTAAATAAGTATTAGTCTTATAAGAATGTCTTTAGTGTTTAGACGCTATGAAATGCTTGTATGTTGCTGCCTGCATTCATTCACTGATCATGTCCATATCCCATGTTATAAGGTGATAGTTAAATGTTTGCTCTGATCCTGTAAACGCCCACAGTCAGGAGAGAAACATGACCAAGTCTGAAATATGAGTTTGCCACAAGAAGAGTTATTTCCTGCCCAGCAAAAGCAGGCCCATAGACACCAGACAGGCCATTGTGGAACATCAGAGGACAAAACACTTTGTTGATTGCGTCCCCCCACCCATATAGAGGAGACGTGGATGGGAACTTGTCCCCTGCTCTTGAACTCTGGGGGAAGGGAATAAAAATCCCTGAGAAGAAGAAATTGTGTCTTTTTGGCTGGCTGAACTCAGAAGGGCCAGAGACTCTGAACTGAAGCCAGAGGTCCCCAGGGGCTGCCTCCTACTCTGCCCTGAAAGACCCTTTGAATTGACAGATCACTACAAATCTGTCACTCTTCAGATTTCCATGGTAACTCACTGGCCTGTGTCTGTTTGATTGCTTTTACCTGCAGATAACTTTTGTATTCCTTTTTCCTAGTTAATAAACCTTTATAATAGGATTGGCGGCAGGCGTTGTTTTTGGTGTAGGATCTAGGGTACCAGTTGATCTGGGGTAAGTGACTGGTCTCTTGGGCTTGGAAACAACCTAAGAGCGATGTGATTTTTGGTGTGACCATTGTGACGGGATCTCCGGGGTGAAGCCTGGGACCATGGGACCCCTGAACTCTCTGCAGCCTGGGCTGTCTCTCACAGTGCTTTGCTAGTGACTAGCAGCAAGCCACTCCTGGCGCTGTGATCACTCAGCACACCCGCAGCTGTATTGCACGAATGCTTCCAGAGCCACTCGTGAATTACACAAGAAAGGCACCAGCCAGATCCCCCCAGCTCCCAGCACTGCACCTCAGGAATAGACCCCTTTTTTATTTTATAATATACCACCTCGTCTCCATTTTCCAAAGCCTAGGACCCTCTTGTAAACAACTTTCTGCGTTTTCTCAAGGGCTTTTGTCTCTATTTGCCACTGATTTTTGTTCCTTACGATAGAAGGCTGCTGCCCCTCTATCTTTTTTGAGGTTTTTTCTCGCAGGCCCGTGCAATAGTCCAGGACTAGTTCTTTCAAACTGTCACAGTTGATCTTTTCACAGTTTGCTACGTTCAGGGTAATCCCTTTCTTTCATACAGGCCTTTCCTCCCGACAGTTTATACCCGGATGTTTTCGGGCCTGCCGAGACAAACACAGATCGTCACAGATCGTCACAAAGCCATTTTCAATAGATTTTTTTTTTTTTATTTACAGCTACCAAGTTTTATATCGCATGTTGGTCCCCTCACCTTTCTCTAACTTAATCCCTTTAGATTTCTTACAAAGAGTCTTTTTCTTAAGCAGGGTCCTGTCACTTTTTGTGCGGCCCAGACGGTCAATATAACGCTGTAATCAGGCATCTTCCGGTTTGGTCAATTTCTTTAAAACACGGTCAGGGTCTCCACTGAATTGCACAGCATTTAGCAAGATCACCCCTTGCAAATGTTCTTGGGTTAGGCACAGACATTGCATAGCATAACCTATGGCAATAACAGTGTTGAATGAGCTTTCCAAACACAGCTCAGCACACAGGCCCTGGAGCTTGCACTTTATATCCATTGAAGTCCAAGTCACACAGTCATGGTGCCGTTGGCCTGGCGCATCTATGACGCAGCCCTCACAATCTTCAAAAAGCTTTTCCGTAAGGCAGTGATTAAGGACAGCATAAACAGAACACATAGAATAGCCCACCTGACATTCTTATGCTCACGACATGGCACTGGCTCAGTTAATTCCATGCCAAGCCTCCTCCTAAACTCCTCATAGCCATCATCCTTGGAGTCCTCTTCAACAATCTGTAGCGGTGTTGAGCAAAAAGAAGGCGGGCCCGGTTCATCTTCGCTGTTTGATCCAACGCTGTCCAGGGCCTCTGGGTCCTCTAGAAAGGCATCGTCGAGCTGTTGAGAGATTTTCAGACAAGAAACAAGTGTAAGTTCCCACTGCTTGTTTTTACATGTAAGCAGAGTAAGGATGAGCTCTACCCTGACACCTGGTGGTGAATTGTGGTGGGTTGTGGAAAAGAACTTCAGGGGCTGATCTCATTTACATAGACACATCCACTCCGCCTAGATGGTCACTTTGGCTGCTGTTGGAGCCCCAGTTTCTCTGTTATTGGGGCAGGAAGAATAAACTGTTATTATCCTGAGTATGTGAATCAAGGACAGTGGAACTGTACTTGACCTTTTGTTATGATGGAGAGACTCGCCATCAACTAAGCAGCACTCGCTAGGCAAGGGACATGGGTTCCAAAACCCAGTGAACTGATAGAGGCTGTGGACAGGTATATATAATGTTTCTACTTCATGGTCTAAGAGATATAGATAAGGTTTTCATCTCGAGGCTAAAAGGCCAAAAATATCAAGACACTTGATCATAGCCTTTGATAGGCCAAGAGACTACTTACATTTGTACCTGGTGGTGTGGGCCCCCTTGTGAGGGCCTGAAACACCAATTGTACCTTCTCCTCTCTCCACTGTGGAATATCAGAGCTCCTTTTGATTCCATTAGGAGTCTAGTAACAGGCTGCTGAGCTGAATTCACTTTGAGCCAATGGTGCACCAGCACTGAGGCTCCCCTACTACAAGCTGAAATCACTAAAGAGCTAAGATTACTGAGCACTGTTTTTAACTAGTGGGGGGGGGGCTGAAGATATGTTGCTGAGCGGCTGGTGGAGCAGTTTGCAGGACGGCTGACAGAGTGGAGTGGCTGGCGGAGCGGAGCAGTTTGTGGGACGGTTGGAGCGGCTCACGGGATGGCTGGCAGAGCGGAGCGGAGCCCCATGGAGAGGCGGGGCAGTCGGCCTTGGACCACATAAGGTGCCTGTAAGAGTCTCGGTCTACGGCGGGGTGGTGGGGCGCCAGCCCGCCTCGCTGTGCTCGGTCGAGTATCTTGGGGAATCGGCGGTCTCAGACCCGAACTCCTCGGGTCGGGTCCGGTGCGGTAGCGGCTAAGCCCTGGCCAGGGCGGGGAACAAACAGCCGAGAGCTCAGGCCCTCAGGCAGGGGCTGAGCAGACAGTAAGTCAATGAGCCCTGGCCCTGGGGCAGGGCGGGGCAGCAAATAGTTCAGAGCTCAGACCCTCAAGCAGGGGCTGAGCAACAGTAAGTCAATGAGCCCTGGCCCTGGGG
This sequence comes from Chelydra serpentina, assembly GCA_037349315.1. NCBI lineage: Eukaryota > Metazoa > Chordata > Testudines > Chelydridae > Chelydra > Chelydra serpentina. Next base: position 188,631 of record JBAIAC010000346.1, read on the forward strand.
CAGGGCGGGGCAGCAAATAGTTCAGAGCTCAGACCCTCAAGCAGGGGCTGAGCAGACAGTAAGTCAATGAGCCCTGGCCCTGGGGCAGGGCGGGGCAGCAAATAGTTCAGAGCTCAGACCCTCAAGCAGGGGCTGAGCAACAGTAAGTCAATGAGCCCTGGCCCTGGGGCAGGGCGGGGCAGCAAATAGTTCAGAGCTCAGACCCTCAAGCAGGGGCTGAGCAACAGTAAGTCAATGAGCCCTGGCCCTGGGGCAGGGCGGGGCAGCAAATAGTTCAGAGCTCAGACCCTCAAGCAGGGGCTGAGCAACAGTAAGTCAATAAGCCCTGGCGCAGGGCGGGGCAGCTAATAGTTCAGGGCTCAGACCCTCAAGCAGGGGCTGAGCAAACCCAGGTCCTGGTTCTGCGGAACCTGGGAGAGGGGGAGACTGCCACCCACACCTTGGGTGGCAGGGGGGACACAGGCCCACCCACTCCACTGCGTCCCGGCGCCCTAACAGCGGCAAAGGATCCGCCGCTGGGTCAGTGGGGATCCTGGCCGCAACACACTGACATGGGCTCTGGCCCCGGTGCAGCCAGACTGGGGTCGGCTGTCCCCGGGCCACTTCCTAACTCCCCCTCGGGCGGTACCTGAGTCCAGGGGGTGTCCTCGGCGGGTTCTAGCCCCATGGGCTCCTCGTCCGACTCGCGGTCACTCGGCAGGTCCGGCAACTCTTCTGGAAAGTAGCCGCTTGGCAGTTCTGGCCACTCCTCTGGAGAGGGGCCGCTCGGCGGGCCCGGCCACTCCAGGCGAGTACCTGGGGCCACAGGGGTTTCCCAGTCCCGAGGTAAGCCGGCTGCGTCTGGTCTCCCTGCTGGCTGGGTTTCTAGTGAGCTCCGCAGGCCTGCCTTTGTACTTCCGGGTCGCTCCATTCTACTTCCGGGTCGCTCCATTCTACTTCCGGGTCGCGGCCCGTCTCTGGGTGGAGCGGGCCCCGAGCCTCCTGGCCCCGCCCACTCTGGCCACTGGGCTGGTGTTTCACTCTGCGGGGAGGTGGGGCGCCAGCCCGCCTCGCTACAGTGCCCCTTAAACTCCCTCCCCCCCCCCCCCCATTTCCACCCACGCTGGGAGGTAAAACTCTGCAGTTGAACTTTTGAATTCTGGGGCTGCACTGACCAGGGACAGAGACTTTTGGGTTGCTGAACTTTGGGGACTTTGGGTTGCTGGACTCAAGAACAGCTCTGCGGAAAGGACACGGCCCAATTTGCTTGGAGGCGGGTCTTTTGCTCATGGTTTGTGTTACAAATCCTGTTTGTGGTGTTTCCCCAACAGAATGCCACATTGCTTTTCTCCGTTATGAAAAGACTTTTGCTACACTCAGACTCTGCTTGCGAGAGGGGAAGTATTGCCTCTTAGAGGCACCCAGGGGGATGGTATGTGGTTGTTCCAGGTCACTGGGTGGGGGCTCGAGCCGGTTTTGCATTGTGTTATTGGAATGGAACCCCTAGATACTGAACCCGGCCCTTGTTGCTGCTGACTCTGAAGAGCAGAAGGGTTACATACATTTACACAACCCTGGTTCCTAACCTCATTACACATACACACACACACACACACACACACACACACACGTTACTTCTAAATTGTTCATTTACCTGAGCGACGTACCTTGTCCGCCAGTGACTCCCCCGAGCTGCGTTCGCCTCCCCCCCTCCACTCACTGACTCACACGGACGGGCCCCTGCCTGGGGGGGACTCAGTGTAAGGGGCAGGTGGGGGCTCAGGCTCCATGGCCCGTCCAGCCCTGGCTCTCTCTGTGTGAGAGGAGGGGGATGGCTGCCCCCCCGACCAAAACCCTCTTCCCCCTCATTCCCCCCCGCCCCGCAAGCATCTCAGCAAGGACAGGTATGTCATTACCTGTGGGGAACACCAGCCTGGAGAGAATCTGGAGAGAGCCTGGAAGAGAAGAGAAGAGAAGAGAAGAGAAGAGAGGGGCTGAGAGCTCTGGGGAGGGGATGGGGCTGAGTGGGATGGAGGGATGTGGGGCAGGGTCGTGGAGGGGTCTCCAGACAGACAGACAGAGGGGTGAGGGCCGAGGGAGGTCACTTACCCAGCAGCGGCAGGAGGAGAGTTAGCGCCATGCTGAGCTGGTCGCTCTGGGCTGGGAGCTGGGTTCTCGGCTCAGCCACCAGCCCCGTCTGGGTGCAAGGAGGGGGACGGGCCCCTCCCCTCTGATGGAGGCAGAGGAAGCCACAGGCTCAGTCGCAGTCACTGCTCAGCTCAGCGGCTGGACAGGCGGCAGCAGCTCGCTGAGGACGGGCTGAGGGCAGCTGACCACTTCCCGACACCTTCTCCAAGCCCTGCACTGGCGGCTGTACTTCAACGCAATGCTGGTGGGAGGGGCCGGAGCAGCAGCCCCAGGGGGCTGGATCTTCCCAGGGTGGCCCAGGGTATCAGCTGGTGTAAAGGAACCTTCCTTGAGTTACACTGCTTTACACCCACTGAGGATCTATGGCCCAGTGACCCCAGCTGGGGATCTGACCCATTGACTCCACTGGAGCTACGGCCCATTGACCCCAGCTGGGGATCTGACCCATTGACTCCACTGGAGCTACGGCCCATTGACCCCAGCTGGGGATCTGACCCATTGACCCCACTGGAGCTACGGCCCATTGACCCCAGCTGGGATCTGACCCATTGACTCCACTGGAGCTACGGCCCATTGACCCCAGCTGGGGATCTGACCCATTGACTCCAATGGAGCTACGGCCCATTGACCCCAGCTGGAGATCTGACCCATTGACTCCACTGGAGCTACGGCCCAGTGACCCCAGCTGGGATCTGACCCATTGACTCCACTGGAGCTACGGCCCATTGACCCCAGCTGGGGATCTGACCCATTGACTCCACTGGAGCTATGGCCCAGTGACCCCAGCTGGGATCTGACCCATTGACCCCACTGGAGCTACGGCCCAAGGACCCCAGCTGGGGATCTGACCCATTGACCCCACTGGAGCTACGGCCCATTGACCCCAGCTGGGGATCTGACCCATTGACCCCACTGGAGCTACGGCCCAGTGACCCCAGCTGGGGATCTGCCCCATTGACCCCACTGGAGCTACGGCCCATTGACCCCAGCTGGGGATCTGACCCATTGACCCCACTGGAGCTACGGCCCATTGACCCCAGCTGGGGATCTGACCCATTGACTCCACTGGAGCTACGGCCCATTGACCCCAGCTGGGGATCTGACCCATTGACTCCACTGGAGCTACGGCCCATTGACCCCAGCTGGGGATCTGACCCATTGACTCCACTGGAGCTACGGCCCAGTGACCCCAGCTGGGGATCTGACCCATTGACTCCAGTGGAGCTACGGCCCATTGACCCCAGCTGGGGATCTGACCCATTGACTCCACTGGAGCTACGGCCCATTGACCCCAGCTGGGGATCTGACCCATTGACTCCACTGGAGCTACGGCCCAGTGACCCCAGCTGGGGATCTGACCCATTGACTCCACTGGAGCTACGGCCCATTGACCCCAGCTGGGGATCTGACCCATTGACCCCACTGGAGCTACGGCCCATTGACCCCAGCTGGGGATCTGACCCATTGACCCCACTGGAGCTACGGCCCAGTGACCCCAGCTGGGGATCTGCCCCATTGACCCCACTGGAGCTACGGCCCATTGACCCCAGCTGGGGATCTGACCCATTGACCCCACTGGAGCTACGGCCCATTGACCCCAGCTGGGGATCTGACCCATTGACTCCACTGGAGCTACGGCCCATTGACCCCAGCTGGGGATCTGACCCATTGACTCCACTGGAGCTACGGCCCAGTGACCCCAGCTGGGGATCTGACCCATTGACTCCAGTGGAGCTACGGCCCATTGACCCCAGCTGGGGATCTGACCCATTGACTCCACTGGAGCTACGGCCCATTGACCCCAGCTGGGGATCTGACCCATTGACTCCACTGGAGCTACGGCCCATTGACCCCAGCTGGGGATCTGACCCATTGACTCCAATGGAGCTACGGCCCATTGACCCCAGCTGGGGATCTGACCCATTGACCCCACTGGAGCTACGGCCCATTGACCCCAGCTGGGGATCTGACCCATTGATCCCACTGGAGCTACGGCCCATTGACCCCAGCTGGGGATCTGACCCATTGACTCCAATGGAGCTACGGCCCATTGACCCCAGCTGGGGATCTGACCCATTGACCCCACTGGAGCTACGGCTCAGTGACCCCAGCTGGGGATCTGACCCATTGACTCCACTGGAGCTACGGCCCAGTGACCCCAGCTGGGGATCTGACCCATTGACTCCACTGGAGCTACGGCCCATTGACCCCAGCTGGGGATCTGACCCATTGACTCCACTGGAGCTACGGCCCATTGACCCCAGCTGGGGATCTGACCCATTGACTCCACTGGAGCTACAGCCCAGTGACCCCAGCTGGGGATCTGACCCATTGACTCCAATGGAGCTATGGCCCATTGACCCCAGCTGGGGATCTGCCCCATTGACCCCACTGGAGCTACGGCTCAGTGACCCCAGCTGGGGGTCTGGGCCATTTACAGCGATGAAATGGCTGTTACTGCTGGAGGGGTTTTTTCATTGTTTGATGTTGCCGATGTGCTCAAGAGTATTTCTGCCCAGAACAGAAGTAGAGAAATTTCAGTCTCAAATCTTTGATGCAACCAGCCTCCTGGCCTGGAGCCAGCCCTCCTCCCCAGGGCAGAATCTGCATGTCTGTTGACCGAAATAATCAGAGTCACTTTTAGTTCATCAGGAAACTCTCATCTAGGGTTTGCCCTAGTGCAGCTTTGATGTCCGGTCCCGTGCGCAGCGCTCTCAGCCTTGTAAGCATAAAGGCTCAATAGGAGGTGGAGATTTCAGTTGACCCAGTGCAAGCAACTATAGGGACTTACTTTCTCTCCGTGTTAATCTGGATCTTCTACAGATCCAGACTAACACTGCTACCCCTCTGATACTTTCTCTCCCATAGGACACCAGGGTCCCCAAACCTCCCGCTACTCCACAGCTGATACATGAATGAAAAATGGCACCAACCAAACTGGGCCAGAAACACGTTTTATTCAGAAGAGCGTGGTTCGACAGGGGTATTTATCCATCCTTCACCAGCAGCTCTAACCACTATACCCAAACTCCTCCCAGAGCTTGGGATAGAACCCACGAGCCCTGGCTCCCAGACCCCCTGCTCTAACTACTAGACCCCACTCCCCCTCCCAGAGCCAGGACACAACTCAGGAATCAGGCCCTCCAGCGCCCCACCCCCACCCCGCCCCGCTCTAACCACTAGACCCCACTCTTCTCCCAGAGCTGGGGATAGAACCCAGGAGTCCTGCCTCCACCCCCCCCCGTGACGTTATTGACATAAGGTGGGACCGTATAGATCATTGTTGCAACCAAGGTCCTGTAATGGCACCAAATCTTATATAAAGGGGGTCTTATAAGGTGGCTAAGACCAGGTTCTGGTTGGCTGGTTATTATTATGCTGTCTGAATGTGTGTATCATTTTGTAGTTGAAGTTATGAATATTGGCTCTATGCTGTCTGTATTTCAAACTTATGCTGTGCTTCTGGGTGAAACCCCAGACGAGTTGGTGTCAGCTCTGCTAAGCTGCTTGATGGCCCATTGAGGACCATCAGCTACACAATTGACCCATTGAGAGAAGGCAGATACACCTGGTGACTCAGCAAGGTAGGCAGGGACCTGCCTATGAACAGAACTCTGAGGTTTTTCTATGCCATGTGCTGGATAGCTTGTCCTTGGGACAAAGAAAGCAGAGACCACATGGCAAGAGACTATAAAAGGCTGATGCCTCATCTCCATCTTGTCTTCAATCCTGCTTCTTACCTCTGGAGGGACTTTGCTATAAACAGAAGTTCTGAACAAAGGGCTGAATGACCCATCCCAGCTGGGGATGTTCTCCAGAGACTTGATTTGAACCTGCAGCTTATTCCATCGCTGAACCAAGAACTTTGCCATTACTGTATGTAATTGATTCCATGTAACCAATTCTAGCTCTCATCTATATCTTTTTCCTTTTATGAATGAACCTTTAGATTTTAGAGTCTAAAGGATTGGCAACAGCATGATTTGTGGGTAAGATCTACTTGTATATTGACCTGGGTCTGGGGCTTGGTCCTTTGGGATCGAGAGAACCTTTTTCTTTTACTGGGGCATTGGTTTTCATGACCATTTGTCCCCATAACGAGTGGCACTGGTGGTGAGACTGGGAAACTGGAGTGTCTAAGGGGATTGCTTGTGAGTGACTTGTGGTTAGCCAGTGGGGTAAAACCAAAGTCTTCTCTGTCTGGCTGGTTTGGTTTGCCTTAGAGGTGGAAAGACCCCAGCCTTGGGCTGTAACTGCCTTGCTTGGAGCAATTTGTCCTGAACTGGCACTCTCAGTTGGGTCCCACCAGAACCAGCATCGTTACACCCCCTCACCCCACTAGATGACAAGAACAAAACTGAGGGGTTTGCTGTGACAAGCGTTTGAGTGAGCAGAGATTGGGGTCTGGGGAATCCTCAGGCAATGGGAGCAGGGTCCTGCTGGGAAGTTGGGGGACAGAGGTTAGAAGAGGGGTTCACTGTACACAACTTCCTCTGAGGCCAAATTCCCTCCTTGCTGGTAGAACGTGGAGCTCCCAGGTGGGCACATGACTACAGCGTACTAGGAAAGTGGAGAACAGAGAAGAATCAGGTCTGCCATGAGCTTACGTTGTGCTGTAGAGACGTTTTGTTGGGTTCTCCCCTTGGAGTCACTGCTGGCCCCACTGCCCCAGGGCAGCGCTAGGGGACAGTGCAGGGACCAGGGCTGTCGGTAGTGGGCACTCGCCCCTTGGAGTCATTGCTGGTCCCACTGCCCCAGGGCAGCGCTAGGGGACAGTGCAGGGAGTGGGGTGGGGGATCAGGGCCGCTCTCCCCTCACACTCAGAGCTGATCCCATTACCTCACTGCGGCGCTAGGAGCCGGGTGGGATCTCAACAGGGCCCCATTCCCATTGTGAGGAATGCTGACACCAGTGCTCCCGCATGGGATCGGCGGGTGCTGTGCTCCAGAGACTGGGCTGGGGGGTCCTCAGGGACGCTCTCCTCTCTGAGTTTACCTGGGTTGTGCATCCTGCCCTGGTGCCGGCATCCTCTTCTCCCTGGCCTCTTTTCTTGGATTTCCCACCAGGGATGCTGGGCAGCCGTTGCTGGTTGTGGGTCACCGGCTGATCCCACCCGTCATGGCTCCTTTGCTGCAGAGCTAATCACGTAACAGATCAGACCCCCCTGCCCAGTCTCCCCTCCCCGCTGCCCTGGATCGGACCCTCCATCCAGCACCCAGTCTCCCCTCCCCGCTGCCCTGGATCGGACCCTCCATCCAGCACCCAGTCTCCCCTCCCCGCTGCCCTGGATCGGACCCTCCATCCAGCACCCAGTCTCCCCTCCCCGCTGCCCTGGATCGGACCCTCCATCCAGCACCCAGTCTCTCCTCCCATGACCCTGTGTAGGACCCTCCATCCAGCAGCTAGAGTCAAGGTCTCTCTTCTCCATGCTGCAATTCCCATTTTTGACCACTAGCTGGCAACTAGTCTCAACATCACCAGTAGGGGAGCCGGAGTGTGGCAGCCGGAAATTCCTACTCTTAAAGGGGAAGTGGCCATGAGAAGGCCATCAGACACCTCCCATGTACCATGTCCCACCTCTGTGACCCTATGGGCCACACAGTGGGGGAGAGCGTCCGGGGGGGAGCTGGGTGGTCATTACTTACCTAAATTGACCTCAGGGGCTCCGTTGACACCCAGGTAGCTGAAAGAGGCAGAACTATGTCTCAGTGACGGAGCTGGGAGGGTCAGAGGGGGGAATAATGGGCTCCTCCCCCTAAGGGTGGGGAGGATTTGGGGAACAGGCTCCTGGAGTGTGATAAGGGGTGAGGGTGGGAGTTTTGGGTGGGGCTATCATTGGCCAACAATGCTCTAGGTGGTAGCTTTTCTCTCTGCTTCATTCCTCCATTCCCGCTCATCCTCTCCTCTTTCTTTCATCGCCCCCCTTCTTTCCCTGACTCTTTCTCTCCCTCATTCCTCCATTCCTTTTCGCTACCTATTTGCTGCATCTCTCGCTCGTTTGCTCTGCTTCTCACCATGGCCCCAAACCTCCTCGTGCCAACTGGCAGAGGGCAATGGGGTACGTGGGGCTATGGGGAACCCACAGGGTCACCAATATAACATCACGTATGGTCTCTACTGAAAGCATGGGTCACACTGGCATCATCATCAGACTGCTAATAAGGCATGAACATTGAATTAAGCAATGGAGCACCAAGAGTTGTGGTGGATTCTCCATCATGGGCACTTTTAAATCCAGATTGGGTGTCTTTCTAAAAGATCCTCTCTAGGAATTATTGTGGGGCAGTTCTCTGGCCTGTGATATGCAGGAGATCAGACTGGATGATCACAATGATCCTTTCTAGACTTAAAATCTATCAAACAGTATCGTATTGAACCTTTTCCCCCCGTCTTATCCTATAATTGACTTTCTGCAATAAACCTGACTGATATTGGTCATTTGGTCTCTTGAGCATGTTTCGTAACAAACCGAAGTGCGGTCAAGCGATCGGCTGGACGATTTTCCAGAAACCAATGGGGAAAATAGTTCCAGAAATGTACAGATACGCAGTGTAAGGGGAAAGGCTGTCTGAGAATCAGAGTTTGATCTAAAGAGATTGATGTTGCATATTTTGGCATGTGGGGCTGACAATCTGGGCTGGAACAGACATAAAGCTTTACTTTTTTGAATCTCAGCATGGCCTGTCATTACGTAATTATTCTCTAAGCCCCCTGTTGTCTGACTTCTCCCTGGTAATTTCCCGCAACTGTGAGAAAAAGTATTTATTTTAAAAAATCAATATTACCTGTTGAAATTATAACGAAATCATCAAAATTCTGCCAGACCTAGATATACCCTTCTGATCATAGAATCATAGAATCTCAGGGTTGGAAGAGACCTCAGGAGTCCAATGATTCCCATCTAGTCCAAACCACTGCTCAAAGCAGGACCAACACCAACTAAATCATCCCAGCCAGGGCTTTGTCAAGCTGGGCCATAAAAACCTCTAAGGATGGAGATTCCACCACCTCCCTAGGGAACCCATTCTAGTTTTCACCACCCAGCAGTGGGAAGGGTTTGGGGTGAATGTGGGAGGGGACATACAGCGGAAAATAAGCATCTCATCTGCCCCGCCTTTTTTCCTTCTCTCCCATTCATTTCTCATCCTCTCAGAATGTTCTCGAGCAGATATTGTGGGGGGAGGTGGGTTCCTCTGTTGTAACAGATGGGTGGACCAATGTGTTGGGAGGGATCTCAATTACTCTGCCAGGGGAGACAGACAGACATCCCCCCATGGGGAGAGGGAGTAATACGTCTGGAAATGGGATATCTTACCCAGCTGCTGTCTTTCTGCTACCTGTGGAGAGAAGGTTCATGGAGCTACATTAAATGGCTATTTGGTTTCCCTTATTCCCCCATCCCAGTGTCTCCCGCCACGGGGGCATAGGGTGAGTGCCTGGCACAGCTATGACCCACGGCCTTCTTGATGCCAACGGACAGAGGGGCACACAGGGGTGCAGGGCTACCATGGGTCCACCAAAGAACCTTACGTGAGGTGGCTAATGAAAGCCTGTATCACATGCATCGCCAAGACCATTGCGAGATGAGTGCATGGAAAATCTGCGAGGGGTTATGCGGAGATGTTGAATATTATTTTCTCTGGGCCTTGTCATGGTTAAAGGGAGGTCGCTCCAAGGTAGCAGTCCATGAGACAATCAACTCCGGACAGGAGCTGGGAGATGCTTCTCTCCATGGTGGACCACTGCGTGTCTCCCTGTAGAAGTCTATCAGCATCCTGGGTCCAATGCCAACAAAGAGCTTGTGAAGAATTGGGGGTGATATTAACAGGAGGTAAACAGCAGCTGGGGAAAACTTGTTCTCAGGTGGAGATCAAAGGTCTGATCTGGTACATTACGGGGTGCAGAGAGATGTGCCCTGGAAGCCTTCAATCTCTGAAGACAACCTGCCGTGAGGTTTGATCTTAGGGCAGGAGGATCTCAGCCAACCTGACTGAAAATGATGGGAAAACGCTATGCTGTAGGAGACAGGGAAACGTCCCGGAAGTTCAGTTTAGGCTCTAGGAAGGATGTTACAATTTTGTTTTATATGAAACCATTTGTTTCCAACATTCTTCCTTGGATCTCTGGTCTCGGATGAGAAGAAGAAGAGCTCTGTATCACTCGAAAGCTTGTCTTGTTCCCCCTCAGAAATTGGTCCAATAAAACCTCACCCACCTAGTCGCTTTGATGATAAACTTCCTCTTGTTTTCCCTGTAAACAGATCTAAGTGCCGCATGCTGAGTGGGGACCCCTAACTGAGCATCCAAAGTTGGGGTGTCCTATTCCTTTGGGGACAGCAGATCTAAAAGTTTGAGGTGTGTGAAGTGGACCCGGGGCTAATCGTTACCCTGTACAGAGAGCAAAGTTTGCAGGCGCATGTGTTGCCAGAGACTAGCAGAGTCCGGGAGCTGATCCACAGCAGGACACAGACAAGAATCCCTCATGCTAAGGGCTGGTGGCTCATAACCCTGAGGATCCCTGGACACCTGGGTCCTATTCTCCACCCCAGTCTTGTCCAGAATTCCACAGACGAGACCCCAGCTCCCCTTCCCCATCCAGGTCGCCTTACCGGTACATTTCCTATTCCTTCTGCAGCAGCAGCCAAGAAGAGCCAGTAGCCCCAGAGCAGCTCCTCCACCACCGCAACCGGCCACCAAGGGGAGGGGCAGAGCCCAGCCTGCTTGAGAGATGGGGGAAGAGCGACAGCAGGCGTTATGCCAGGATCTGCCATGTAAACGCTTCCCCCACATGGCATTGTGGGCTCCGCTATAACCCAGGCAGTCTGCAGGATAGGGACAAACTGCGCCCTCCCCTTTAAGAAAGGAATTTCTGCATGCCACATACACGATGTGATCCTGCCACCTATGGGTCCAAGCTGGGAACTGCCCCACAGGGGACATGTCCCTTATTCTATTAATGCTGTTTGGGGCCTCACCTCCCCAGCTGTAATTGCTGGTGACATTCCAGGTAACGTTCACAGCCCGGCTCCTGGGGGACGGGATCCATCTCCCGCTCGTGTTCTTCTCGTACCCACAGGTGAATTCCCCAGAGCTGTTAGGACCAGCCCATGGGATGCTGAGCACAGCGACGTTCATAGAGCCAGAGACAGACTCCATGGTGCTGATCTCAGACCCCTCATCTCTGGGGACGATCTCAGCTCCGTCCCTGTAAAAGTGAAATCTCCTCTCGCCGAGGTCCCCAGGGGCCGTGCAGGTGATTAGCAGGGGGAGCCCTTCACTCACTGCTCCAGATGGGGGATCCATGCTCAGTGAGGGCTGGGGAAGGGGGTCTAAGGGGAGCAGAGAAAGGGAGAGGTCAGCAGGGGAACCACAGTCCAGTATTGGGAAGGGGCGGCTATACTGTATAATGGGCACTAGGGGCAGCAGAGGGTGGGGGTGGGGAAGTGGCGGCTATGCTATATAATGGGCACTAGGGGGCAGCAGAGGGTGGGGGCAGGGAAGGGCGGCTATACTGTATAATGGGCACTAGGGGGCAGCAGAGGGTGGGGGCAGGGAAGGGGCGGCAATACTGTATAATGGGCACTAGGGGGCAGCAGAGGGTGGGGGTGGGGAAGGAGTGGCTATACTGTATAATGGGCACTAGGGGCAGTAGAGGGTGGGGGTAGGGAAGGGGTGGCTATACTGTATAATGGGCACTAGGGGGCAGCAGAGGGTGGGGGTGGGGAAGGGCGGCTATACTGTATAATGGGCACTAGGGGGCAGCAGAGGGCGGGGGTGGGGAAGGGGCGGCTATACTGTATAATGGGCACTAGGGGGCAGCAGAGGGTGGGGGTTGGGAAGGGGTGGCTATACTGTATAATGGGCACTAGGGGCAGTAGAGGGTGGGGGTGGGGAAGGGGCGGCTATACTGTATAATGGGCACTAGGGGGCAGCAGAGGGTGGGGGTGGGGAAGGGCGGCTATACTGTATAATGGGCACTGGGGGCAGCAGAGGGCGGGGGTGGGGAAGGGCGGCTATACTGTATAATGGGCACTAGGGACAGCAGAGGGCGGGGGTGGGGAAGGGCGGCTATACTGTATAATGGGCACTAGGGGGCAGCAGAGGTGGGGTGGGGAAGGGGTGGCTATACTGTATAATGGGCACTAGGGGCAGTAGAGGGTGGGGGTGGGGAAGGGGCGGCTATACTGTATAATGGGCACTAGGGGGCAGCAGAGGGTGGGGGTGGGGAAGGGCGGCTATACTGTATAATGGGCACTAGGGGGCAGCAGAGGGTGGGGGTGGGAAGGGGCGGCTATACTGTATAATGGGCACTAGGGGGCAGCAGAGGGTGGGGGTTGGGAAGGGGTGGTTGCACTGTATAATGGGCAGGGGGGCAGCAGAGGGTGGGGGTGGGGAAGGGGCGGTTGTACTGTATAATGGGCAGAGGGGCAGCAGAGGGTGGGGGCGGGGAAGGGGTGGCTATACTGTATAATGGGCACTAGGGGCAGCAGAGGGTGGGGGTGGGGAAGGGCGGCTATACTGTATAATGGGCACTAGGGGCAGCAGAGGGTGGGGGTGGGGAAGGGGTGGCTATACTGTATAATGGGCACTAGGGGCAGCAGAGGGTGGGGGTGGGGAAGGGCGGCTATACTGTATAATGGGCACTAGGGGCAGCAGAGGGTGGGGGTGGGGAAGGGGTGGCTATACTGTATAATGGGCACTAGGGGCAGCAGAGGGTGGGGGTGGGGAAGGGCGGCTATACTGTATAATGGGCACTAGGGGCAGCAGAGGGTGGGGGTGGGGAAGGGGCGGCTATACTGTATAATGGGCACTGGGGGCAGCAGAGGGTGGGGGTGGGGAGGGGGCGGCTATACTGTATAATGGGCAGAGGGGCAGCAGAGGGTGGGGGTGGGGAAGGGGCGACTATACTGTATAATGGGCAGAGGGGCAGCAGAGGGTGGGGGTGGGGAAGGGATGGCTATACTATATAATGGACACTGGGCTTCAAAAGACAGCTGTGTGTGTGTGTTCCCCGGTTCTCCCCACTGCAGGACTATGGAGTGTCCCTTCAATGGCGTTTGGAGGTTTAGGGGCAGCCTCACCCTTCACGGTGACAGTCACAGGCCGACTCCTGGGGGACGGGATCCACCTCCCGCTCACGTTCTCCTCGTAGCCGCAGGTGAATTCCCCAGCGCTCACAGGACCAGCCCGGGGGAAAGTGAGCATCACAGAGTCAGTGCTGGACTGTGCGGTGCTGATCTCAGACCCGGTGTCCCTGGGGATAACCTCGGCCCCATCCTTGTAGAAGTGAAATCTCCACTCGCCGGCATCGCCGGGGGCCGTGCAGGTGATGACTAAGGGGTCCCCCTTGCTCACCACTCCGGATGGGTGATCCACACTCAGCACTGGCAAGGGAAGCGGATCTGAGGGGAGGACAGAGTGGATGGGTCAGCAGGAGATCCAGATTGGGGAAACTGGTAAAAGATCCACTATACTGTATAATGGGCACTAGGGGCAGCAGAGGGTGGGGGTGGGGAAGGGCGGCTATACTGTATAATGGGCACTAGGGGGCAGCAGAGGGTGGGGGTAGGGAAGGGGCGGCTATACTGTATATTGGGCACTAGGGGGCAGCAGAGGGTGGGGGTGGGGAAGGGGCGGCTATACTGTATAATGGGCACTAGGGGGCAGCAGAGGGTGGGGGTAGGGAAGGGGCGGCTATACTGTATAATGGGCACTAGGGGGCAGCAGAGGGTGGGGGTGGAGAAGGGGCTGCTATACTGTATAATGGGCACTAGGGGGCAGCAGAGGGTGGGGGTGGGGAAGGGGCGGCTATACTGTATAATGGGCACTAGGGGCAGCAGAGGGTGGGGGTGGGAAGGGGCGGCTATACTGTATAATGGGCACTAGGGGGCAGCAGAGGGTGGGGGTGGAGAAGGGGCTGCTATACTGTATAATGGGCACTAGGGGGCAGCAGAGGGTGGGGGTGGGGAAGGGGCGGCTATACTGTATAATGGGCACTAGGGGGCAGCAGAGGGTGCGGGTTGGGAGGAGGCGGCTATACTGTATAATGGGCACTAGGGGGCAGCAGAGGGTGGGGGTGGGGAAGGGGCGGCTATACTGTATAATGGGCACTAGGGGCAGCAGAGGGTGGGGGTGGGGAAGGGGCGGCTATACTGTATAATGGGCACTAGGGGGCAGCAGAGGGCGGGGGTGGGGAAGGGCGGCTATACTGTATAATGGGCACTAGGGGGCAGCAGAGGGTGGGGAAGGGGCGGCTATACTGTATAATGGGCACTAGGGGGCAGCAGAGGTGGGGGTGGGGAAGGGGTGGCTATACTGTATAATGGGCACTAGGGGGCAGCAGAGGGTGGGGGTGGGGAAGGGGCGGCTATACTGTATAATGGGCACTAGGGGGCAGCAGAGGGTGGGGGTGGGGAAGGGGCGGCTATACTGTATAATGGGCACTAGGGGCAGCAGAGGGTGGGGGTGAGTAAGGGGAGGCGATACTGTATAATGGGCACTAGGGGCAGCAGAGGGTGGGGGTGGGGAAGGGGCGGCTATTCTGTATAATGGGCAGCAGAGGGTGAGGGTTGAGGAAGGACAGAGGAAGAAGAGGTTTGGTGGGGGGTATCTCTGCTCCCCCCCCCCAGCCCCACTGCTCATCTGGCTTTTAGCACCACCTGAGATGTGGGGACAGACCCCGGCAGGAGCATCCTGGGGGTCAGAGCCTCACCTGACACTGGTACAGTGATGCTGTCACTGTTTTCGGATACTATCTCCTGCCCGGCCTCCTGTCTCCAGGACTGACAGGTGTAGGCGCCGTCATTCCCCGCCTGCACCGTGAGCTCCGTCCGGGGCCCCCCGCTGGCAGCTGGCAGCTCCTCAGGGGTCTGATCCCCTCTGTGCTGGTGGAACCTGAACCCCGCCACCTTCTCACCATGGGGGGCTGAGCAGGTGAGGGTGACCTTCTCCCCGGGCAGGTACACTAGGAGCTTGGGATGCAGAGAGAGGCTGGGGGCCAGAGGAGGAGCTGCAATAGAAAGAAATGGGTCAATGCAGAGGGGCAACCCCCCAGAGTCCAGAGAAGTCAATATGGGGAGTCCAATGATCCCCCAGCCTGTGAAACACCCCACAGCAAACACCCCACAGGGCAGACGACAATCCCCAGTCTGAGCGGAACGGCATCTCACAACTGGCAGAGCTGTGGGCAAACGGCTCCAGCACCTAACCGAATAAACACCTCAAAATACAACGGGAAATTCCTGGCGAGACTTTCCAGTGAGTTGCAATCAGAATTGCTGAACTTGGAGCTCTGAACTTGGAGCAAACGAGCCTGGACAAGCCACATTTGGCAAAGGCGAGGATATGACTCCAGGAGGAGCTGGTGGTCTCCATAAATTTCCCTACTCAAGAAAAATAAAGGTTACGCTCCTGGATCACTGAGGACGAGACACCGGTAATGAGCTGTGGCGCTAACGAGTGAGAAATGTTCTGAAAGGAATAAATCAAGGCTGTGGTTTGGTAGTTTAATACTAATCGTTCATGATGGTGGATGCTGAATGGTCTTTTTCATCTTGTGTCCTCCACCACAATCGTAGGTTTTCCCAGTGCTGGGCACATGCTGTGGCCCCGTCTGCAGATCTTCCCCCAGGAGCCGGCAGACCAAGAGATGTTCCCTGGTTTGTGTTTGCCAACAGCCACTTGTGTCTGGGTCACTGGACTAGCCCCACTTCCGCAGATTGACTCTGGAGCTGCCAACTTTCGTTCGGAGATGATTTAAAGATCTCCAGGTCGACCAACGCTACACTCCTCTGGGGAGGCATTCGGCAAACCGCTGTGCATTTTACAACCTTGGTGAGTACTTCAAGTCATGTATGCCTCGTTTCCAGTTGTGTGGCCATTGATTTTGTAAGCAATTCCATTACAGCTAGGAAGCTTTTCTGTGATATCAGGGGCACCATTGGCCATGTATTGGGTGTCTGGGATGGCAAACGTGTGTACATCATGGCCCGTGTCAGACTGTCTCAATCTGCGAATCCTGCTGAACACCCACCACTACAATATGTGGAATGGGGAAAATAAGGACTGTTTTATTCGTTTAATACTCATGACAATGTACGTTGAATGTTCAAAGAATCATGGAGTTATGTTGATGCAATGCCAATGATTCGTAACAACATAGAAGAATGAAAACAACGTATGAACGTTTGGGTAAATGTATAACTGGAGACATGGGATGACAGACATAGAAGCACAAATGAATGTATAAAAAGAAAGTGACCGAGGGCCCAAATTGCAGAACACTGGTCCAGAGACTGAGACAAATTTGGAAACTTGGGCCCCTACCTCTTCAGTCCGATCGGTCTTATTGTTTGATCCATGGAAGCAGTAGGGCCTCTCCAGAACACACAGGCCAAGGGCAAAGGGGTGCTGGAGACAGGGCTGGACTCACCAGTCACAGTGATGGAGACGGAGTCGCTCTTCCCTGACAGGATCACTTGCCCAGATCGGATTATCCAATAGGCACAGGAGTACGCCCCAGCATTCCCAGTCATAGCCGTGCGCGCCAGCCAAGCCCCCTCGTCCAGCTCGGAGATCTGCCCCCCTCTTTCATGGTAGAATCTGTATCCCCCCACCTGCTCGCTGCCAGGAACTGAGCAGGTGAGATTGACACATTCCCCCTGCAAATAGATGTGTTTCGGGGGGTCCAGAAAGATTTGGGGGGCTAGCGGGGGGAGAGGGACACCTGGAGAGAAAGAAGAGCACAGAAAGCAAGGAGAGCAATGGAAGGGCTCTGAATGAAGAGCTCCTGGCTGATTGCACAAATAAAATGGGGAGCTGTCACGTACCCCTTGGGGATGCTACACCCCCACGTCCACCCTTCGACAGAGAATCCCTTCAAACCTCCCATCCCCTGGTTGCCACCCTCAGCCCCCAACAGCAAAGAGCAAATCAGAGCATTCCCCGGCACCAAACCCAGCCACAGGTGTAAGGAGAAGCCAGGTGGAGAAAGAGCCCCAGAGATTTACTGTCCAGCCCCCTGCGGTCGACCATCCAGTTGCCTGGTCTCTGTGGCTCTCCTTGGCATGGGATGCTGAGATGGCCAAAAGCATACCTGGGTTCCCAGAAGTACTGGATCCATTCACGGAGGACAGGTCCATCAATGGCTCTTAGCCAAGATGGTCAGGGACGCAACCCCCTGCTCGGGGTGAGGCTGAACCTCTGACTACTACAAGCCATGATGGAAGCCTGGGCTGCATCCTTCCAGAATTTCCCTGTTCTGTACGTTCCCCCTGAAGCTCTGGTATGGGCCACCATTGGAGACAGGCTATTGGCTAGACGGACCAGGGGCCAGCATGGCAGCTCCTATGTTCTGACGCTGGTCCCTGCTATCACATGCTGAGAGAAAGGGGCCTCACCTGTGACTGTGATGGAGATGGGCTGGCTCTCTAGGGAGGAGATCTCCTGCCCAGGTTCAGCTAGCCGGTACATACAGGTGTACGAGCCAGAATCCTCCAGGCCGAGTCTGCCAATCTGGTAACTCTGAGAGTCCTCCCGGGCCTGCCCTGTGCATGCCACTTGTTCCCCGGCCTTGAGGAAGCAGAACTGCATCTTCTTCTCCCAGCTGGGAGCTGAGCAGGTCAGGGTAACAAAATCTCCGGGGGTGAACTCAGGACCCGTTGGGGACAGCCGCAGAGTTGGCCGAAAGGTTTCCGGGAGCACGGAAGGCCCTGAAGAGAGACAGTGGGGACTGAGCCCTCCAACAACCCCCAGTGCTATGGAGCTCCCTCCACCCAATCCCAGGAGATGGCTGATGTGTCCAAAGGGAGACGACACCCAAGTTCTTTTGCTGCCAGGCCATATTTCCCTCCCTGGTCACGAACGTTCCTTCCCCACCCAGAGACGTTTTCTCTGAGGAGCATCAGCTCCGGGTTCACCCACTTTTCATTTACTGATTTTCTCTGTTTTCTTGCCCATTTCAGGGAATGTTGATTGGTCTTTAAAAACCATCAGGTGATGCTCCTGGGATAAGGCAGGTGTTAGCCTACAGCTAACCCAACAGGCCAATCTGCGCTCGGTCTCTTTGGAGGCAGTGAATGTAATAATTCCTGTGAGTCTCCCAGCAGCAGGACTGGGAGCTGCAGGGAGATGCCTCTGGGGACACCAATTGGGACCTGCAAGGCCAGGTTTGGACTGGCAGATCTCCAGGAGTTTGCCGGCAAGGCCGACAGGTGGGAATGTCAGGGAGGTGACAGACATTTCAGCAGCACCACAACTCTCCCTTGCCGAGGAGAGCGTCACAGGGACTTAGTTGCTAACACGACCTGCCTTGACCAACCAGCTCTCCTGGACAGGAGCGCCCTGATTGCCCAGAGCAATCACATTGCAATGGCCGAGCATTTTAACTCAATGACCCTCTTGTGCTATTCTGTTCCCACCTTCCTTCGGAAGTTCAGCCAAAGATGGAGACCAACTGACCACAGCGACGGTAAAGAATCCTTCATCCAAAGTGGAGTCTGCAGTCTGGCCCAGATACCAACCCGTCAATATCAGACAGGTTCATCAGCTCTACAGACAGATTGCTCAGTCCATCGCAGACGTAGCGGTCGGTAGCCCACAACCCCTCCAGTCTGCCGGCCAGACACCTGAACAGCCATCGCCTGACCCAGGAGGGGGAGATGGGAACATGACTCACCTGTCGGATGGATTGAGAGGGGGGCACTCGGCAGTGACTGGATCATTCTCCCTAAGACGCTGATCTCATAGCTGCAGGTGTAAGGGCCGGTAGCCTCCAAATCAGACTGACGGAGCTGGAGACGGGCCCCCGGCTGTGAGACAATGGCATTCCCCTGCCTCAGGAACTGGTACCTTGCAGCCACGTGTCCCGGAGGGGCCGCGCACACGATGGTAACAGGGCTCTTCCCGGGGGGATCAGAAATCGCAGAGATGGATGGAGCAAGAGGGAAATCTGCGAAGAGCAACAACAGGCGAGAAGAGGGAGTGTTAATGTACCGGGAGTGTGGAAATAGCAGAGCAATTGCTGATGAGGAAGTGGGGTCTAGAGGTGAAATCCAGGCATGGGCTGGGAGCCAGGACTCCTGGGTTCTAGCCCCGGCTCTGAGAGGGGAGTGAATTTCAGTTCCTGAAAACCTGATGCAGCTAGAAGGAGGAGAACCAGGTAGTGAGACTGAGCTGATGCCCTGGACAGCAGCTAGATTGCTGGTTGTGTCTCAGCCACTGTAGGGGGAGAAATGCCAGCGACCCCAGCGCAACCAGCCCTAGGAAACAGAGGCACCAGTCGCTAGGGCCAAGCAGGGATGGCTGCGCTCCGAGATGGTCTCCCACCCAGACTCTGCTCCCCCGGATGGGCAGGTGTGTGATCTCGGGATCCCCTTCACAGCCAGGAGCCCCAGCTGAGCACCCCTGTTCTGAGCGGGGAGATCTGCAGAGACCTGCACCCCCATTTCATCGCAGAAGCCATATCTCCCTCCTGGAGCTGAGCACCGGAGAGTAACACGCTCCCCGGGGAGACAGACCGAATGCTTAGAGGCTAGAGAGAGCGTGTGGGCTGGCTGCCCCTTGCACCCCAAGGGGCTGTGAGGAAGCACCCTAGGAGATGCTGGTTCAAACCTGGCTCCTTTAGGGCCTGATGAGGTGAAAAGGAAGAGGCCCCCGGCTTGTGCCCCAGAGGCTGAGTTTCTGCAACGTGGCCGGCCCAGTGCTTGTGGTGAGACCACGCGGACAAAATATACAAAGTAAAGAGCCTGAAATAGATCTCAGTCAGCGTTGTTCTTAGTTTGCCTAGTGGTAAGCTTATGAGGGTTGGAAATAGTTCTCTGTTGCTTTGTGTGTGGGCAGCAAAATCGGTGTTTACCAGCAAAAATCGAATACAGAACAGACTCCCGTTCCAGACGACATCTGCCAAGATGCACAGCGGTCAGCCCGCTAGTTGAACTGCTGCAATGCAGCATGCAGGGCTTACGTTGGGGACGTCCAATGGAGACGGGACTAGGTGATCACAGGGGCCCCTTCTGGTTTGAGAATCTGCGAAATGGCTCTGGTTTGGGGGGGAAGGTTCATTGTTTTTTGCGGTAGGTGGAGCGAAGACAACGAGACCATCCACCAAGGGCGGGAGACCCTGGGGGTGGAAGTGAGCAGGCTGGTGACCCTCCCCACACATGAGGGGCTAGGCTGGGGTCTCACAGGTGAGGGGATGGGGCAGGGAATCCCCTATTAGACAGCCGGAGAAAGGGAACTCACCCATCACTGGTACCGGGACAGGGTGGCTGCGTGCGGAGTAGATGGGCTGCCCGTCTCTCACTGCCCAGTACTCACAGCTGTACGCCCCGGCCTTCCCCATTGCAGCCGTCAGGACCAGCCAGGGCCCCCCGGACAGACCGGTGGTTTCCGTGTGGACCCGCTCCCCGCGCTCATTGTAGAACTGGTAGCTGCTCACGGCCGCCCCACCAGGGGCCGAGCATCTGAGAGTGAGACGCTCCCCTGGGAAATACACAGGGTGCTGGGGGTCCACGACGACCGTGGGGGGCGACAGGGGGGCTGAGGAAGGGCAGAGAGATTTAGGGGACTTTACGCTCCCCCAGCCACGTGCTGCCTCCCAATTCCTGCCCCCCTTGGCTGTAGCCGGCAGCCCCTCGCAGCTCCCCACGCCTCCCACAACAGACACCTGGTGTCTGCACCCCACAGGCCCCAGAGCTCTGGCTGCATCTCTCCTGGCCTCACACCCCCCTGTGCTCCCTGGGGAGGGGGCAGGAGCCACTGTCACCTCAAGGGGGTTCTGGTTCCCACCTGGCCACGCCAAACGTCACCAGCTCTGTGGGGCATGGGGCAGCTCAGTCAGCTCCGTGCGGGGCTGAGACCGGGCGGACGGGGGGGGTGGGGCTGGGGTGGGGAGATGAGTGGGGGTGGGGAGATGAGAGGAGATGGCAACTATAGAGAGAGACCTCCCCCCCAGGGAAGCCCCCAGGCTCAAATCCCACCCGACCTCCCGGCTTGCAGCCAGCGCAGCTGAGATTTCACTCGGCATGTGGCCCCGAGGCCAGGGCTAGAGTCTGTTTTTGGGGTGCTTCATTTCAAGCAGCTCACAGGGGTCTGGTTCTAAGGGGGGGTGGCTCCGCCCTATCACAGAATCTAGCCCCTATAAGGCCTCCAGGGGATCCCAGAGAAATGAGCCCCCCACAAATCACCAGTCACTTTGGGAGGTCTTGCCCCGGGCCCCCTGCAGGTCCTGAAGCTGGGAGCTGAGTGGAGCATAAACAGAGTGAGACGCACTCAGTGCTGGGATGCCTGGAACGGGTGGGGGGGTCCCTGCACACAATGCCTGGAAGGGGGGGGTCCCAAAACACAATGCCTGGGACCCCACAGTGAGAAGCCAGGCACACAGGCGAATACTGGAATCAGTGTCCCCTGTCTGGTCCCATTCTCCACCCCACTGACCAGCCAGTTCCTCTGGGGCAGGATCAGAGCCGGCGGCCTCTAGGGGTGAAAGGCCCCGTGTCCTATTCTCTGACCCAACAAGCCAGACCCCCCACCATGGGGCCAGACTGGAACTTGAATCTGCCCCATGGGGTGACCCCCTTTCATGGAGGGGACCCACCTGGACGGACAGCTGGGGCGTGTGTGAGGATCGGGCCCCTCCTTACCTGCAGGAGACACCAGCCGGGGAAGGATGTGGAGAGAAGCTGAAGGAGAGAAGAGGAGAGACGGGCAGTGAGAGCTCCGGGGACGGCACAGGAGGGCAGGGGGCTGAGGAACAGGGACTGTAATTTAGGGAGACGTGGTCCCAGGAGGACGAGGCCCAACATCTATTTCCCTAGGGGAGGGCGACACACAGGAGGTGGAGGGAACCGACCATTGGGGAAAGACCCAGAGCTCGATACTGGAGTGAAGCCCTGGAGAAGCAGCCACCTGGTGACTGAGTCTGTTTGCAGAAGCCCGAGGCTCAGGGTTCCTGCTCCCTGCACAGAAAGGCCCCGGGAGCCGACCCCACGCGGCTGGGAAATGCCGGACGCCGGCCAGACTGTCACTGAATGGAGGCTGGAGATGGAGTCTGGGGGACGAGAGGCCCCGAGGAGCTGGAGGTGGAAGGAGAAGGTGAGACGCATGCAGGGAAGGGGGGAAGGAGACACAGGCTGAAGGAGGAGTGCAGGGTCGCTCACCCAGGAGAAGGAGGAGCTCCATGCTGGGTGTAGCAGGATGCTGCTGTCGGGTGAATCTGCTCCTTCAATGGGCTATGTAAATAGCAGCCGAGCTCTTACAAATATCTGTGACCGTCCGTCCCATGGGGCGAGACACTTCCCCAAAGTCAATGCATCCGAGAGAGGAACCAGCTCCTGGGATGGGCCAACCGCTGTCTGAACAGAGCACGGATGGGTGGTGACGATGCAGCCTCAAGACCTGCTGATCGCTGGGGAACCCTGGTGTCCGGGCTGGAGAAACCTGAGGGATTAACGGGGGAGAGAATGAAAGAGTGAGAGGGGGAAAGGGGGAACGAGACAGAGGCAAAGAGATGAATGAAGAGACAGGCTGCTTCCCAAACAGAGGAAGTGAAATGGAAAGAGAAAAAGAAAGGGACTAAACAGATGAATGACAGAGCAAGAGTGAGAAAAGGAAAGGGTGAATGAGACACTGAGGAAAGGATGAGTGAAGAGGGAGAAGAACAGACAGTGACTGAAGAAGAGGAGAGATGCAGCTGGAGAGAGTGAAAGAGAAAGACACAGCAGGAGAAGTGCAGAGAGAGGTCACTGGCTGAGAACAGTCAGAAGCAGAAAGATTGAACGAGACACGGCCAGAAGGAGGAGTGGAGGGGCCGACTGTGAGAGAAGGGGGGCAGAGAGGGGGGAATGAAAGTCAGACACTCGGAGGGAACGTGTGAATGCGGGAGAGAGGGACGGAGGAGTGGGGAGGATGAAGAGGGTGGCAGAGTGAGGCAGGGAAAGGGGGAGATAAAGGAAGGCGTGAATGAGGCAGGCACGGAAGGAGGGGTGCAGGGTGAGTCATTCACCTGGCGCAGGGAGACATGTTTAGCTCCATGCTGGGGGGACCAATCTGCACCCCCAACGCCCATCTCCTGCGAGCCGCCTGCTCCCCTCTGATCACAGCCAGAGGAAGTGCTGCCTAAGGGACGCAGCCGCCTCCCCGCCCACCATCCAGGCACCACGTGCTGTGGGCTGACCACGGCCAGGCCGGGGGGCTCCCAGCATGCCTTGCAGCTCCCAGCCGCTCTGCAGGGCCTGGTCCAACAATAGCAGAGGGGTCAGCTAGAGGGTAACCAGGTAACGGCTCCTCACCCCATCCAGTATCCTGGCCAGGGGCACCAGGGGCACCGGTCCAGCACCAACCCACGCTCCCGGCCCTGAAGGGCCATGGGGCCAGCACTGGGGCATGGGGGTCAGCCCTGACTGGGAGGGGAGAGTGCCCCCTAGTGACCCCACCGCGATCCCTGCAGCACAGCACCCCAAAGCACTGCCCTGGGGCATGGGGCTCAGCCCTGACTGGGAACATGTAACGGGACAGGGCTGAGTTCGACCTGCACTTCTCACCCAGCTCGCCGGTCGCCGCTCTCAGGCCAATGCCGCGTGGGCTGGGGTCACGGACGTGTCTAACCGGCAGCGTCACCCGGCAGCTGAGTCACGTTACTTTTTACAGGAACGGAGACGGGGCCGGTGGCTGAGCTGAAGGAACAACCTCAGGCCAGAGACCGTTCAAGCTGACACGGAGGTGGAGTTCGGCATAATTTTGGGTGCCTCTTTATTTATCCCTCTGTCTCTCTGTGTCCTCTCCCTCAACCTCTTCCTTCCTCTGTACTACAGTGGATGAGGCGTCTCTCCCCCCAGGTCCCCTGCCCCACACGCACTCCCCCTTCCTTCCCTCCCCCTACTGAGTCCCCATCCCGCTCTCCGACTGTTGTCCTGTTTTCAGTGGCATCACGGCTAATTTGGGCTGTGATGGTGAAGCCTAATGTTGGTTGCGGCTGTTTCTGGGGAGCTCTTCCCAAGCATGGGGGGCAGGCTGGAGAAAGCACAAAGGGACTTGTCTGAAATTTTCACACGTGCTGTGTGGACTGGCAGATGCGACTCGCTGGGCTAGAGGCAGGGTTGGGGCCTGTAACAAACAGAAAACTGGAGGAAAATGGGGACTAGGGAGAAAGTTAAGAGGGTTTCATTGGGGCTGGGAAATTTCCCTCCTGAGCTGCCCCCGAGAACCGCGCCAGAGAGAAAGGACAGCCAAGGAACGGCCTGACTTCCTGGGGTTAGCTCTGATGCTGCTGCCGAGATCCTGCTCACAGACTGTCCCCTAAACACCCCCTCTGGGCTCATGAGCCCTGGCACCACTGAGACCCTGACGTGCCCCAAATTCCCCAGCTCCAATCAGAGCCTCTTACCGTTCTCCCATATTTTCAGACAAGCCCTTTGGTGACGTCCCGGCTGGGCTGTTATATCTGCGTCTGGCCAGTTTCTCAATATTACACCCGAGGGGAGGGACCCATGTGCCACAGCCAGCCAGAGGCTTGATTACCTTGTCATGGCCTCTTCCCGGACCCCAGACTGGCAAACGGCCCCCCAGAGTCATAGGGGGGTCCTTGTGCAGAGTGGAAGCCAGTGTCCGAATGAGCTCCCCCTTGCCATCCAGCGATGAACTGGGGGTGGGGCAGTCTTTGGGAGCAGTGCGTCTATTTGCATCAACACAGCTACTCTCCCTGGGTGGTCAGTAGCCAGGGCTGCTTTACCAGGGATCAGCTGGGGACGTTCCGGGATGAAATTCCCTTTAGGATTGAACGCCGGGGCAATGAAACGTTGTGTCTTTAATTGTACAAGCAAAGGGCAGCAGAAGTGTCCTTAGCGGGCCCTGATTGAGGGCATCACCAACAGTCGTGGTGGAGTCTCCATCACTGTGTGGGGTTCCTTGTAGTTCTGCTCTAGGGGTTGTTTTAGGGAGGTGTTATGCAGGGGCTCAGAAGGGACCATTATGAGCAGCCCCATGGCTATGGAAGTCATCGAGGATGGAGACGATCCAGGGTCAACTGCTTGACACAGACCAGAGACCTGAGACTGGGTTCTCCACATCCCAGAGCAGGCCTGTGAAGAGAAATTTGGGGGCCCCGTACATCATGTTCACTTGGGCCTCACGCTCTCCCCTGTTACAGACTGGGGGCGGCAATTCAAAAATATGCCCCAATTGTTTCATCTGCATGTAGCAAAGAAAAATATATGAAATCTCAAAACGTTTCCTTTCCCACTGGCTCTAGAGGTGGGTTCAATTCCCGGCTGGGGGAAATGGAGTCAGGGGGCAGGGAAGTGCAAGAGTTTGGAAAGATCAACAAAAATATTTTGGCGGGGGACTGGGGATTTAGAATCCATATAGACCGGGGGGTATTGCCAAATCCAGAAACCACAACAAAGGGGTGTCACTAAAGATCACTTATTTTGTAGTGTGTCTCAGGTCTGAACTTTTGCTCCTCAACTTTAGGACAACCCTGGTGAGTTGATGGGGATCAGCTGGGCTGAAAGGGGTTGAATAAATCAAGATTTTTGTTGCATGAGGGTGACACTGGGGTGAGGCCGGAAGTGAGAAGAGATGAGAACTCCAGGGACGGGAAAGAGAGAAAGACAAGGGGATAAACAAAGAGTCAGCCACTGACCCAGAACGATGAGAATGTGTTCAGTCCCTGTGGCGGCTTGAATAACCTGTGGTTTGAGGTTCTTTCCGCTCAGCCGCCTGCCCCGTTTCTGCTCTCATAAAAAAGCAACAGCTGCTTCCCCCTCAAGCCATGAGGGGATGAAATGACCCCAGCCTCAGGGACCGCAGACACGTGCTCCTGGTTAGCGCTACCTGCAGGAGACAGGACGTGGCGCAAAATAGCACGCCCTGCAAATGCGACGTCTGGCTGATACCTGCAACCGCAAGACTGAAGTGACCACATTAGCTTAAACTAGAATGTCTTGCAACACAGGCTACTTTTGGGTTGCGGGAGGGGTCTCGATGCTGGCTCCAATGTCCCACTGCAACACTCGAGGGTATTGGATTGCAGAGGGCAGAGAGTAGCTCTGTAGGGGGCGCTCTCCCCTCACTCCCAATCTGGCCCCCGTGTCCCCATTCAGTGCTAGGGGGCGCTGTGCTGCAGAGAGTGGTTCGGAGGCCCAGTAGGAGGCGCTGTCCCCTAGGAGTCAGCATTGATCCCCGTGCCCCATTTAATACAAACAAGGACTTCCTCTTGTTTGTACTAAACCTGCTGCCTCTTCATATCCTCGCGTCACCCCTGGTTTTTGTGTCATCAGGAAGGGTAAATAACACTTCCCTGCTCCCCTTCTCCACACCATTCCTGATGTCACAAACCTTTGTCATATCCCCCCTGAGTCATCTCTTTTCTGAGATGAGCAGCCATAATCTGCCCTCATACGGAAACTGCTCCACACCCTTAGTCATCCTTCTTGCCCTTCTCTGAACCTCCTCTGGATCCTTTTTCAGACGGGGCATCCAGAAATGGACACAGCATTCGAGGGGTGGGCGCACCATGGATTTACATAGTGTCATCATCCTGTCTCCTTTTCTTATTCTTTTCCCAGTGGTTCCTAACATACTGGTAGCCTTTTGAACACCCCATATGGGAGGCTGTTCAGAGTGGACCTGATGGGGATCAGGAAGGAAGCAGAGAGGCAAGAGAGTAATGGAGATGGGGGGAGGGTCTGTTAATACCTGGAAAGGCTGGCGAGGGTGTGGTGTGGGAATGGCAGGGATGTGAGCTAAGGTTATGGTATTGTGGAATTGCACAATTAGCGGCTGGGATTTGCCCATCAAGAGGCATGGGGAAACACTGCTTGGGATCAGGGTGAAAGCAACACCCTGGAGCTCTCGGGATGACCCTGCAGACTTCAGGGCTAGGGTGGGATGGGAAGCTGTATTAGTCCGTTTATAGTCATCATTATTCTTAATTAATTAGCAGTCTTAAGGCAGCACTAGAGGCTGTGACTAAGATTAGGGCCCCATCGAGCATGCCGGATGCTGCCCAGATCCCCACCAAGATCAGGCCTCCACTCCATAATGCAAGGTATTGCACAGACCTCAACCAGGATGTTCCCATCCCCATCATAACAGGAGCTACCCAGGCCCTGACTGACTTCGGGGCTCCCCCGTTATTGCACCAGGCACTGCACAGACCCCAACTGAGATCAGGCCCCCTCCAATTGTTCTGGGTGCACACAGACCCTGACCCAGATCAGCCCATCCGCCCCCATCATGCTGGGTGCTTCACATAGCCCAGGGGGTGTGGCGTGGGGGATGTAGACACGTAGTTCTTCCCAGCACTTCCTTGACTTTTGCTTCACCTTTGGGTCCCCTCCTTTCTCAGCCAACCTCACTTGCCTGACCACCCCCAGCCCCCACATTGAGTTGGATGTCCAGAAGTCCCACATCCATAAAAGCGGAGCACATCCAGGTGAGATACTCTGCTCCAGCAGGCTCAGGGCGAGTCAGGGTCTTATTCTTTAGGCTGAGGACAAGAGCACATGGGCAGTGGCTGGAGTCTCAGAGAAATGAATCCTGGGAGATCTTTGAAAGTGGGCAGGACCTCACCCGGACATTTGCTGGCTCATACCAGACAATCCCCACCAGGTGGCATCTCTGCAGAGCAATGGGCCTCATGGTCTCGGAGCGGCATAAACATAGTCCCCTAGGAGTGCCTAGAAATCAGCGGTGTCAGTTCTGTGAATTCATGTAGATCAGGGGTTCTCAAACTGGGCGTCGGGACCCCTCAGGGGGTCATTTGGTTATTACATGGGGGATCGCGAGCTGTCAGCCTCCACCCCAAACCCTGTTTGCCTCCAGCATTTATAATAGTGTTAAATATATTAAAAAGTGTTTTTAATGTATAAGGGGGGTCGCACTCAGAGGCTTGCTGTGTGAAAGGGGTCACCAGTACAAAACTCTGAGAACCTCTGATGTAGATGCTGGATGGAAGGGGGGCCAGGATTACCTCTAGGATTCCTGGGTCCAAGTCTCAGCTCTAGTAGACAAGATTCAGATAATGTTCAGAGACCTCAAAACTGCTGGTCCCTCCCTCATCCAATCCCAATATACGGTATAGCCGCCCCTTCCCCGCCCCCACCCTCTGCCGCCCCCTAGTGTCCATTATACAGTATCGCCGCCCCTCCCCACCCCCACCCTCTGCTGCCCCCTAGTGCCCATTATACAGTATAGCTGCCCCTTCCCCACCCCCACCCTCTGCTGCCCCTAGTGCCCATTATACAGTATAGCTGCCCCTTCCCCACCCCACCCTCTGCTGCCCCCTAGTGCCCATTATACAGTATAGCCGCCCCTTCCCCACCTCTGCTGCCCCTAGTGCCCATTATACAGTATAGCCGCCCCTTCCCCACCCTCTGCTGCCCCCTAGTGCCCATTATACAGTATAGCCGCCCTTCCCCACCCCCGCCCTCTGCTGCCCCTAGTGCCCATTATACAGTATAGCTGCCCCTTCCCCACCCCCACCTCTGCTGCCCCTAGTGCCCATTATACAGTATAGCCGCCCCTTCCCCACCCTCTGCTGCCCCCTAGTGCCCATTATACAGTATAGCCGCCCTTCCCACCCACACCCTCTGCTGCCCCTAGTGCCCATTATACAGTATAGCCGCCCTTCCCCACCCCCACCCTCTGCTGCCCCTAGTGCCCATTATACAGTATAGCTGCCCCTTCCCCACCCCCACCCTCTGCTGCCCCCTAGTGCCCATTATACAGTATAGCCGCCCCTTCCCCACCCCCACCCTCTGCTGCCCCCTAGTGCCCATTATACAGTATAGCTGCCCTTCCCCACCCCCACCCTCTGCTGCCCCCTAGTGCCCATTATACAGTATAGCCGCCCCTTCCCTACCCCCACCCTCTGCTGCCCCTAGTGCCCATTATACAGTATAGCCGCCCCTTCCCCACCCCCACCTCTGCTGCCCCTAGTGCCCATTTGTCACGGACTAACAGGTCGTCCCCACTCTTGGCCCATGTGATCCCTGGGGGGAACCCCCTTCCGCCCTCAGGCCTGGCCTCCCTCAGCACAGCACATCCACATCTCCCCTGCATCCAGGTGGGCTCTGCCTGCTCCCCCCTCCAGCCCAGAGCCCCCCTGCTGCCCAGCTGGGCATCTGATATCACTGGCCCCAGGACCTGCCTCTGTCCTTTGTCTTCTAGGTAAACAGGGTCGCCTGGGCCCCCTCTCCCCTCTTCTGTCCTCTGGCCTCCTCTGGTTGGAACCAGCTGGTTGGGTCACCAGGGTCTTCTCTTTACAGCCTATTGTCCTCCCACTGGCCAGAACCGGCTGCGACTCCTGAGCTGGGCCTCCTGGTCCCCAGGTCACTAGTTGCTGGGGCAGCGGCATCTCCAGGTTTCGAGCACAGGGGGAGCGGAGCTAAAAAAAGGCGCCAGGAGCAAAAAAAAATGCTCCGCTACTGCTCAGTGGTGGAGCGGCCGCTCCCCCTGCTTCCCCCTCGCTACGCTACTGCGCTGGGGTCTCCATTCTCCAGGCCATTGGCTGGGGTCCCCAGTCCCCTCGCCGGTCCCCTGTAACAACCAACTCCCTCTCCCATCATCTCGGTACACCAATAACACCGAGGGAAACTGAGTCCCACCCCCATTGGAAAACATGGGAAAAAAAGAAAATCCCCCACTTTGTCACACCGTTATACAGCACAGCTGCCCCTTCCCTCATAATTTGCTGGTCAATATTGTCCACATAAAATGTGTGGCAACGTGTGTCAAGTTATAAGATTTCCCCGTATGACGTTCCACAGGTTCAAAATCCCCCACCCTGCCCAGACTGAAGTCCGCAAACAGGTCTGTCTCGAACAAAGGAGCATGTGTTTGCTTAATTTGCATTTAACCTGTAAACAGAGTCATCCGGCAGGAAGGGAGGACAACGGACGTTCAAACGGGTTTAAAAACCAGCAGGGAACATCCTTCCACAGAGACTCTTTGGCTCCTGGTTCTCAGCTGTAAGTGCTTTTCAAGAGGGGGATGGAAAAGGGGGGACAAACACCCCATAGTACCGCTCTCTCTCTGCCCCTGCCCCTCTCAAGGTAGGTGTTATTGGCCCAGCGTCTTTCACCAACAGAAGTTGGTCCACTACAAGATATTACCTCACCCACCTTGTGGCTCTGTAATGAAAGAAAACTCTATTAACGTCTCGGCAGCAGCATCAGAGCTAACCCCAGGAAGTCGGGGCCTTTTCATGGCTGTCCTTTCTCTCTGGCACATGTGCTCAGGGGCAGCTCAGGAGGGAAATTTCCCAGCTCCATTTAAACCCCCTTAGCTGTCTCCCCATCTCTGTTTTCCTTCCATTTCCCTGCTTGCCCGGCTGCCTTAACGTTACAGGCCCCGACCCTGCCTCTGACCCAGTGAGTCGCATCTGCCCACGATGCCAACCCGCATGGCCCGTGTGACTTTTTCAGAGAAGGCCTTTTGTGCTTTCTCCAGCCTGCCCCCCGTGCTTGGGAGGAGCTCCCCAGACACAGCCGGGAAGCTACCTCGCTCTCCACCCTCACGCCCAAATTCGCCGTGATGCTACTGAAAACAGGAGACTAGCTGGAGAGCAGGATGGGACCAGTAGGGGACAGGGGGAAGGAGGAAGGTGTGTGCGGCACAGAACCCAGGAGGAGAGACGCCTCATCCATTGTACTAGAAAGGAAGGAAGAGGTTGAGGGACAGGAAAGACAGAGAGACAAAGGGATAAATAAAGAGGCCTGCACTCACCCAGAATTAGGCCAAACTCCACCTCTGTCTAGAAGAGTCTCTGGCAGGAGGTTCAGCCACCGTCTCCGTTCCTTTAAAAAGTAACAGCCACTTCCCGACTGGGCTGTGTGGGGGCGAAACGCCCCCAGCACGATGGACCGTACGACCCAGGTCCTGTGTGACGCTGCTGGTTAGACACGTCCGGCTCCCCTGCCCACGCAGCGTCCGCCTGGGAGCGGCGACCGCAGGGCTGGGGGAGAATCCAAGTCTAATTCCGGCTCCCTGCAGCTACGTGTTCTGAGCTGGGGCTGACCCCCATGCCCTAGTGCAATGCTATGGGGTGCTGCGCTGCAGGAGTCACGGAAGGGGTTCACTAGGGGTCGCTCTCCCCTCCCGGTCAGTGCTGACCCCCATGCCCCAGTGCTGGCCCCATAGCCCTGCAGAGCAAGGAGCCGGGTTGAGTACTGGGGCCGCACCCCTTGTGCAGGGCTGGTGTCCCGCTACCTGGCCAAGGTAATGGATGGAGTGAGGAGCTGTTGCCCGGTTACCCTGTATCTCCAGGGCCCCTTCACTGATCCCCTCTGCCATTGTCAGCCCAGGCCCTGCAGAGCGGCTGGGAGCTGCAAGGCATGCTGGGAACCCCCAGGCCTGGTCATGGTCAGCCCACAGCACATAACGCCTCGGCGGTGAGGAGACTGCGTCCCTTAGACAGCACTTCCTCTGGCTGTGATCAGAGGGGAGCAGGCGGCTCGCAGGAGACAGGGGCTGGGGATTCACCTTCCAGGCTCAGCCTGGCCCCTGCAGCACACAGCTAAAACATCTGCCTCCCTGCACCCGGTGAGCAACCCCTCTTCACACCTCCTTCCCTGTCTGCCTCATTCACGCCTTCCTTCAGCCTCCCCCTTTCCCTGCCTCCCTCCTCTTCATCCTCCCTTCTCCTCATTGACTTTCATTCCCCATCTCTCTGTGCCTCCTTCTCTCACGGTCGGCCTCTCCACTCCTCCTTCTGGCTGTCACGCATTCAACCCTTCTTTCTGTTTCTATCCTCCTTGATTAGCATCCTCCTTCTGCACTCCTCCTGCTCTGTCTTCCTCTTTTGCCCTCTACATCTGCATCTCTCCTCTTCTTCAGATACTGTCTTTTCTTTTCTCTCCTCACTCATCCTTTGTCAGTGTCTCATTCACCCTTTCCTTTTCTCACCCTTGATCTGTGTCATTCATCTCTTCACTCCTGTTCTTTCACTTCTTCTATTTGCGAAGCAGCCTCTCTTCATTCTTCCGTTTGCCTCTGTCTCAGTCCCCCTTTCCCTCTCACTCTTTCATGCTCTCGCCCACGTTAATCTTTCAGGTTTCTCCATCCCGGACACCAGGGTTCCCCTGCAAACAACAGGTTTTGAGGCTGCATCATCACCACCCCTCCTTGCTCCTTTCCGACACCGGCTGGCCCATCCTTGGAGCTGGTTCTTCTCTCGGATGCACAGACTTCGGGGAAGTGGCTTTCACCATGGGTCGGACGAGATACCCATAGATATTCAGAAGAGCTCAGTTGCTATTTACGTAGCTCATAGAAGGAGCAGGTTCACCCAGGAGTAGCATCCTGTTACACCCAGCATGGAGCTCAGCATCATCTTCCATCTCCTGGGTGAGCGACCATGCACTCCTCCTTCAGCCTGTGTCTCCTTCCCCCCTACCCTGCATGCGTCTCACCTTCTCCTTCCACCTCCAGCTCCTCGGGGCCTCTCGTCCCCCAGACTCCGTCTCCAGCCTCCATTCAGTGGCGGGCGTCCGGCATTTCCCAGCCACGCGGGGTCGGCTCCCGGGGCCTTTCTGTGCAGGGAGCAGGAACCCTGAGCCTCGGGCTTCTGCAAACAGACTCAGTCACCAGGTGGCTGCTTCTCCAGGGCTTCACTCCAGTATCGAGCTCCTGGTCTTTCCCCGACGGTCGGTTCCTTCCACCTCCTGTGTGTCGCCCTCCCCTATGGAAATAGATGTTGGGCCTCGTCCTCCTGGGCCCACGTCTCCCTAAATTACAGTCCCTGTTCCCCAGCCCCCTGCCCTCCTGTGCCGTCCCCGGAGCTCTCACTGCCCGTCTCTCCTCTTCTCTCCTTCAGCTTCTCTCCACATCCTTCCCCGGCTGGTGTCTCCTGCAGGTAAGGAGGGGCCCGATCCTCACACACGTCCCAGCTGTCCGTCCAGATGGGTCCATCGGGCAGACTTCAAGTTCCAGTCCAGCCCCAGGGTGGAGAGAGTGGCTGGTTGGTGGCATGGGGCCTTTCACCTTTACGGGGCGCTGGCTCCGTTCCCACCCCAGAGGGACTGGCTGGCTCAGGGGGGTGGGAAATAGGACCAGACAGGGGACACTGGTTCCAGTACGCCCTTGTGTGCCCAGCTTCTCACTGTGGGGTCCTCCCACCCCCTCCTCTGAATGCGTCTCACTCTGTTTATGCTCCACTCAACTCCCAGATTCGGGACCTGCAGGGGGCCACGGGCAAGTCTTCCCAAAGTGACCGGTGATTTGTGGGGGACTGAATTTTCTGGGGTCCCCTGGAGGCCTTAGGGGGGGGTCTGGATTCCCTGATAGGGCTGAGCCGCTACCCCCTTAAAGCCAGGCCCCTTTAAGGGGCTGCAAATGAAGCACCATGAAAACAGACACTCTTGACACTATCCCTGCCCCTCGGTCATAGAATCATAGAATATCAGGGTTGGAAGGGACCTTAGGAGGTCATCTAGTCCAACCCCCTGCTCAAAGCAGGACAAAACCCCAATTTTTGCCCTAGATCCCTGACTGGGCCCCCTCAAGGACTGAACTCACAACCCTGGGTTTAGCAGGCCAATGCTCAAACCACGGAGCTATCCCTCCCCCTTTCACGTGCAGTGTAGCACTGGCTGCAAGGTGGGGGGTGAATGTGGGGGGGGCTCCCTGGGGAAAGTCTCTCTCACCAGCTGCCATCTCCCCACCACCACTTCCCTCGCCCAGTCCAGTCTCAGCACCCATACGGCGCCAACCCAGCTGCATCGGTCCCTGCAGAGCCCGTCACACGCAGCACGGCCAGGTGGGAACCGGCACCCCCTAGAGGTGACAGTGGGTCCTGCCCCTAGCCCCGTGGCACAGGGTGGGTGTGAGGCCGGGGGGATGCAACCAGAACTCTGGGACGCAGACATGTGGCATCAGGCATCTTGCTGTGTGGGTGGAACGGGGAGCTGTGAAGGGCTGACGGCTCTAGCCAAGGGGGGAGGAATTGGAGAGTGTAATTTCTCCTGCCTTTCCCTTCCTCAGCCCCCCCGTCGCCCCCCACGGTCGTCGTGGACCCCCAGCACCCTGTGTATGTCCCGGGGGAGCGTCTCACCCTCAGATGCTCAGCCCCTGGCGGGGAGGCCGTGAGCAGCTACCAGTTCTACAATGAGCGCGGGGAGCGGGTCCACACGGAAACCACCGGCCTGTCCGGGGGGCCCTGGCTGGTCCTGACAGCTGAGCCGGGGAAGGCCGGGGCGTACAGCTGTGAGTACTGGGCAGTGAGAGATGGGCGGCCCATCTACTCCGCACGCAGCCAGCCTGTCCCGGTACCAGTGATGGGTGAGTTCCCTTTCTCCGGCTGTCTAATAGGGGATTCCCTGCCCCATCCCCATCACCTGTGAGACCCCAGCCTAGCCCCTCATGTGTGGGGAGGGTCACCAGCCTGCTCACTTCCACCCCCAGGGCCTCCTGCCCTTGGTGGATGGTCCCGTTGTCTCTGCTCCACCTGCTTCTCAGCCTGACTCTGCCCATCGCTCTAACCACTAGACCCTCCCCAGACCTGTCACTGGCTCTGCTATTTCTACCGTCACTTGTCTACATTCCTCCTCCCCTTTCGTTTCTACTCTCAGATCGTCCCGCAGCCCCGTCCATCTCTGCGACTGCAGGTGGCCCCTGGAATGACTCTGTCACCATTGCATGCTCCCTTCCCGGGAGCTACATATCTACAACCTTCCAAATGCTCAAGAATGGGCACCTCGTACCGTTCGAATCCACCCCCTCCTCGCAGGGGGCCCGTCTCCAGCTCCATACGGCCGATCCAGACATCGCTGGCTCCTACACCTGCAGCTACGAGATAGACGTGTCCGGGAAGAAGATACAGTCATGTCTAAGTTCTCCCTTCTCAATCCATTTGCCAGGTGATTAAGTACATTCAACCGACACATCCTTGTGATATTTCTCCTGAGGTCATTGACAGGGCTGTTTGGAAAATGCCGAGTATATTTGGTGCGAAATTTTGAAACGAATTTGTTTTTCCACCCCAAAAAATCCCTGCAACAATCTTTCACTTTTTCTATGAACATCTGAACACACTTGTATAAATGTTTTCAGTTGAAATGGGTTTTCCAAAAAAAACCCCAAAAAACTTCAGTTACTTTGCTGAATTATTTTTTTGCCGAACAATTTCAAGATTTGGTTTTGTTGGACAGAAATGCCTAGAACATTTTGGCCATAATGAATTTTTGTTTTCGGTGAAAACGTTTATTTTGGTCAAAAGCCATTTTAAATTAAAAGAAGGTTTTGAGGACCTCTTTTCCACCAGCTCAAGTTGTCACCTACTAAATTACTAGGGCTTCTGTTGCTGCTTCATTTTCTCATATTATTGATGCCAGGACCATTTTAAAATATGCTACTACTGTACTGAAATTTATAGAGGCTCAACTTAAACGTATGCCCCAAATTAAAAAACACAGTAAGAGAACCAAAAAAGAGCCACCGTGGCTAAACAACAAAGTAAAAGAAGCAGTGAGAGGCAAAAAGGCATCCTTTAAAAAGTGGAAATTAAACCCTAGTGAGGAAAATAGAAAGGAGCATAAACACTGGCAAATGAAGTGTAAAAATACAATTAGGAAGGCCAAAAATGAATTTGAGGAACAGTTAGTCAAAGACTCAAAAAGTAATAGTAAATTTTTGTTAACTACATCAGAAGCAGGAAGCCTGCTAAACAGCCAAAGGGGCCACTGGACAATCGAGGTGCTAAAGGAGCACTCAAGGACGACAAGGCCATTGCAGAGAAACTAAATGAATTCTTTGCACCCATCTTCACGGCTAAGGATGTGAGGGAAATTCCCAAAGCTGAGCCATTCTTTTTAGGTAACAGATCTGAAGAAAATGTCCCAGACTGAGGTGTCATTAGAGGAGGTTCTGGAACAAACTGATAAATTAAACAGCAATAAGTCACCAGGACCAGATGGCATTCACCCAAGAGTTCTGAAGGAACCGAAATGTGAAATTGCAGAACTACTAACTGGAGTCTGTAACCTCTCATTTAAACCAGCTTCTGAACCAGATGACTGGAGGATAGCTAATGTAACGCCAATTTTTAAAAAGGGCTCCAGAGGTGATCCCGGCAATTACAGGTCGCTAAGCCTGGCTTCAGTACCGGGCAAACTGGCTGAAACTATAATAAAGAACAATATTGTCAGACACACAGATGAACATAATTTGTTGGGGAAGAGTCAACATGGTTTTTGTAAAGGGAAATCACGCCTCGCCAATCT
Source organism: Chelydra serpentina (assembly GCA_037349315.1). Classification (NCBI taxonomy): domain Eukaryota; kingdom Metazoa; phylum Chordata; order Testudines; family Chelydridae; genus Chelydra; species Chelydra serpentina. The sequence goes on from JBAIAC010000346.1 coordinate 224,974, forward strand.
ACTAGAATTCTTTGAGGGGGTCAGCAAGCATGTGGACCAAGGGGATCCAGTGGATATAGTGTACTTAGATTTTCAGAAAGCCTTTGACAAGATCTCTCCCCAAAGGCTCTTACGCAAAGTAAGATGCCACAGGATAAGAGGGAAGGTGCGCTCCTGGATTGGTAACTGGTTAAAAGATAGGAAACAAAGGGTAGGTATAAATGGTCAGTTTTCAGAATGGAGACAGGTAAATAGTGGTGTCCCCCAGGGGTCTGTACGGGGAACCAGTCTATTCAACATATTCATAAATGATCTGGAAAAAGTGGTAAACAGTGAGGTGGGAAAATTTGCAGATGATACAAAATTACTAAAGTTCGTTAAGTCCCAGGCAGACTGTGAAGAGCTACAAAAGGATCTCTCAAAACTGGGTGACTGGGTAACAAAATGGCAGATGAAATTTAATGTTGATAAATGCAAAGTGATGCACATTGGAAAACATAATCCCAACTATACATATAAAATGATGGGGTCTAAATTAGCTGTTACCACTCAAGAAAGAGATCTAGGAGTCATTGTGGATAGTTCTCTGAAAACATTCACTCATGGTGCAGCGGCAGTCAAAAAAGTGAACCGAATGTTGGGAATCATTAAGAAAGGGAGAGATAATAGGACAGAAAATATCATGTTGCCTCTATGTAAATCCATGGTACGCTCACATTTTACATACTGTATGCAGATCTGGTCGCCCCATCTCAAAAAAGATATATTGGAATTGGAAAAGGTTCAGAAAAGGACAACAAAAATGATTAAGGGTATGGAACGGCTTCCGTATGAGGAGACATTAATAAGACTGGGACTTTTTTGCTTCGAAAAGAGACCGCTAAGGGGAGATGTGATTGAGGTCTATAAAATCATGACTGGTGTAGAGAAAGTAGATAAGGAAGTGTTGTTTACTACTTCTCATAACAAAAACTAGGGGTCACCCAATGAAATTAATAGGCAGCAGGTTTAAAACAAATAAAAGGAAGTATTTCTTCACACAACACACAGTCAACCTGTGGAACTCCTTGCCAGGGGATGTTGTGAGGGCCAAGACCATAACAGGGTTCAAAAAAGAACTAGATACATTCAAGAAGGATAGGTCCATCAATGGCTATCCAGCATGGGCAGGAATGGTGTCCCTAGCCTGTGTTTGCCTGACGCTAGGAATGAACGACAGGAGATGGATCACTTGATGATTGTCTGTTCTGTTCATTCCCTCTGGGGCACCTGGCACTGGCCACTGTCAGAAGACAGGATACTGGACTAGATGGACCCTTGGTCTGACCCAGTAGGGCCATCCTTATGTTCTATTATAATTATTATTGATTATTTGTATGTCTGTATGCAGTTAGGGATGGCAGGATAGTGGTGAACTCAAGGATGAACTTATAAGCAGAGCAGGAAAGAGAGAAGTAAGCGGAGAAATCTGAGATAGGAGAATTCCTCTCAAGTTGAATTACCATCTACAAGATGGTAATTAGGCCTGTATGTTTCTACGGCTCCAAATGTTGGGGGTTGAGGGAAAGACAGGGCAGATCTCGAACGCTGTGGAAATGAAAATGTTAAGATGGATGCTTGGAGTTGCAACTAAGGATGGGCCATGCTCGGAACAAAGCGAATCAGGGGAAGCGTGTAGCTGGTACCGATTATCGAAAAGCTGAAGGACTCCCTGCTTGGATGGTTCGGGTGAGTGAAAAGAAGAATATCTAGGAAACAGGGCATTACGTTCAGAAGTAGAAGGCTAGAGAAGGCTTGGAAGACCCAAAACTAGATGGAAGGATGTTATATGAAAGGATGTGATTAGCTGCGGAGTTTCTGAGGAACTGCTACACGAGAGCCTAGAATAGAGAGGACTGAAACTGTCGACCCCATGTAGATGGGACTAAGGCTAGAAGAAGCTGGCTGGGAATTTATTGACAGAAGTTTTTTGCATACAAAAATGGACATTTATCAAAAGTGAGACCCTTTGCGCACAGTTTGAGGCAAAGTAATGAAATGCACATCTCTCCATCCATCCCCATACTCCCCATATGCCCCCTCTATCTATCCTCATCCTCAAAGGAAACCTGCCCAGCACCTTCAAAGGATGAGCCTCGGAACTTAATTCCTAACCTGTTGGACACGACAAACCAGGAACTGAACAAACCAGGAACTGGTTTTGTGGCTCATTATGACGATGTGTAGCATTTGCTACTACCCGCTAACCCTCGGTTGCCCCCTTCATGGTCTCCTTCAGCCCATGTGGCAGCATGTTTGAGCTGAGTGACTGGGTGACTAAGTCACCTGCCAGGGGGCCCCACTCACTGCCTCGAGGCCCCCTGCCATTGCGTGGGTTGCAGGGCCTAACACCGCCACCGGGGGCAGATTTGGCTTCTAAGCCAGGGGCTGCAGCCTGGCAGAGCCGGGGGTTCTGGGGCATATCACTGAGGCTGTCCCAGCTCCTCTCGCTCCAAGCACCTTTTCCCTTATTTGTCTTTTCCAGCACGCCCTGGAGCCCCATCCCTCTCCCTGAGCCCCCAGTTTACCGTGTACCTCCCGGGAGAGACGATCACCCTCACGTGTTCGGTCCCCGCTGCAGCTCACACGGCGACAGGATTCCAGTTCTCCAAGGCCAGCGGAATGAGGGTCTCGCCTGGAAGCAGCAACACGCACGCCCTGAACCTCACAGGGCCGGGGGACTCCGGCTCGTTCACCTGTGCATACTGGATACGCCCGTCCAGCTGGGGGATCCGATCCGGGGAGAGCCAGCCGGTCTCCATCTCTGTCACAGGTGAGCAGTGCGCCGACGCCAACTCTACTGGGACGGTTTCAAGGAGATCCCATGAATCCTGGGAGACTCCAGACCTGGCTGTGATCTGCCCCCAACCCCACGGATAAATCTGAGTGGCCTCACCCACCCCAAGTGTGGCTGCTCTTAGTGGATGGTGGCTCTCTCCAAATTGCCCTGTTTGCTCCCCCACAAGCTCTGGTATTGGCCACTTTTGGAGACAGGCTACCTGGCTAGATGGACCATGGTCTGACCCAGCCGTTCTTATGGGGGTGCAAGGCCTTTGGTGACTGAGAACTGAGTGACTCCGATTCCAAGGCCACAAGGCACCATTGTGATCATCTAGTCTGACCTCCTGGGTCACACAGGCCAGAGACCTGCCCCACAATCATTCCTGGGGCAGATCGTTTAGGAAAACGTCCCACCTTGATTTAATAATTGTCACTGATGGAGAATCCACCACAATCCTCCATCAGTCGTTCCAATGGTTCATTACTCTCGCTGTAGAAAATGTACCCCTTCTTCCCGGTCTGCATGGTCTAGCTTCAACTTCCAGCCATTGGATTGTGTTAGACCTTCCATTGCAAATTGAAAAGCCCATTATCGAGTATTGGTTCCCCATGGGGATCAAGCCACTCCTTAACTTTCTCTTTGTTGAGCTACATAGACTGAGCCTCTGGAGTCTATCACTGTAAGGCAGGATTTCGAATCTCATGGCTGACCCCTCTCCAATTTACCTTCTTTAGGGCTGCCAACTTTGTAAAGTTTAAAAACCGGACACTCCAGCAGGAGTAACAGAACCTCCCCTGCTCCGCCCACCGAGGCCCCACCCCTGACCCTTCCTCTCAGGCCTCATCTCTGTGCCATCTCTTTCCCCAATCCCTTCTCCTACCCCTCCCCTTCCCCCTGAGGCTGCACCCCCATTCTCTCCTCTTTCCACCTCCCTCCATTGCTCACTGCTTCTCCCCTCTCCCCCCGTACCTGCGTGGGCCAGAAGGGACTCACCTGCAGAGCCGGGGCTGGGAGCTGCAGCCCCCTGATGCAGGTAGTAGGTGGCCCTGGCTGAGTAGGGGCTGGCGCGGGTGATGACGCGGTGCCTCCCCACCTGCAGTAACCGGACCTTGGGTGTCCATTCAGTAGATCTGACCGGACACTGTCAGATCCCCTTTTCGACCGGACTTTTCGGTCAAAAACCAGACAGGGGGTCACCCTATGGTAGACATGGTATTCTAGTAGTCGTCACACCAGTGCCAAATAGAAGTAAAATACCCTCCTTGCTCTACTCAGGAGTCCCCTGTTTCTGCACCCTAGGACTGCATTAGCTCTTTAGGCCACATCATCAGTTGGATCAGAGCTAGGGGCCATCTAACCAACTAGCCCATCTCTGAGAGTGGTCACCACCAGATGTTTCAGGGGAAGGTGCAAAAAACTCCACAATGCATAGAACTGGAAGGGTGATAGAGTCCACGGCCCCATTGTATCGTCGCATTCACAAAGGGTAAAAAGAGGTGGGGTGATTACCCGCCAGGAAGGTCTCATTCTCACTTCTGATTGCTAAAGATTTTCTTAAACCCTGAGGCACATGGTTTAATGACACTAAAAAACACATGGGGTAGTGACAGAGAATCAGCTGAATGCGAGCTCCCAGGGCGATGCTGTTGCCTAAACGGCTAATGCAATCCTGGGGTGCATCAACAGGAATCCCCAGTACGAGCAGAGAGGTTATTTTATCTCCGTATTTGACTCGTGCAACCGCCGCTGGGATCCTATGTCCAGTTCAGGTGTCCACAATTCCAGAAGGATGGTGATAAATTGGAGAGGGGGGACAGAGCTGGGCCTGGCGGCTAGAGAGAAGGTTCGAGGGACGGAGCGGGCAAGGCCAAGGGCCTGATCCCAGCAGAAGTGAGACTGAGGGTCTCATGGGGGCTGGGAGGGAGTCGGGATATTGTGTGTGATAAGGTGTCTCAGTGGAGCTCATGTTCTCCCCACCTGGGCAGAGTGAGGGGAGGGCCCTGAAGAACTCTCGGACGTGGGTATCGGCTGCTGCCATACCTGGTACTCAGGGTAGAATGGGCACCCACCCTATGTCCTGGTGATGGACGCTCCATCGGTTAGCGCCTTCCCCACTCTCTCCACCCAAGACCTGGCAGCCGCTAACCCTGTCCCCGCCGTACTGCCCCTTCCCACCCACCCCCTCACCCCCAATTCAGATCTAGGCCACAGGGCACCCAGTAGCAGGTGCTCATGGGGTTAACGATACCGTTTGCCCCAAGGCAGCAGAGATGCTGTTGAGGAGTGGGTTGGGGTACAGAGGCGCTGTTGGGGGGCACAGGGACCTGCTGGGGGGTGGCAGGGCCTTTTGGGGGCATCTCTACTGCACACTGAGGCTGGGTTCTCATTCAGCTGTGAGCCCAAGGTCCCCTTCTGTCCACACACAAATTAGCCTGACCCAGGTCCTATGGCCCCGCGGGGTCGTGGGTCAGAGGCCAAGTCTCACGGCGATTCGGGTCCCAGCCCCGTCGCTTTGCAGTGCGGATGCGGCCCAAGGTCTGCATGGTGCAATCCGGGCGTGTTAGCAGGGCAGAGATCCGGGCCCAGCCCTTGGGAACCCAGGTTCGCGATGCAGGGACGACGCTCACACGTGGGCTTGGACACAGAGTCCACCAGCCCGGGCCCCACAGACGCCAGGTTAGCGTGAACATGCGCCCTGTGGGATCACTCATTAACCAGGGAGTATTTCTCATTCTAAGCTCTCTCGTTTCCTCCCTTTCGTCTCTTCCACCCCCTGCATCTATTCCAGCTCCCCCGCCGCCCCCCACTTTAGTCCTGGACCCCCCACAGCCCGTGTATCTCCGAGGGGAGCACGTTGCTCTCCAGTGCATGGCCCGCCAGGCAGACGGGAAGAGAAGATACAGATTCTTCAAGCAAAGCGAGGAGCAGAGCCCAAATGAGCTCCCCCCAGCTGCCGAGGAGGGCGCCCGGCTGGAGCTAGGCCCGCAGCGGGGGACGGGTGGGAGGTACACCTGCGGGTACTGGTTATACTGGGCTGAACGATGGATCCCCTCTGGGCAGAGTCCAGCCGTCTCTGTGTCGCTGACAGGTGAGGTGTCCCCCTCGCACAGGTCTGATCACATGGGGGCAGCATGGGACCGGGAGGCTGCTCCCTCCAACCCCATCCCAGTGCTGGGACCCCTAATCCCTGATCCCTGATGCAAACACTGCAGATCCAGGGGCTGCTGAGGGTCCTTGCCACAGGGAAGCCCCTAGACGCAGCAGGGGGTAGAGTTTGCAGCCCCCACTCTTCCACCGGCCCGGCCAGGGGGGCCGTTGGCCCCCCGGCTACGTTACCCTACGTCCAGGTCAATACCGGGCTCCTTTCCTTGGCTGGACCCATGTGATCCGGTCTGTAGCAGGGGTGAGCGCCGTGCCCACACAAGTGTGTGTGGGGGGGGGTCATCCCAGGGAAGGTGCTGCAGACCGAGCTTAATGAATGGGACAATTCACCCCACAGCAAATCCACCCCATTGGCTGAGTAATAAGAAAATCCTCCAATCTGCTGCCCCCAGTGCCCATTATACAGTATAGCCGCCCCTTCCCCACCCCCACCCTCTGCTGCCCCTAGTGACCATTATACAGTATAGCCGCCCCTTCCCCACCCCCACCCTCTGCTGCCCCTAGTGCCCATTATACAGTATAGCCGCCTCTTCCCCACCCCCACTGTCTGCTGCCCCCTAGTGCCCATTATGCAGTATCGCCGCCCCTTCCCCGCCCCCACCCTCTGCTGCCCCTAGTGCCCATTATGCAGTATAGCCGCCCCTTCCCCACCCCCGCCCTCTGCTGCCCCTAGTGCCCATTATACAGTATCGCCGCCCCTTCCCCACCCCCGCCCTCTGCTGCCCCCTAGTGCCCATTATACAGTATAGCCGCCCCTTCCCCACCCCCACCCTCTGCTGCCCCCTAGTGCCCATTATACAGTATAGCCGCCCCTTCCCACCCACACCCTCTGCTGCCCCCTAGTGCCCATTATACAGTATAGCCGCCCCTTCCCTACCCCCACCCTCTGCTGCCCCCTAGTGCCCATTATACAGTATAGCCGCCCCTTCCCCATACCTTGCCCTCTGCTGCCCCTTGTGTCATCTTCCCCATGCTGAGCGCTGTGGTTCGCCTGTTGACTCCTCTCTATTGCTGCTCCCCTCAGATCCCCCTCCCCAACCCGTACTGAGTGTGGATCCCCCATCCGGAGTGGTGAGTGAGGGGCTCCCCCTGCTGATCACCTGTGCAGCCCCCGGGGACGCCAGCGAGAGGAGGTTTCACTTCTACAAGGATGGAGCTGAGATCGGCCCTGGGGACGCAGGGTCTGAGATCAGCACCATGGAGCCCGGCACCGGCTCTGTGAATGTCTCTCTGCTCAGCATCCCCCGGGCTGGTCCCAACAGCACTGCAGAGTTCACCTGCGGGTACGAGGCGAACATGAGCGGGAGATGGATCCCGTCCCCCAGGAGCCAGGCTCTGACTGTCACCGGGAACGTCACAGTGACAGGTGAACTCATAGTCTCCAGCCCGATCCCACATAATCCAGCCCCTCTATATCCGGATTCCTGTACAGTGGCATGTCTGGATCCCAGTACCCCTCACGGGAAAGAATCAGAGAGTTCATGGCCAGAAGGGACCCCTGGATTGTGTAATCTGAGCTGCCGGATCACACAGGCCACCACCTCTGTGGGATAGGCAGAGCGGGAAGGGGACTGACTGGGGGCTGGAGAGGTGCCAGTTGAGCCCTACCAAGTCAAGCAGTGGGAATCGTCTCCAGCTGGCCGTATCTTGGAGAGATCCCAACACACCTGAGATTTCAGGAGCGATTCCCCTCTGTCCACAGCCCAGTGCGTCACTTTCCCATTGGCCGTAGACCTTGCAATTGGAGGCTCCTTCTTCATCATCAACACCCTCATCTTCTTCATCACCCACTGCTGCCTCTAGAGTGAAGGTAGGTGTCCCATTCAAGGCTGGCTGCCTCTTGGTGCCGTGTCATTGATTTTCAAGTGCCTGGTGCTTTATGGAGAGAGCCAAGAGGCAAGAAAGGAGGGGACTTATCAGCTGGAAGAGGAGGAGAAAGACCTGGGTGCATTGGTTGATCACAGGATGACTATGAGCCACCAATGTGATGTGGCCATGAAAAAGCCTAATGCAGTCCCAGGATGCATCAGGCACGGAATTTCCAGTAGAGACAGGGAGGTGTTAGCACCATTACACACGGCACTGGTGAGACCTCATCTATAATACTGTGTCGCCCCTGTTTAAGAAAGATGAATTCAAACTGGAACAGGTGCAGAGAAGGGCTATTAGGATGATCTGAGGAATGGAGAATCTACCTTATGGGAGGAGACTCAAAGAACTTGGCTCGTTTGACCGAACCAAAAGACAGCTGAGGGGAGATCTGATTCCTCTCTATAAATACATCAGAGGGATAAATACCAGGGAGGGAGAGGAGTTCGTTAAGGTAAGTGCCAACGTGGACACAAGAACGAATGGATCTAAACTGGCCATCAACAAGTTTTGGCTTAAAATTCGGTGAAGGTTTCTAACCATCAGAGGAGTAAAGTCCTGAAACAGCCTCCCAAGGGGAACAGTGGGGGGGGGGGGAAACTAACTGGCTTCAAGACTGAGCTTGATAAGTTTATGGAGGGGATGGTGTGATGGGGCTGCCTACAATGACATGTGGCCGATCTGCGACTGCCAGCAGCAAATATCTCCAACGGCCGCAGACAGGACACTAGAAGGGGGGGCTCTGAGTTACTACAGAGAATTCTTTCCCAGGTGTTTGGCTGCTGGGTCTTGCCCACCAGGATCCCCCCAGTGGGCAAGACTGGGGCTGCCTCCCGCCCTCCCGGCTCCACAGCTGAGCCGGGAGCTGGGGGGGGGGCGCCATGGGCGGGGGGAGGCTGCCGCTGGCAGGAGGCTGAGCTGCCGGCCCATGGGGGGGGGAGCCGCCGCGGGGGGGGGGCACTGGCTGCTGCAGGGGGGGCGGTGTTAGCTGGGGGGGCGCAGGGCTGGTGCAAGGAAGTTTCGACTAGGGTGCGAAACTTCCTTGCACCGGCCCTGCTAACACCCCCTTGCACCCCGATCTCTGCAGCAAGGGGAGTTAGAGACACAAAACTGCCTCCCCCACTCTTTGAAGATCCCATGGATCTCGCCCCCTCTCCCGCCCGAACTGCAGCATGAACCCAGGTGTCCTGAACACATCCCCAAATCACCTGATCCATCCTGCCTCTCCCAGCCGGATCCCCCCAGTGGCAGCAAGCGGTACTGCAGCCCCAGCCCCACCAGGATCCCCCCCCCCCAGTGACAGCAAGGGGTACTGCAGCCTCCAGCCCCACCAGGATCCCCCCAATGGCAGCAAGCGGTACTGCAGGCCCCAGCCCCACCAGGATCCCCCCAGTGGCAGCAAGCGGTACTGCAGCCCCCAGCCCCACCAGGATCCCCCCAATGGCAGCGAGCGGTACTGCAGCCCCAGCCCCACCAGGATCCCCCCAATGGCAGCAAGCGGTACTGCAGCCCCCAGCCCCACCAGGATCCCCCCAATGGCAGCAAGCGGTACTGCAGCCCCCAGCCCCACCAGGATCCCCCCAATGGCAGCGAGCGGTACTGCAGCCCCCAGCCCCACCAGGATCCCCCCAATGGCAGCGAGCGGTACTGCAGCCCCCAGCCCCACCAGGATCCCCCCAGTGGCAGGAAGCGGTACTGCAGCCCCCAGCCCCACCAGGATCCCCCCAATGGCAGCAAGCGGTACTGCAGCCCCAGCCCCACCAGGATCCCCCCAGTGGCAGGAAGCGGTACTGCAGCCCCCAGCCCCACCAGGATCCCCCCAATGGCAGCAAGCGGTACCGCAGCCCCACCCCCACCAGGATCCCCCCAGTGGCAGCAAGCGGTAATGCAGCCCCAGCCCCACCAGGATCCCCCCAGTGGCAGCGAGCGGTACTGCAGCCTCCAGCCCCACCAGGATCCGCCCAGTGGCAGCAAGCGGTACTGCAGCCCCCAGCCCCACCAGGATCCCCCCAATGGCAGCAAGCGGTACTTCAGCCCCAGCCCCACCAGGATCCCCCCAGTGGCAGCAAGCGGTACCGCAGCCCCACCCCCACCAGGATCCCCCCAGTGGCAGCAAGCGGTAATGCAGCCCCAGCCCCACCAGGATCCCCCCAGTGGCAGCGAGCGGTACTGCAGCCTCCAGCCCCACCAGGATCCGCCCAGTGGCAGCAAGCGGTACTGCAGCCTCCAGCCCCACCAAGATCCCTGAGTCTAAGAGTCTCAGAGCAGGGGAGTTGCAGCCGGGGCTGTGCCTGGCGGGGTGGGGGCTGGACACAGAAGGGTCCTGCCCCAGTGTGGAAGCGGGGTGCAGAGTAGAGGTTGGAGGGGAGGGAGCTTGGATCTCAGCAGCAGAGCAGTGGGTGTGGCACATCCCAAAGGGAGATGGTGGGGGGGACATTTCAGATGTCGCAGCATCAGGCTCACAACTGGGTCGATGCCTTTTCATTGCTGTCACGTCTCTGTTACAGGTTCCCCGGGGAGCCCGGAGCCAAGAAAAAAAGTCTTGGTGTCCCCAGGATCTCCCCGTTGGCTCTTTGCATTTTGGATCTGTCTCTCCATGGGGGCGGGGGGTATCCTTGCCACAGACCCCACAGCAGCTGCCTGGGCTGGTCGAACCTTCCATTCAGTCTCCCCTCGATGTGATCACCAGTCGCCCTTGGGCAGCTCCCTCCAACTCCCCTGGGTGGGAAGCAAGTTCTTCATGATCCGCTTCTCCCCGGGCTCGGTGTTTCCTTTCTCCTCCCAGCAACAGAACTGCGCAGTGTGGGACAGAAACAGTCATGCCTTTCTAATGGAAACTGAGTTTATTCTTGGTCCTTGGAGAATGAATGTTCATGGAGCAGCAAATGCAGCGAAAGCAAGAGACAGTGCTAAAGGTTAAGAATCTTAGGAAGTGTGTCACCCCTGGCTTTGCGGTAGTCCCACAACTGCCGTCAGTTTCTATAGGCGCCGACTTCGTGGGTGCTCAGGGGCTGGAGCACCCACGGGGAAAAATTGGTGGGTGCTCTGCACCCACCGGCAGCTCCCCGCCATCCCCGGGACCCGCGGCCAGCTCCTCGCCAACCCCGGGGCCCGCCGCCATCTTACCTTAGCACCGGGAGATGTTGCGGGGCCCCGCTCCCGACGCTGGGCGACGTTGCGTCGGCATCGGGGGCGGGGCCTCGCAACGTCACCCGGCGTCGGGGGCGGGGCCCCGCCCCCGACGCTGGGCGTGAGCTCCCACCGGCGCCAGAGAAAGTCGGCGCCTGTGTCAGTTTCTAACCCCCCCTTGCACCCCGATCTCCGCAGCAAGTGCAGTTAATGAGACACAAAACTGCCTCCCCCACTCTTTGAAGATCCCTTGGATCTCTCCCCCCCCCCAACCTCCCAGCTGCGGGAATTGGTTGGTATATTATTCTCAAGCCTCTCCAGGAAAAGGGGGTGTAGGGGCTTGGGGGGATATGTTGAGGGAAATGGGATTCCAAGTGACCCTTCCCTGAATTTTTGTGCAAATCATTAGAGGTGGCAGCAATACCGTCCAAGGGCAAGGAAATGAATGTGTGCCTTGAGGAAGTTATAACCTAAGCTGTGAAATATAAGCATAGGGGGTTTTCATGTGTGTCCCCACATCTGTACCCCAGAGTTCAGAGTGGGGGGGGGGGGGACCCTGACATCTCTATTTCTTTCTTTTTATGAATAAACCTTTAGATTTTAGATTGTAAAGGACTGGCAACAGCGTGATTTGTGGGTGAGATCTAACTTGTATATTGACCTGGGTCTGGGGCTTGGTCCTTTGGGATCAGGAGAACCTCTTTTTTCTTTTTCTGGGGTATTGGTTCTCATAACCAGTCATCCCCATAAGAAGCGGTGCTGGTGGTGATACCGGGAAACTGGACTGTCTAAGGAAATTGCTTGTGTGACTTATGGTTAGCCAGTGGGGTAAAACCAAAGTCCTCTCTGTTTGGCTGGTTTGGCACCTTAATAGTAAAGGAACCCCAGCCTTGGGCTGTAACTGCCCTGCTCTAAGCAATTGGTCCTGAATTGATACTCTAAAAAGGCAGCATCATTACACCGGCCGTGGATTGAAATAGGACACGCCGAGTGGAGACATCAAGGGGATGGCAGCTGACGGCATGGCTGTTTGGGGGTGACGGTGGGTTTAGCAAGGAGGGGATCAGCTAAAGGGAGTGAGAGGGCTGGGGAGAAGGGGTCGGTGCGGTGTGGTGGGGAAGAGGCTATAGGGAGAGGTGGCTTGGAGCAAATGTCCCATCAGCCCCTTTGAAAACTAGGAAGATCTCGGTATGTCCAAGGGACCCTGCTGTGGCTGCTTCTGGCTCTGGCTGGCCAGGTCTCTGGCTGGGGATGGTCAGCGTACAGGATCACAGACCTGCCACTCCATGCCGGCTGTGCGGCTGGGGGGGGGGGCACCAATGGAGCCATCGCCGTGTGTGTGTCCATGAGCAGGAAGGAGACCCAGCGTGGGGTGTGCGTCGACCCCTTAATCACATGGAGGGCAGGACGCACAGGCCTGGTGCATTGGGGCGCGTGCCGATAGCAACCCAGCCACCGCCCTGGCCATGGAAACCGCAGGGCGCAGCAGCCCAGGGGAGCCAGCTGACGCGGAGAGCCTCACACCCCCAGAGAAACAGCTGGTGCCCTTGCGGTCACAGAGCTGATTAATAGACCCCCCCCCCCAGCACTGCGCCATCACCACCTTTGCAGCCCTGCCTGGACACGTCCTCCACAGTGTGAGCAGGGCAACGGGTGGTGAGATTTAATCCTTAGGTGCCCCCCCCGCCACATCCTTGATCTGAGCATCTCACCGCAGTTTGCAGCTGTGACAATCCCCATGTAACGGAAGCGTGATCCACAATTTATAAATGGGTAAACTGAGGCACACAACTCCGTGGAGGGGGGGGAATAGAACCCAGGAGTCCCGTGTCCCAGCGTCCTCCTCTTTGGGCTACTGGATAATCCACCTCCGGGCAACACAACAGGTGAGGTTCAGTCGTAGGAAAGCGGATGAGTTCTCTGCTGCGAGCGATCAAGCAAACTCACGGAGAGCGTTCGAGCTGGCGATTTGGGGAACGCGTCAGATCTCTGAGTCCGGACTCCCCTGCTCGGCCTATGACCCTCCTGCGGACCCCATGCAGGCCAGGAGCAACGCAGACTGGCGTAGCCTCCCGTGCGGTAGTGCAATCCCACCGCGTATGGGGGAGACACATGGGTGATATCGGTGCTTGGAGGGGAGATCTCGAAAGCGCTGCCGGGAGCAGGGCGGGGGAGCCTGTAGGGGGCGCTGTCCCTTCGGTGTCAGGGCTGACCTCAATCCCCGAGTGTGGCTCTAGGAGGCGCTGTGCTGTAGGGAGCAGGGCAGGGGCTCAGAAGGGGTGTTCTCACCCTGCAGTCAATGGTGACCCCAATTCCACGGCGTGGCACTAGGGGGCGCTGTGCTGTCTGGTTTTCCCTCCCTCAAATTGCAGCCTCAGTTGGACCCAGGTTTCTCCAGGCCCCCAGCTCCCGAACCGCTCTGCCGGGCAGCTCTTCAAGAGCTGCCACGTTCCACCCTAGAAGTGGCTGCATTCTGGTGCTGGGGGCGAGATCCCCTTCTGCAGCGTTTGCCCTGACGCTGCTAAACTGCTGCCAAACCACCCCCCAGAAGTGTCAGCATTTCAGCCCCGGGTGAAGATCCCTTTGGAGGGGTAGCGCTAACTGTGTTCGAGTGGTCAGTCCTCACCCCAGAGCTGGCTGCATTTCAGTGGTTCAATTAACGTATCCCAGTATGGGACACTCTTCCGCTGCTGGGGATGTTGCATAGATCTCTGGCTCGCAGGCTCTCCTCCAGCCGTGTGTGTGTGTCCCTCCCTTGGAGGGGATGAGATCTGTGTGTGTGTGTCAAGGCCTCTCCCCTATCTAACCCCTTAATGAAAACCAATTTGATTTCATTTTATTTAAAGGATTTTTGGAAACACAGACCCAGAACTCCGTGGCGGAGGAACAAGAGTAACAATGTCCAGGGGCCCCATTGTAAGAGCAGGTTTCTGTCAGGAATGTAGGGGGCAGGATAGCAACCTTTATGTATCTGTAGCAATGTGAATACTCACCGGCACAGCGCCTCCTGCTGGGGGTCTTGGGAATTCGCTCGATTCCAGCCCGGAGCACCCTCTGCAGGCCGGTGTCTCGCCTGCCGCTGGCCCCGTGTCCCTCCCAGACCCCGGTGCCTCTGCCCCAGCAGTACCCCCACACTCTGGGTCTCCCCTCCCAGGGGAACCCCCAACCCTCTGCACCCACCTTGCCTCAGTGGCTACTGCCAGTCGTCCTCTAGCCCCCGCTCCCTGGGGCAGACTGCAGTGTAATGGCCACTCATCATTGGCAAGGGGTTAGGACCAGCTGCCTCTGCCTAACCCCGGGCTGCCCCTCTGCAGCCCCAGGACCTCCATAGGCCTTCACCAAGACCTGCAGCCTGGGGAGTTGCCAGGCTGGAGCTCCCCAGCTCCCTTTGCCCTTTTCCCCAGCCCTGCTCTGCTTCAGGTACTTTGCTCACACACAGCTAGTCAGAGAGACTCCTTCAGCTGCTGGCTCACAGCCCTTTTCTAGGGCCGGCTGTGGCCTGGCTGGGGCGGGCCCCCCGCTGTGGCTGCTTCCCAATCAGTCCTTCACAGCTGCAACCCATTCCAGGGCTGCTTTTAACCCCTTGTTCTTCAGGAGTGGGGCAGCCGCCCCCTACAGTATCCTTGGAGCTGTGCTGAATCGCCGTACCTCTAAGGGGTTAAGCAGTTCATATAACCTCCCTGACCAGAAGGACAATGAGAAAAGAAAATACTTTCAAATCGGGGGGGAGGGTTTATTTGTTGTTCTGTGGGTTGTTCCCTCTCCGGATGGAGGGAGAAGCCAAGTAGGTACAATATCTCCTGAAAATATACCTGGAATAATCCATCTAAAACCACAGAAACTGTGAGTAGGGCAAGGAAATGTGTTAGGTTACCTTTTGTTTTGGCTTGTGAATTTTCCTAGGCTACAGGGGTAGAATCATAGAATCTCAGGGTTGGAAGGGACCTCAGGAGGTTCTAGTCCAACCCCCTGCTCAAAGCAGGACCAAACCCAACTAAATCATCCCAGCCAGGGCTTTGTCAAGCCTGACCTTAAAAACCTCCAAGGAAGGAGATTCCACCACCTCCCTAGGTAACCCATTCCAGTGCTTCACCACCCTACTAGTGAAAAAGTTTTTCCTAACATCCAACCTAAACCTCCCCCTCTGCCACTTGAGACTATTACTCCTTGTTCTGTCATCTTCTACCACTGAGAACAGTCTAGATCCATCCTCTTTGGAACCCCCTTTCAGGTAGTTGAAAGCAGCTATCAAATCCCCCCTCATTCTTCTCTTCTGCAGGCTAAACAATCCCAGTTCCCCCAGCCTCTCCTCATAAGTTATGTGCTCCAGCCCCCTAATCATTTTTGTTGCCCTCCGCTGGACTCTTTCCAATTTATCCACATCCTTCTTGTAGTGTGGGGCCCAAAACTGGACACAGTACTCCAAATGAGGCCTCACCAGTGCCGAATAGAGGGGAACAATCACGTCCCTCGATCTGCTGGGTAGTTTCATTCCTGTTTTTTTAACTGTGAAGCTGAGCCCAGAGGGGAATCCTCTGTGTTTTAAATCTTTTTATTACCCTGTAAAGTTACCTTCCATCCTGTTACCTGATTTTGCAGGCGTGATTCTTTTACTTTTTTCTTTATAAATAAAGTTATTCTTTTAAGAACCTGATTAATTTCAGTATCCCGAAGACAAAGGGTCTGGTCTGTGCTCACATTGCTAAGGCAACTGGTTGGTAGTTTATTCTCAAGCCTCCCCAGGAAATGGAGTGAAGGGGTTTGGGGGATAATTTAGGGGGATATGGATTCCAAGTGATGCTTCCCTGAATTGTTGTGTAAATCACTTGGTGGTGGCAGCAATATCAGTCTAAGGAATTAGTGCCTCAGAGAAGTTTTAACCTAAACTGGTAAAATATATGCTTAGGGGGTCTTTCATGTGGGTCCCTACATCTGTACCCCAGAGTTCAGAGTGGTGGGAGGAACCCTGACAGTTTCCCACAACAAATGGGTGCATTGTGCATTTGAACAGCTGTAGGGGTAGGGGCCCCTCTGGACTATTTCACAGAGTTCTGCAAACGCTTGTCTCTGACAGATTAAAACCCAAACTCCCTCCTCTAACCCGTATGCTGAAAATAGCCCAAGTGTTAGGAATTCCGACTCTCCCTGCTCTAACCTGCTCCCTTCGCAGAGCCTGGCTCCCAGGCCCACCCCCCTGCTCTAACCACTAGCCCCCACTCCCCTCCCAGAGCTGGGATAGGACCCAGGAGTCCTGGCTCCCAGCCCCCCACTCCCTTACATTCAAAGCACACCAGGAAGGAGTTTGTGGCCGTTAGCAGCTTTTGCAGGGAAGGCAAGGTTGGGGGGGATGGGGCATTATAAGAGGTGTTCTCAGCGGGGGGTGGGACGTGGTGGTCACAGAGGCTGTGATCAGGAGGGGATTTCGCTGTACACCACAGCCTCCAAGACGTACTTTCCTCTTCTCTGCTGGGCCACGGCGCTAGGGGGATTCAGCGAGGAATAGACGGTATTGCTCACCTAGGAAAAAACAGACATGTCAGCTAGGGGGCGCTGTGCTGCAGGGAGCAGGGTGGGAGGCTCAGTAGGGGGCGCTGTGCTGCAGGCCATGGGATGGGGGCTTGTAAGGGGACCTCTCCCCGTGCAGTCTGTGCTGACCCCAATGTGGCAGTAGGGGGGCACTGTGCTGTGGGAAGCAGGATGGGAGGCTCAGAAGGGGGGGCTCTCCCCTTGGAGTCTATGCTGACCCCTATGCAGTGACCCCTTTCTGTGTTGCAAGGAGCAGGGTGGAGGTGCAATAAGGGGCCCTCTCCCCACACAGTCGTTGCTGACCCCAGTGCCACAGGACGGCGCTGGGGGTCGCTCTGCTGTAGGGAGTAGGATCTGGGCCTCTCTCCTGATCTTACCGAGGAGTTGAACCCTTCCCTGGCAAGTGCATCCTCTTCTCTCTTGTCCCTTTCCTGGGGATTTCGACCCCCTACGGGCTCCCCTCCAAGGATATTGGGCCGCTCTGACTGGTTGTGAGTCACCGGCTGGACCTGCCCATCATGGCTCCGTTGCTGCAGAGCTAACCACACAAGAGATCATCCTCCTGCCCTGCCGCCTGGTCTCCCAGGGGAGCCAATATCTCCTCTGCTGTGGTTCCCATCTTTAACCACTCGGTGGCAATCTCACATTAGAGTTACCCACAAGGAAGCCAGAGTGTGGCCATCAGAAATTCCCCCCTTGAAGGCGAAGTGCCCCAGAGACCCCACCCCAGGGTTCCAGACCCCAGGTCTCCCACCAGTGGGGTGTGTGTCTCCATCACCTGTGGGGACACCTGGGACTGTTACTCACCGGTGCCGGCCCCGCAGGGAATGCTGACATACATGGGCCTGAAAGAGAGAGAACCAAACATGAGTGGTGGAGCAGAGTGTGCTGAGCAAGGCTGGGGTTCTGATCCCAGGGCAGGGAGATTTAGGGTCATCGGGGGAATGGCACTGAGGATAGAGCAGGTGGGTGCGGTGGTTGGGTCAAGGTTACTATAGCTTTTGGTTTTTGCATTCATCCATTCCCATTCATTGATTCATCTTTCTTTCTTTCTCATTCATCTCTTTGCAAACTCGGTCATTCATTCTCCTTCCTTCCTTCCTTCCTTTCTTCTGTCTCTATATCAATAATCTCTTCTTTCTTCTTTCTTTCATTCTTTCTCAGAATCACTTTTCTGTTCTCTTTGGTTCCATCTTTCACACACCCCTTCCTTCTCCGTCTCCCAATCATCTCTTCTACTTCTTTCCTTCATTGATTCATGCGCTCCTTTAGTCTCGTTCTTTCATTCTTTCATTCGTTCTGTCTCCCATGCATCCCCTCTCTCATTCATCTCCTCTCAAACTCATTCATTAATTCCATGTTCTCTCTTTCATTTGTAGACTTGGGAGCATTAGATCTTCCTTGGTCAACATAGGCAAAAGTCAGCTTAGCCATACACACACAAACGGACTTAAACAATATTTCCATTGATGGATGATCAACATTTACAAATAGGCAGAGTAAGAAAAGTGCTACCTGAGAATTGATTAGTTTGCTTTAAGGATATTTACTTTGCCTATTTTGACATGGGACGTTGGCAATTTGCTTTATTGGTTAGCCAGTTGTGATCTTTTTGGATCTCAGTGTCTCCTGTCCTTAAATAATTAGAGTCTAATAATAATAACAATAATTAAGCCCCGCTCAGAATTTCCTGCAAATGTAACAATTTGAAGAGCAAAAATTGGGGGGGGGGGGGAAACACTCAAAATAACCATTGATATTATCCATGTAAATTACAGAAAAATGAAAACCGAATTCTGCCCAGACTAGTTGTTCTCAGCACAGTTCCTACCAGCTTGGCCAAGGGGAGAAGATGCCCCATCCCACTAGGGGGCAGTGTTTTGTCGCAGATTATGTGACCATAGATTAGAAACTGGGGGCCTAGGAAATTTACCGGATTAGATACCGGGCTGGGGTGACCGTTCCCCTTGTCCCTCGCAAATAACGAGATTCTTACGGGATGGGCCAGGCTGTCGGGGCGGGCGGGCATGGACAGCCCCGCGAGGGACAGACAGGGCCAGTCCCTGAGCGGTGAGAGTTTATCGGCCTCTGAAATTGGAGCAACTTACTGTGTCTCTGCTGTTACACCACCTGTGAAGAGAAGGGGAAACAGAGCCCTTAAAGCGGAGCCCGCATGGTCCCGTGGGCCTTGGGGCCTCGGCCGAAAGCGAAGGTCTCAGGATCACCGTGCTCAGTGCGAGGCGTTTGAACGGGGAACCAGCTTAGAGCGACGTAGGATATTCTGTGCTGAGCCAGTGGGGGAGAAACCCACCACCTAAGAGGGGGATCTCCCCGCTCTGCGGATCGGACAAGGCCGCAAGGCCGGCTGTTGGGGTGAGACGTACCGAAGAGAACAGGGAAGTACCGTGTCCCAGCAGCGGCTCTCAATTGCATCTTTTCACTGGTCACCTTCCATTTCCAAATCCCGATTCCTGCTTCTCTGCATCTTTACCTCCAGCCCCGTGAAATAACGTTCGGTTCGGTGTCCCTGGAGACACGGCCGAGCGCGCAGGAGAGCGGTGCTCGAAGGTGAAGCCGGGGAACCGGGTACACCCCGGCTGCCTGGAAGCCGAGGGACCGGGCAGGCGTGTGTGACCGGGTTGGGGGCCAGTCTGCTTTCAGAGGAGCAGGGCTCAGACCTGGTGGCCGGGGAGCACATCCCCTGACGGGTCCCCACTGAGCTCCCTTCTGCTGTTTGACCCTGGAACGTGCCCCTGCGTGTCTGCAGGAGGGGGCATCTGATACTGCTACACGTGCACGAGGTAACAGCCAGGGATTAGAACTAACCGACTCCCCAGTCCCAGCTTCTCCCACCCCCAGATCCAGGTGCTGCAGCAATTCAGGGCTCCTGGGTGGGTGACCCAGCTCCCACCCCTCCTCCCGCTCTCCCCCCAGTACCTTTCCGCCTCCGGCAGCGGCAGATGAGGAGAAGCAGCAGGGGGAGCAGAGCTGCGGCCCCGACGCCTCCGGCCGCCAGGGGGATCCACGGAGGCCAGGCTGGGGATGAGAAGGGGTCGGGGGAGCCCCGGCAAACGAGGGGTATTTAGCCCCCACTGCTAGAACACAGGATGCCCCCGGCTGCAGTGCTGCTCGCTGTGGGTGGGACGTGGGAGCCACTCCCCGGGTCAGAAATCCCGCCAGAGCGTCTCTGGCCCTGCCCCTCCGTGCCTCACGCTCCATCTCCCAGGGGTGATGCCCGGCTCGGAGTTCTCCCCGGCAATGCCCGTGGGTTGGGGTGTATCGGAGGGTGTGTCCCCACTGCACTGGGAACCCGGATGTGCGGGAGCCGGGCTGGTGGAGCGGGTGTTTCTCGGTCCAGGCCGGGATTGCAATGGCTGCGCCCGGGTCTCTGGCCCATGCTAACGCGTCCACACTGCACCACGCAGCCCTTCTGAGCCGGGTCTGGGGCTTGAGCTGTGTCCACACTGCAACGGACCGGGCTTGAACCCGCATCACAGCGGGGCTTGGGCTCTGACCCGCCCCCGGGGCCCCGGGACCCAGCTCCTGAGTGCTGGCTGAGCCGAGTCAGGCTGATTCATGTGTGGATGAGGGAGAGCCGGGCTTGGTGTGAAGTGTAGACATACCCGGAATGGAGCCTGGGATGATGTTCACAGCCTGGCTCCTGGGGGACGGGATCCACCTCCTGCTCATGTTCTCCTCGTACCCACAGGTGAATTCCCCGGTGCTCTCGGGACCGGCCCGGGGGATGCTGAGAACAGAAACGTTCAGCGAGCCGGTGCCGGGATCCATGATGCTGATGTTCGAACCAGCATCCCCGGGGACGAGCTCGGCCCCATCCTTGTAGAACTGAAACCTCCGCTCGCTGGCATCTCCAGGGACCGTGCAGGTGATGAGCAGGGGGAGCCCTTCGTTCACTGCTCCAGATGAGGGAGCCACGCTCAGCGCTGGCTGCGGAGGGGGATCTGAGGGGGGCAGGACCGGGGAGAGGTCAGCATGGGAAGGACCTTCCTGAATGTAGGGAACAGGTGGTTGTCTAATGGCCACTAGGGGCAGCAGAGGGTGGGGGCGGGGAAGGGGCAGCTATACTGTATAATGGGCACTAGGGGGCACCAGAGGGTGGGGGTGGGAAGGGGCGGCTATACTGTATAATGGGCACTAGGGGGCAGCAGAGGGCGGGGGTGGGGAAGGGCGGCTATACTGTATAATGGGCACTAGGGGCAGCAGAGGGTGGGGATGGGGAAGGGGCGGCTATACTGTATAATGGGCACTAGGGGGCAGCAGAGGGTTGGGGTGGGGAAGGGGCGGCTATTCTGTATAATGGGCACTAGGGGCAGCAGATTGGAGGATTTTCTTATTACTCAGCCAATGGGGCGGATTTGCTGTGGGGTGAATTGTCCCATTCATTAAGCTCGGTCTGCAGGACCTTCCCTGGGATGACCCCCCCACACACACTCGTGTGGGCACTGCGCTCACCCCTGCTACAGACCGGATCACATGGGTCCAGCCAAGGAAAGGAGCCCGGTATTGACCTGGACATAGGGTAACGTAACCGGGGGGCCAACGGCCCCCCTGGCCGGGCCGGTGGAAGAGTGGAAGAGTGGGGGCTGCAAACTCTACCCCCTGCTGCGTCTAGGGGCTTCCCTGTGGCAAGGACCCTCAGCAGCCCCTGGATCTGCAGTGTTTGCATCAGGGATCAGGGATTAGGGGTCCCAGCACTGGGATGGGGTTGGAGGGAGCAGCCTCCCGGTCCCATGCTGCCCACATGCGATCAGACCTGTGCGAGGGGGACACCTCACCTGTCAGCGACACAGAGACAGCTGGACTCTGCCCAGAGGGGATCCATCGTTCAGCCCAGTATAACCAGTACCCGCAGGTGTACCTCCCGCCCGTCCCCCGCTGCGGGCCTAGCTCCAGCCGGGCGCCCTCCTCGGCAGCTGGGGGGAGCTCGTTTGGGCTCTGTGCCTCGCTTTGCTTGAAGAATCGGTATCTTCTCTTCCCGTCTGCCTGGGGGGCCGTGCACTGGAGAGCAACGTGCTCCCCTTGGAGATACACGGGCTGTGGGGGGTCCAGGACTAAAGTGGGGGGCGGCAGGGGATCTGGAATAGATGCAGGGGGTGGAAGAGACGAAAGGGAGGAAACGAGAGAGCTTAGAATGAGAAATACTCCCTGGTTAACGAGTGATCCCACAGGGCGCGTGTTCACGCTAACCTGGCGTCTGTGGGGCCCGGGCTGGTGGACTCTGTGTCCAAGCCCACGTGTGAGCGTCGTCCCTGCATCGCGAACCTGGGTTCCCAAGGGCTGGGCCCGGATCTCTGCCCTGCTAACACGCCCGGATTGCACCATGCAGACCTTGGGCCGCATCCGCACTGCAAAGCGACGGGGCTGGGACCCGAATCGCCGTGAGACTTGGCCTCTGACCCACGACCCCGTGGGGCCCTAGGACCTGGGTCAGGCTAATTTGTGTGTGGACGGAAGGGGACCTTGGGCTCACAGCTGAATGAGAACCCAGCCTCAGTGTGCAGTAGAGACGCCCCCAAAAGGCCCTGCCACCCCCCAGCAGGTCCCTGTGCCCCCCAACAGCGCCTCTGTACCCCAACCCACTCCTCAACAGCATCTCTGCTGCCTTGGGGCAAACGGTATCGTTAACCCCATGAGCACCTGCTACTGGGTGCCCTGTGGCCTAGATCCGAATTGGGGGTGAGGGGGTGGGTGGGAAGGGGCAGTACGGCGGGGACAGGGTTAGCGGCTGCCAGGTCTTGGGCGGAGAGAGTGGGGAAGGCGCTAAGTGATGGAGCGTCCATCACTAGGACATAGGTCCGGTCAAAAGGGGGATCTGAGAGTGTCCGGTCAGATCTACTGAATGGACACCCAAGGTCCGGTTACTGCAGGTGGGGAGGCACCGCGTCATCACCCGCGCCAGCCCCTACTCAGCCAGAGCCACCTCCTACCTGCACCAGGGGGCTGCAGCTCCCAGCCCCGGCTCTGCAGGTGAGTCCCTCCCGGCCCACGCACGGACAGGGGGAGAGGGGAGAAGCAGTGAGCAATGGAGGGAGGTGGAAAGAGGAGAGAATGGGGGTGCGGCTTCAGGGGGAAGGGGCGGGACAGGATCAGGGATTGGGGGAATAGGTGGGGTAGGGATGAGGCCTGAGGGGAAGGGGCAGGGGTGGGGCCTCGGTGGGCGGAGCATGGGAGGTTCTGTTACTCCTGCTAGAGTATCCGGTTTTTAAACATTACAAAGTCGCCAGCCCTAAAGAAGGTAAATTGGAGAGGGGTCAGCCATGAGATTCGAAATCCTGCCTTACAGTGATAGACTCCAGAGGCTCAGTCTATGTAGCTCAACAAAGAGAAAGTTAAGGGGTAGCTTGATCCCTCTTTAAGTATCTACATGGGGAACCAATACTTGATAATGGGCTCTTCAATCTAGCAATGGACGGTCTAACACAATCCAATGGCCGGAAGTTGAAGCTAGACCATGCAGACCGGGAAGAAGGGGTACATTTTCTACAGCGAGAGTAATGAACCGTTGGAACGACTGATGGAGGATCATGGTCACTGTTCCCTCTAAGCTGTGCGCGTGTGCGCGCACACAGATCCTAAACACCGCGCACATGGTGAAACACCGTGCGCACAAACATTTGCACAGAAGCACAACAATTTGCACAGAAGAAATTTTTTGTGCATACAGCCTGTCAAAAATTAGAGGGAATATTGATCGTGGTGGATTCTCCATCAGTGACAATTATTAAGTCAAGGTGGGACATTTTCCTAAAAGATCTGCCCCAGGAATGATTGTGGGGCAGGTCTCTGGCCTGTGTGACACAGGAGGTCAGACTAGATGATCACAATGGTCCCTTGTGGCCTTGGAATCGGAGTCACTCAGTTCTCAGTCACCAAAGGCCTTGCACCCCCATAAGAACGGCCATACTGGGTCAGACCATTGTCCATCTAGCCAGGTAGCCTGTCTCCAACAGTGGCCAACACCAGAGCTTGTGGGGGAGCGAACAGGGCAATTTGGAGAGAGCCACCATCCACTAAGAGCAGCCACACTTGGGGTGGGTGGGGCCACTCAGATTTATCCGTGGGGTTGGGGGCAGATCACAGCCAGGTCTGGAGTCTCCCAGGATTCATGGGATCTCCTTGAAACCGTCCCAGTAGAGTTGGCATCGGCGCACTGCTCACCTGTGACAGAGATGGAGACCGGCTGGCTCTCCCCGGATCGGATCCCCCAGCTGGACGGGCGTATCCAGTATGCACAGGTGAACGAGCCGGAGTCCCCCGGCCCTGTGAGGTTCAGGGCGTGCGTGTTGCTGCTTCCAGGCGAGACCCTCATTCCGCTGGCCTTGGAGAACTGGAATCCTATCGCCGTGTGAGCTGCAGCGGGGACCGAACACGTGAGGGTGATCGTCTCTCCCGGGAGGTACACGGTAAACTGGGGGCTCAGGGAGAGGGATGGGGCTCCAGGGCGTGCTGGAAAAGACAAATAAAGGAAAAGGGGCTTGGAGCGAGAGGAGCTGGGACAGCCTCAGTGATATGCCCCAGAACCCCCGGCTCTGCCAGGCTGCAGCCCCTGGCTTAGAAGCCAAATCTGCCCCCGGTGGCGGTGTTAGGCCCTGCAACCCACGCAAAGGCAGGGGGCCTCGAGGCAGTGAGTGGGGCCCCCTGGCAGGTGACTCAGTTACTCAGCCCTGGTGACAAAGGAAAAGCCAACGTGAAATGCAAACCCCGCCCAGCAGGGTGACGCAGGGACACAACCCCCCTGCCCTCCAGCCTCATGGGCGGCAATGC
Source organism: Chelydra serpentina (assembly GCA_037349315.1). NCBI lineage: Eukaryota > Metazoa > Chordata > Testudines > Chelydridae > Chelydra > Chelydra serpentina. Next base: position 249,245 of record JBAIAC010000346.1, read on the forward strand.
TGCTAGGAGCCCCAGAGCTGAGCTTTGCAGGGGGCCACCATGGGCCAAATGCCACCACTGCCAGCCCGGACCGCAGGAGCAATTATCCCGAACGTGTTCGGCCGCTTGGAAAGTCTCAGCCACTCTGCAGCAATTCCAGTGTGGCTGAGGTGGGTGCAGTACTGCCTCCCACCACCAGGGGTTGCATGGCTTGGGTGGCGTTGCTCCTGCCCTTTGGGGAGTGTACAGGGATGGTTGGATAGAGGGGGGTATGTATGAGGATAGATGGAGGGGTATGGATGGGTAGATGGATGGATGTATACATAGATGGACGGATGGGTGTGTAGGGCAATCTATGGATGAATAGATGCATACATGAATGAAGGGTGTGTATGGGGATGGATTGATGAATAGATGCATTGATGGATGAGGGTGTATGGGGATGCACAGAGGGGTGTGTCTGTGGATGGATGGATGTGTACATATTGATATTTGCAGTCTTTGTGTAGCCACACTGGTCCCAGAATATTAGGGCAACAAGGTGACGGAGGTGATATCTTTTATTGGACCAACTTCTGTTGGTGAAACAGACAAGCTGTCGAGCTTCACAGAGCTCCTCTTCAGATCTGCAGAGGGTAACCAGAATGTCTGAGCTACAAACAAAGTGGAACAGATTAAGCATAAGGGACTCACACACGCTGGTAGTAGCGATTGCTACACATTGTCCTAATGAGCCACAAAACCAGGGTCTCGATTCAGTTCCTGGTTTGTCGTGTCCAACAGGTTAGGAATTAAGTTCCGAGGCTCGTCCTTTGAAGGTGCTGGGCAGGTTTCCTTTGAGGATGAGGATAGATAGAGGGGGCATATGGGGAGTATGGGGATGGATGGAGAGATGTGCATTTCATTACTTTGCTTTAAACTGTGTGCAAAGGGTCTCAGTTTTGATGAATGTGCATTTTTGCATGCGAAAAACTTCTGTCAATAAATTCCCAGCCAGCTTCTTCTAGCCTTAGTCCCATCTACATGGGGTCGACTGTTTCAGTCCTTCTCTATTCCAGGCTCTCGTGTAGCAGTTCCTCAGAAACTCCATAGCTAATCACATCCTTTCATATAACATCCTTCCATCTACTTTTGGGTCTTCCAAGCCTTCTCTAACCTTCTACTTCTGAACGTCACGCCCTGTTTCCTAGATATTCTTCTTTTCACTCGCCCCAACCATCCAAGCAGGGAGTCCCTCAGCTTTTCGATAATCGGTACCAGCTACACGCTTCCCCTGATTCATTTGTTCCGAGCATGGCCCATCCTTGCAACTCCAAGCATCCATCTTCATGTGTTCATTTCCACAGCATTCAAAATCGGCCCTGTCTTTTCCTCAGCTTCCAACATTTGGAGCCGTACAAACATACAGGCCTAATTACGATCTTGTAGATCTTGCTGTTCAACTTAAGGCATTTTCCTATCTCAGATCACTCTGCTTACTTCTCTCTTTCCTGCTCTGTTTATAAGTTCATCGCTGAAATCACCACTATCCTGCCATCCCTAATTGCACTACAGATATACAAATAATCAATAATGATTATAATAGTGCAGTAGTGGCATATTTTAAAACCAGCCGTTTGAACTGAAAACATTTATACAAGTGTGTTCAGATGTTCATCGAAAAAGTGAAAGATTGTTGCAGGAATTTTTTGGAGTGGAAAAATGAATTCCTTTCAAAATTTCGCACCAAATATACTCGGCATTTTCCAAACAGCCCTGTCAATGACCTCAGGAGAAATATCACAAGGACCCGTCGGTTGAATGTACTTAATCACCTGGCAAATGGATTGAGAAGGGAGAACTCAGACTCGACTGTATCTTCCTCCCGGACACGTCTATCTCGTAGCTGCAGGTGTAGGAGCCAGCGATGTCTGGATTGGCCGTATGGAGCTGGAGACGGGCCCCCTGCGAGGAGGGGGTGGATTCGAACGGTACGAGGTGCCCATTCTTGAGCATTTGGAAGGTTGTAGATATGTAGCTCCCGGGAAGGGAGCATGCAATGGTGACAGAGTCATTCCAGGGGCCACCTGCAGTCGCAGAGATGGACGGGGCTGCGGGACGATCTGAGAGTAGAAACGAAAGGGGAGGAGGAATGTAGACGAGTGACGGTAGAAATAGCAGAGCCAGTGACAGGTCTGGGGAGGGTCTAGTGGTTAGAGCGATGGGCAGAGTCAGGCTGAGAAGCAGGTGGAGCAGAGACAACGGGACCATCCACCAAGGGCAGGAGATCCTGGGGGTGGAAATGAGCAGGCTGGTGACTCTCCCCACACATGAGGGGCTAGGCTGGGGTCTCACAGGTGATGGGGATGGGGCAGGGAATCCCCTATTAGACAGCTGGAGAAAGGGAACTCACCCATCACTGGTACCGGGACAGGCTGGCTGCGTGCGGAGTAGATGGGCCGCCCATCTCTCACTGCCCAGTACTCACAGCTGTACGCCCCGGCCTTCCCCATTGCAGCCATCAGGACCAGCCAGGGCCCCCCAGACAAGCCGGTGGTTTCCGTGTGGACCCGCTCCCCGCGCTCATTGTAGAACTGGTAGCTGCTCACGGCCTCCCCGCCAGGGGCTGAGCATCTGAGGGTGAGACGCTCCCCCGGGACATACACAGGGTACTGGGGGATCACAATGATGGTGGGGGGCAGCAGGGGGTCTGAGGAAGGGAAAGGCAGGAGACGTTATGCTCTCCAATTCCTCCCCCCTTGGCTAGAGAAGTCAGCTCCTCACACCTCCCCGTTCCACCCACACAGCAAGATGCCTGATGCCACATGTCTGCGTCCCAGAGCTCTGGCTGCATCCCCCCGGCCTCACACCCACCCTGTGCCACGGGGCTAGGGGCAGGACCCACTGTCACCTCTAGGGGGTGCCAGTTCCCACCTGGCCGTGCTGCGTGTGACGGGCTCTGCAGGGACGGGAGCAGCTGGGTTGGCGCCGTTTCGTTGCTGAGACTGGACTGGGCGAGGGAAGTGGGGGTGGGGAGATGGCAGCTGGTGAGAGAGACTTTCCCCAGGGAGCCCCCCCCACATTCACCCCCCACCTTGCAGCCAGTGCTACACTGCACGTGGACCGGGGGGCAGGAGTAAGAGTGTCTGGTTTGGGGGTACTTCATTTGCAGCCCCTTAAAGGGGCCTGGCTTTAAGGGGGTAGCGGCTCAGCCCTATCAGGGAATCCAAACCCCCTAAGGCCTCCAGGGGACCCCAGAAAATTCAGTCCCCCACAAATCACTGGTCACTTTGGGAAGTCTTGTCCATGGCCCCCTGCGGGTCCCGAATCTGGGAGTTGAGTGGAGCATAAACAGAGTGAGACGCATTCAGAGGTGGGGGTGGGGGAACCCCACAGTGAGAAGCTGGGCACACAAGGGCGTACTGGAACCAGTGTCCCCTGTCTGGTCCTATTTCCCACCCCCCTGAGCCAGCCAGTCCCTCTGGGGTGGGAACGGAGCCAGCGCCCTGTAAAGGTGAAAGGCCCCATGCCCTCCTGAGCCAACCAGCCACTCTCCTAACAATAGGGCTAGACTGGAACTTGAAGTCTGCCAGATGGGACCCACCTGGACAGACAGCTGGGGCATGCGTGAGGATCGGACCCCTCCTTACCTGCAGGAGACACCAGCCAGGGAAGGATGTGGAGAGAAGCTGAAGGAGAGAAGAGGAGAGACGGGCAGTGAGAGCTCCGGGGACGGCACAGGAGGGCAGGGGGCTGGGGAACAGGGACTGTAATTTAGGGAGACGTGGGCCCAGGAGGACGAGGCCCAACATCTATTTCCCTAGGGGAGGGCGACACACAGGAGGTGGAAGGAACCGACCGTCGGGGAAAGACCAGGAGCTCGATACTGGAGTGAAGCCCCAGGGAAGCAGCCACCTGGTGACTGTGAGTCTGTTTGCAGAAGCCCGAGGCTCAGGGTTCCTGCTCCCTGCACAGAAAGGCCCCGGAAGCCGACCCCGCACGGCTGGGAAATGCCGGACGCCGGCCAGACTGTCACTGAATGGAGGCTGGAGACGGAGTCTGGGGGACGAGAGGCCCCGAGGAGCTGGAGGTGGAAGGAGAAGGTGAGACGCATGCAGGGAAGGGGGGAAGGAGACACAGGCTGAAGGAGAAGTGCAGGGTCGCTCACCCAGGAGATGGAGGAGCTCCATGCTGGGTGTAACAGGATGCTGCTGCCAGGTAAATCTGCTCCTTCAATGGGCTACATACATAGCAACTGAGCTCTTATGAATATCTATGGGTGTCTCGTCTGACCCACGGTGAAAGCCACTTCCCCGAAGTCTGTGCATCCAAGAGAAGAACCAGCTCCAGGGATGGGCCAGCCGGTGTCGGAAAGGAGCAAGGAGGGGTGGTGATGATGCAGCCTCAAAACCTGTTGTTTGCAGGGGAACCCTGGTGTCCGGGATGGAGAAACCTGAAAGATTAACGTGGGCGAGAGCATGAAAGAGTGAGAGGGAAAGGGGGACTGAGACAGAGGCAAACGGAAGAATGAAGAGAGGCTGCTTCACAAATAGAAGAAGTGAAAGAACGGGAGTGAACAGATGAGTGACACAGATCAAGGGTGAGAAAAGGAAAGGGTGAATGAGACACTGACAAAGGATGAGTGAGGAGGGAAAAGAAAAGACAGTATCTGAAGAAGAGGAGAGATGCAGATGGAGAGGGCAAAAGAGGAGACAGAGCAGGAGGAGTGCAGAAGGAGGATGCTAATCAAGGAGGATAGAAACAGAAAGAAGGGTTGAACGAGAGACAGTCAGAAGGAGGAGTGGACAGGCCGACCATGAGAGAAGGAGGCACAGAGTGAGGGGGAACAAAAGTCAATGAGGAGAAGGGAGGATGAAGAGGAGGGAGGCAGGGAAAGGGGGAGGCTGAAGGAAGGCGTGAATGAGGCAGACAGGGAAGGAGGTGTGAAGAGGGGTTGCTCACCGGGTGCAGGGAGGCAGATGATTAAGCTCCGTGCTGCGGGACCAGGCTGAGCCCGGAAGGTGAATCCCCAGCCCCTGTCTCCTGCGAGCCGCCTGCTCCCCTCTGATCACAGCCAGAGGAAGTGTTGTCTAATAAGGGACGCAGCCTCCTCCCCAACTCACCACCGAGGCATCATATCCTGTGGCTGACCATGGCCAGGCCTGGGGGTTCCCAGCATGCCTTGCAGCTCCCAGCCGCTCTGCAGGGCCTGGGCTGACAATGGCAGAGGGGATCAGTGAAGGGGCCCTGGAGATACAGGGTAACCAGGCAACAGCTCCTCACTCCATCCATTACCTTGGCCGCGTACCGGGACACCAGCCCTGCACAAGGGGTGCTGCCCCAGTACTCAACCCGGCTCCTTGCTCTGCAGGGCTATGGGGCCAGCACTGGGGCATGGGGGTCAGCACTGACCGGGAGGGGAGAGCGACCCCTAGTGAACCCCTTCCGTGACTCCTGCAGCGCAGCGCCCCATAGCATTGCACTAGGGCATGGGGGTCAGCCCCAGCTCAGAACACGTAGCTGCAGGGAGCTGGAATTAGACTTGGATTCTCCCCCAGCCCTGCGGTCGCCGCTCTCAGGCGGACGCCGCGTGGGCAGGGGAGCCGGACGTGTCTAACCGGCAGCGTCACACAGGACCTGGGTTGTACAGTCCATCGTGCTGGAGGCGTTTCGCCCCCACACAGCCCAGTCGGGAAGTGGCTGTTACTTTTTAAAGGAACGGAGACGGTGGCTGAACCTCCTGCCAGAGACTCTTCTAGACAGAGGTGGAGTTTGGCCTAATTCTGGGTGAGTGCAGGCCTCTTTATTTATCCCTTTGTCTCTCTGTCTTTCCTGTCCCTCAACCTCTTCCTTCCTTTCTAGTACAATGGATGAGGCGTCTCTCCTCCTGGGTTCTGTGCCGCACACACCTTCCTCCTTCCCCCTGTCCCCTACTGGTCCCATCCTGCTCTCCAGCTAGTCTCCTGTTTTCAGTAGCATCACGGCGAATTTGGGCGTGAGGGTGGAGAGCGAGGTAGCTTCCCGGCTGTGTCTGGGGAGCTCCTCCCAAGCGCGGGGGGCAGGCTGGAGAAAGCACAAAAGGCCTTCTCTGAAAATGTCACGCGGGCCATGCGGGTTGGCATCGTGGGCAGATGCGACTCACTGGGTCAGAGGCAGGGTCGGGGCCTGTAACGTTAAGGCAGCCGGGCAAGCAGGGAAACGGAAGGAAAACAGAGATGGGGAGACAGCTAAGGGGGTTTAAATGGAGCTGGGAAATTTCCCTCCTGAGCTGTCCCTGAGCACATGTGCCAGAGAGAAAGGACAGCCATGAAAAGGCCCCGATTTCCTGGGGTTAGCTCTGATGCTGCTGCCGAGACGTTAAGAGAGTTTTCTTTCATTACAGAGCCACAAGGTGGGTGAGGTAATATCTTGTAGTGGACCAACTTCTGTTGGTGAAAGACGTTGGGCCAATAACACCTACCTTGAGAGGGGCAGGGGCAGAGAGAGAGCGGTACTATGGGGTGTTTGTCCCCCCTTTTCCATCCCCCTCTTGAAAAGCACTTACGGCTGAGAACCAGGAGCCAAAGAGTCTCTGTGGAAGGATGTTCCCTGCTGGTTTTTAAACCCGTTTGAACGTCCGTTGTCCTCCCTTCCTGCCGGATGACTCTGTTTACAGGTTAAATGCAAATTAAGCAAACACATGCTCCTTTGTTCGAGACAGACCTGTTTGCGGATTTCAGTCTGGGCAGGGTGGGGGATTTTGAACCTGTGGAACGTCATACAGGGAAATTTTATAACTTCAGACACAATGTTGCCACACCTTTTATGTGGACAATATTGACCAGCAAATTATGAGGGAAGTGGCAGCTGTGGGGTGTGGGGAAGGGGGCTATACTGTACAATGGGCACTAGTGGCAGTAGAGGGTGGGGGGTGGGAAAGGGTTCCTGGGTTCCTGCCTACTTTCAAAATCTCCCAGGTTTCATTTCTCTGAGACTCCAGCCACTGCCCATGTGCTCTTGTCCTAAACCTAAAGAATAAGACCCTGAATGGCCCTGAGCCTGCTGGAGCAGAGTATCTCACCTGGATGTGCGCCCCTTTAATGGATGTGGGACTTCTGGACATCCAACTCATTGTGGGGGCTGGGGGTGGTCAGGCAAGTGAGGTTGGCTGGCAGCCCCCTGAGAAAGACGAGTGAGGTTGGCTGAGAAAAGAGGGGACCCAAAAGGTGAAGCAAAAGTCAAGGAAGTGCTAGGAAGAACTACGTGTCTACATTACCCCACTCCACACCCCCTGGGCTATGTGAAGCACCCAGCATGATGGGGGCGGATGGGCTGATCTGGGTCAGGGTCTGTGTGCACCCAGAACAATTGGAGGGGGCCTGATCTCAGTTGGGGTCTGTGCAGTGCCTGGTGCAGTAACGGGGAAGCCCCGAAGTCAGTCAGGGCCTGGGTAGCTCCTGGTATGATGGGGATGGGAACATCCTGGTTGAGGTCTGTGCAATACCTCGCATTAAGGAGTGGAGGCCTGATCTTGGTGGGGATCTGGGCAGCATCCGGCGTGCTTGGTGGGGCCCTAATCTTAGTCACGGTCTCTAGGTGCTGCCTTAAGGTTGCTCATTAATTAATAATAATGATGACTATAAACGGACTAATACAGCTTCCCATCCCACCCTAGCCCTGAAGTCTGCAGGGTCATCCTGAGAGCTCCAGGGTGTTGCTTTCACCCTGATCCCAAGCAGTGTTTCCCCATGCCTCTTGATGGGCAAATCCCAGCCGCTAATTGTGCAATTCCACAACACCATAACCTTAGCTCACATCCCTGCCATTCCCACACCACACCCTCGCCAGCCTTTCCAGGTATTAACAGACCCTCCCCCCGTCTCCATTACTCTCTTACCTCTCTGCTTCCTGCCTGATCCCCATCAGGTCCACTCTGAACAGCCTCCCATATGGGGTGTTCAAAAGGCTACCAGTATGTTAGGAACCATTGGGAAAAGAATAAGAAAAGGAGACAGGATGATGACACTATGTAAATCCATGGTACGCCCACCCCTCGAATGCTGTGTCCATTTCTGGATGTCCCGTCTGAAAAAGGATCCAGAGGAGGTTCAGAGAAGGGCAAGAAGGATGACTAAGGGTGTGGAGCAGTTTCCGTATGAGGGCAGATTATGGCTGCTCATCTCAGAAAAGAGATGACTCAGGGGGGATATGACAGAGGTTTGTGACATCAGGAATGGTGTGGAGAAGGGGAGCAAGGAAGTGTTATTTACCCTTCCTGATGACACAAAAACCAGGCGTGACGCGAGGATATGAAGAGGCAGCAGGTTTAGTACAAACAAGAGGAAGTCCTTGTTTGTATTAAATGGGGCACGGGGATCAATGCTGACTCCTAGGGGACAGCGCCTCCTACTGGGCCTCCGAACCACTCTCTGCAGCACAGCGCCCCCTAGCACTGAATGGGGACACGGGGGCCAGATTGGGAGTGAGGGGAGAGCGCCCCCTACAGAGCTACTCTCTGCCCTCTGCAATCCAATACCCTCGAGTGTTGCAGTGGGACATTGGAGCCAGCATCGAGACCCCTCCCGCAACCCAAAAGTAGCCTGTATTGCAAGACATCCTAGTTTACGTTAAGGTGGTCACTTCAGTCTTGCGGTTGCAGGTCTCAGCCGGACGTCGCATTTGCAGGGAGTGCTATTTCCTGCCGTGCTGCGTCTCAGCGGGTAGCACTACCGAGGAGCACTTGTCTGCGGTCCCTGGGGCTGGGGTCATTTCATTCCTTCATAGCTCGATTGGGAAGCAGCTGTTGTTTTTCATGAGAGCAGAGATGGAACAGAGCGGAAAGAACAACCTCAAACCACAGGTTATTCAAGGCACCGCGAGGACTGAACGTCTTCTCATTGTTCTGGATCAGTGGCTGACTCTTTGTTTATCCCCCTGCCTTTCTCTCTCTTTTCCGTCTCTGGAGCTCTCATCTCTTCTCACTTCCGGCCTCTCTCCAGTGTCACCCCCGCACAACTAGGATCCTGATTTATTTGACTCCTTTGAGTCCAGCGAGATCCCCAGCCACTAACTAGGGTTCTCCCAGAGTTAAGGAGCAAAAGTTCAAACCTGAAGCGCTATGAAACAAGTGACGTTCAGTGACACCCCTTTGTTGTCATTTCTGGATTTGGCAATACCCCCGGGGGGGTCTGTATGGATTCTAAATCCCCAGTCCCCCGCCAAAATATTTTTGTTGATCTTTCCAAACGCTTGCACTTCCCTGCCCCTTGCCTCCATGTCCCCCAGCCAGGAATTGAACCCACCTCTAGAGCCAGTGGGAAAGGGTTGTCCCGGCCTGGGAAGTGTTTTGAGATTTCAAATATTTTTCTTTGCTGCATGCGGCTGAAACAATTGGGGCACAGAGGGATAAATAAAGAGGCACCCACAATGATGCCGAACTCCACCTCCGTGTCAGCTTGAACCGTCTGTGGCCTGAGGTTGTTCCTTCAGCTCAGCCACCGGCCCCGTCTCCGTTCCTGTAAAAAGTAACGTGACTCAGCTGCCGGGTGACGCTGCCGGTTAGACACGTCCGTGACCCCAGCCCACGCGGCATTGGCCTGAGAGCGGCGACCGGCGAGCTGGGTGAGAAGTGCAGGTCGAACTCAGCCCTGTCCCGTTACATGTTCCCAGTCAGGGCTGAGCCCCATGCCCCAGGGCAGTGCTTTGGGGTGCTGTGCTGCAGGGATCGCGGTGGGGTCACTAGGGGGCGCTCTCCCCTCCCAGTCAGGGCTGACCCCCATGCCCCAGTGCTGGCCCCATGGCCCTTCAGGGCCGGGAGCGTGGGTTGGTGCTGGGCTGGTGCCCCTGGTGCCCCTGGCCAGGGTACTGGATGGGGTGAGGAGCCGTTACCTGGTTACCCTCTAGCTGACCCCTCTGCTATATATTGGACCAGGCCCTGCAGAACGGCTGGGAGCTGCAAAGCATGCTGGGAGCCCCCCGGCCTGGCCGTGGTCAGCCCACAGCACGTGGTGCCTGGATGGTGGGCGGGGAGGCGGCTGCGTCCCTTAGGCAGCACTTCCTCTGGCTGTGATCAAAGGGGAGCAGGCGGCTCGCAGGAGATGGGCGTTGGGGGTGCAGATCGGTCCCCCCAGCACGGAGCTAAACGTGTCTCCCTGCGCCAGGTGAATGACTCACCCTGCACCCCTGTGACGAACTAGGACATTTGTTAAGGTTTCCCTGAGTACTGTGTGGGTGCCTCGGTTTCCCCTATGCAGTGCTTGAGTATCTAGGTGGTGGGACAACGGGGCATGATTGTTACAGAGCCCTAGAAGGCAGGTGTGGGCAGGGGCCTGGACACAGAGAATGGCTCTGTCTCCTGGCAACAGGTGGTCCGGCCCCTCCCCGGCAAAGGTATGAGCTGAAGGTGTTGGAACAAAGGGATCAGGTGACCTCCTGGCCCGGGAAGGACAAAGGGGGAGGAGGGGCTGGTGAGTTTCAGTTTGAGCTGGCTGGGGAACATGGAGGGAAGGGCAGAGAGAGTCTGACCTCTCTGCCCCCCGTTTGGAGCTGTAGGGTGAAACGCAGGGAGCCCCAGGCTGGGGTCTAAGCTCCCTGCCCCCCGGAAGGGCCCGGCTGAGGGGTCCTGGATGTACTGACAAGCTCTGGTTGGACTGTGTTCCTGGCATCTCTAATAAACTTTCTGTTCTACTGGCTGGCTGAGACTCCCAGTGACTCCGGGGAAGAGGGGTGCAGGGCCGGACTCCCCTATACTCTCTGACAACTGGTGGCAGTGGTGGGATGTTCTGCACCCCGTGAATGGCACTTCCTGCAGTAAGTAACTGGGGAGCAGTAGAACGAAGGGGGGCTAACGAGGACCAGGCGTGCTGAAGGCTCACAGAGGAGCGGTTTCGGGGCGCGGAGGAGCTACGCTTAACCCCTGGGAGTGTGTGACCAGCGAGAAGGACTGTGCAATGAGGGGGTCCCCCTGGGGGCTGCAGTGAGCAGTCCCGGGGCTGAGGAGCCTGCGGCTTGGCCCTGGGAGAGAGAAGGATTTTTGCAGTGACAGGGTCCCCCTGGGGGTGCCGTGAGTGGACCCAGGGGCGGAGGAGCTGCAGCTCGACCCTGGCAAAGAGGCAGTGACCTGGAGAAGGGCTGGCACACTTGGGGTTCTTCCTGGAAACCGTGGGGAGCTAAGAGCACACAGGCCTGCGAATCCACAGCAACTTGGGAGCAGTGAAGTGATGGCCTATCGCTTTCTCCTTAAAAGAAGCATTGTAACCCTGTGCAAAAAGCGAGGGATACACATTGGGAAGCTCACTAAAGCCCAGCTAATTGTGCAGCTGGAGGAAGATGACGACTCTAAGGAGCAGTTTCCTGACCCCGATAGGGCTACAGCAGGATCTGGGAGCAGCTGGAGCGATAGCCTGGCATCCCCAGGAGTCTGGTCCCCAACCAGACGGGGGCCTTCACGATCAGGTTCCCCAGCAGGGGATCGGAGACGGATGGGACTAGAGCTGAGTCCGAGAGAGCAAGAGGACTGTGAGAGACAGCGAGAGCCCGAGAGAGACCTACAGGAGAAGCAGCAGCAGCAGCAGCAGCAGCGTGAACTGGCGGTGGTGGAACGGAGAGGCATAGGGGACTGGCCAGTGGTGAGTGGGAATAGACCCCGAGGTGCCAGTTCCGCAGGGAACCTCGATCCTAAATTGCTGCCCCTGGTGAAGGAGGGTGGGGATGTGGAGGCCCACCTCACTGCCTTGGAGCAGGCTGGTGATTGGAACCAGGGAGACTCTGCGGAAAGGCCCCGGGATCTAGCTCCCTTGCTGGGTCCCAAGGCCGTAAACTCCGTCAGCCAGATGGGGGGGATGGTGGACGGATTTCCACCCCTGACCCCAACCCGTATGTCTGCGTGGACTCTCCTGGGCTCAGGCCCTGTGGACCCCCAGTGGGAGCGGAAGGTGATGGTCAATGGAAAGACATTCTTGGGGCGGCGAGACCCCAGGACAGAGAGAACTGTGGTCAGGCCCCGGGTGGTGCACCCCCACCAGATGATGAGGGGCTGTGTGACCTGGGTGAGGGTCCCAGGGATGGAACCATTCGCCCTGCCTATGGCCCAGATCCCTGTGCAGACCCAGGAGGGGTCGGGCTGGCTGGTGGTTGGGGTTCTCCAGGATATCGGCTGTGAGGCGCTGTTGGGGGGTGACTGTGTATCTTTGGGACAGGATCCAGGCCCTGGCCCTGTAATGGCCGAGGATTTGAATTTGAACTCAGGGAACCAATTGGCTAAGAGGGAAATGGTCAGTGAAAATGCAAATAACCTGGCAGACAGCGGGGAGGAGCTGCCAGGCCCCGGTTACCTGCCTGCCTGTAACCAGACCCCTAGGGCGGGGTGGGACAGAGAGATGCTCCCCACCCCCCTGCACAATGGAGAGGTGGCTCAGGCAGTCTCTGATGCAGAGAGCAAAGCAGCGAGCTCGCTGCCTGGCCCCACAGGGACAGCCAGGGCAGCGCTGAGCACCAGGGGAGCAGAGACCCCAGCTGAGTGGGGGGACACACAGGCAGGGCAGGACGGCTGCCAACCAGGCTGGCCTGGTCCAGAGGTGCTGCCGGGAAGTGATTCCACGGCAGGGAGGGAGCCACCAGGGACAGGGCTCAGTGGGGTGGAGACCCCAGGCCTGGCCAGTGAGCTGCAGAGGGATCCCGCCTTGGAGAAGCTAAGGGAACTTGCTGGCCACAGAGCTGCAAACCCCCTTGGGGAAGACTGCAGAGACAGATCCCTGTGGGAGAAGGGATTCCTGTGCCGGGAATGGGCTCCCCAAGGGGAAGTAGAACTGTGGGGAATCAGGAGGCAGCCGGTGGGGCCCCAGAAGTATCATCACCGGCTATTGTACCTGGCCCAGGGTAAGGGAGAAGATCCCTGGAGGTCCCTGCCCATCAGAGAGGAACCTTTCCAGAAGGTGGCTATGAATAGGGTGGGCCCCCTCAGCAGAGCAACCTGGTCAGGGAAGAAATGCATCCTGGTGGTGATGGATTTCGCCACCCGCTACCCAGAGGTGATGGCTCTGTCCTCCACCGGGGCAGACACCGAGGCAGACGTGCTGCTGACCATCTTCAGCAGAACGGGGGCCCCAGCGAGGTCTTTACAGATCAGGGATCCGAGGTCATCTCAGCCCAGCTCCGGGGCGTGTGGGAGAAAGGTGGGTTCTGGCCCACCTGGGCCTCTGCATATCACCCTCAGTCCAACGGGCTGGTGGAGAGAGTTCAGGGGACCGTGAGGCTGATGCTGAGGACTTGCATAAATCAGCATCCACAGGACTGGGACAAGTACCTGCCCCACCGATGGCACAGGGAAGTGCCCCAGGAATCACCAGGGGGCTTCCCTTTCAAGCTGTGGTATGGGAGGAGAGTAAGGGGACCCCTAGAACCGGTAAGGGAAGATTGGGAGGAGAAGGGGAAGACCCCCTGATGGATCTCTCCCCTGAGATGGGAGCCAATCCTCCCATCAGGTGTCCCCCATTCAGAGTAACTGGGAAAAGAGCCCAGAACCTGGAGAGAGAGGCCAAGGACAGGCTGGCTTTAGAGGTGAACCAGTCATTCAACTGCCCAGGGCTGGCCAAGGTGGAGGCGATCAGAGATTGGCCTGTTCCCCAGACCAAGAAACAGGTCCAGGCCTTTAGCGGGATGGCGGGGTACTACCAGAGGTTTTTACCCCCCTTTAGCTCCCTAGCTGCCCCCATCACAGAGCTAGGTAAGAAGGGGAAGCCAGACGAGGCAGTCTGGACTGAGCAGGGCCAGAGGGCTCTCTGTGCGCTGAAGGAGGCTCTAATCCAGGGCCCAATAGATCGAGTAAACCCAGACCGGGCCAAGCCCTGTACAGTGTTCACCGAAGCCTCAGACACAGGGCTGGGCGCGGTGCTGATGCAGGCCTATGCGACGCGGGGGAGACACCCCATCGGGTATCTGAGCAAGGAGCTGCTGCCCTGGAGGCAGAACGGTCAGGCCATAGAGAGGGAATGCCTGTCCATGGGGCAGGCCCTTAAGAAGCGACAGCCGGATCTACGTGGGTGGCGCTTTACGGGGTATAGTCACCACTCCGCCCCAACGTGGCTGCATCCAGGAAAAGGGGCCGATGCCGAGCGGCTGGTGACACAGACACGTGGTCAGAGAGGGCACCAGATCAAGAGGGAGGCTCTTAACCAAGAGAGCCCGAATTACAGCCCTCCAGACTGGAGCGCTGGGAAAAGACCTCATCTCAGCTTGAACCCCAGGGGTTTTGAGATGGGAAAAGGGCACGGGCCGCATAAACTTTCCCACATGCGGCCTGCGGGTGCCATCAAGCCCACCCGACCTAAGGGAGCACGTGGAACTGGAACGGCCTGGTGTGACCAGGTTCGAACTTCCCCAGGTCACTGGCTAAAGTGACCCCGCTCAGTTCGGTCTCGAAGGGGGAGAGATGTGACGAACTAGGACTGTTGTTAAGGTTTCCCTGAGTACTGTGTGGGTGCCTCGGTTTCCCCTATGCAGTGCTTGAGTATCTAGGTGGTGGGACAACGGGGCATGATTGTTACAGAGCCCTAGAAGGCAGGTGTGGGCAGAGGCCTGGACACAGAGAATGGCTCTGTCTCCTGGCAACAGATGGCCCGGCCCCTCCCCGGCAAAGGTATGAGCTGAAGGTGTTGGAACAAAGGGATCAGGTGACCTCCTGGCCCGGGAAGGACAAAGGGGGAGGAGGGGCTGGTGAGTTTCAGTTTGAGCTGGCTGGGGAACATGGAGGGAAGGGCAGAGAGAGTCTGACCTCTCTGCCCCCCGTTTGGAGCTGTGGGGTGAAACGCAGGGAGCCCCAGGCTGGGGTCTAAGCTCCCTGCCCCCCGGAAGGGCCCGGCTGAGGGGTCCTGGATGTACTGACAAGCTCTGTTTGGACTGTGTTCCTGGCATCTCTAATAAACCTTCTGTTCTACTGGCTGGCTGAGACTCCCAGTGACTCCGGGGAAGAGGGGTGCAGGGCCAGACTCGCCTATACTCTGTGACAACCCCTCCTTCCGTGCCTGCCTCATTCACGCCTTCCTTCGTCTCCCCCTTTCCCTGCCTCACTCTGCCACCCTCTTCATCCTCCCCACTCCTCCGTCCCTCTCTCCCGCATTCACACGTTCCCTCCGAGTGTCTGACTTTCATTCCCCCCTCTCTGCCCCCCTTCTCTCACAGTCGGCCCCTCCACTCCTCCTTCTGGCTGTGTCTCGTTCAATCTTTCTGCTTCTGACTGTTCTCAGCCAGTGACCTCTCTCTGCACTTCTCCTGCTGTGTCTTTCTCTTTCACTCTCTCCAGCTGCATCTCTCCTCTTCTTCAGTCACTGTCTGTTCTTCTCCCTCTTCACTCATCCTTTCCTCAGTGGCTCATTCACCCTTTCCTTTTCTCACTCTTGCTCTGTCATTCATCAGTTTAGTCCCTTTCTTTTTCTCTTTCCATTTCACTTCCTCTGTTTGGGAAGCAGCCTGTCTCTTCATTCATCTCTTTGCCTCTGTCTCGTTCCCCCTTTCCCCCTCTCACTCTTTCATTCTCTCCCCCATTAATCCCTCAGGTTTCTCCAGCCCGGACACCAGGGTTCCCCAGCGATCAGCAGGTCTTGAGGCTGCATCGTCACCACCCATCCGTGCTCTGTTCAGACAGCGGCTGGCCCATCCCAGGAGCTGGTTCCTCTCTCGGATGCATTGACTTTGGGGAAGTGTCTCGCCCCATGGGACGGACGGTCACAGATATTTGTAAGAGCTCGGCTGCTATTTACGTAGCCCATTGAAGGAGCAGATTCACCCGACAGCAGCATCCTGCTACACCCAGCATGGAGCTCCTCCTTCTCCTGGGTGAGCGACCCTGCACTCCTCCTTCAGCCTGTGTCTCCTTCCCCCCTTCCCTGCATGCGTCTCACCTTCTCCTTCCACCTCCAGCTCCTCGGGGCCTCTCGTCCCCCAGACTCCGTCTCCAGCCTCCATTCAGTGACAGTCTGGCCGGCGTCCGGCATTTCCCAGCCATGCGGGGTCGGCTCCCAGGGCCTTTCTGTGCAGGGAGCAGGAACCCTGAGCCTCGGGCTTCTGCAAACAGCCTCAGTCACCAGGTGGCTGCTTCCCCAGGGCTTCACTCCAGTATCGAGCTCCAGGTCTTTCCCCGATGGTCGGTTCCCTCCACCTCCTGTGTGTCGCCCTCCCCTATGGAAATAGATGTTGGGCCTCGTCCTCCTGGGCCAACGTCTCCCTAAATTACAGTCCCTGTTCCCCAGCCCCCTGCCCTCCTGTGCCGTCCCCGGAGCACTCACTGCCCGTCTCTCCTCTTCTCTCCTTCAGCTTCTCTCCACATCCTTCCCCGGCTGGTGTCTCCTGCAGGTAAGGAGGGGCCCGATCCTCACACACGCCCCAGCTGTCCGTCCAGGTGGGTCCCCTCCATGAAAGGGGGTCACCCCATGGGGCAGATTCAAGTTCCAGACGGGCCCCACGGGCGGGGTTCTGGCTCGTTGGGTCAGAGAATGGGACACGGGGCCTTTCACCCCTAGAGGCCGCCGGCTCTGATCCTGCCCCAGAAGAACTGGCTGGTCAGTGGGGTGGGGGATGGGACCAGACAGGGGACACTGGTGTGACGGGTTGGGGCCACAGAGACCTGCTTGGTGCTGCCACCTGGTGTGCCAAGGCTACTTCTGCCCCTGCTTCCAGGCCTTTTCCAGCTTGGGACTCCCAAATCCTGTCTGTTTTGAGCCAGATTCCACTGATCTGCTGCAAACACAGACCCAGGTCCAAACCAAGTCCACTCACTACTGTAAGGCCCCTGGAAGCGCTCTTGCCTTTGACACCGAGCTGCTCAACTCCAAGGAGGTTCAAACCCTTAATAAATCCGTTTTACCCTGTATAAAGCTTATACAGGGTAAACTCATAAATAGTTTGCCTTCTATTTCAAAGATAGAAAGATATGCACACCTGTTCGCTTTCCCAAGGCACTAACTCGTACTCAAGGAAACTTAATAAGTAAAAAGTGATTTTAATAAGTACAGAAAATAGGATTTAAGTGAGTTCAATTAGTGACAGACAGAACAAAGTGAATTACCGAATAAAATAAAAGAGAACACGCAGTTCTATGTCTAATCACCCTGTGTACAGATAAACCCCTCACTGGGTCCAGCAATCACTCACCCCCCTAATGTCTTTGTCCTCTGTTCAGTCTCTTTCAGGTCTCCTTGGGGGGTGGAGAGCTTCTTCCTTTAGCCAGCTGAAGACAAAATGGAGGGGTTTCCTCGGGGTTTAAATAGATTTTCTCCTCTGGGTGGACACCCCTCCCTCTCCCTGTGTAGCATCCAGTTACCAAATGGAGTTGGGGTCACATGGACCAGTCACCTGCACAACTCAGTTCCAGACCAGCCACATTCCTGGCAAAGTTCAGATGTGGATTGGTGACTGCAAGTTCTATTGTCTGTTAAGTGCTTCTTGATTGGGCACTTAACCTGCACATTCCTTTCTCAAGAAATACAACCGATATTCATAACTTCAACTACAACAATGATACATGCATACAAACAGGAGGAATAAATTCAGTAGGTCATAACTTTCACAGAGATATGTTACATGGCACATGTAGCATAAAACACATTCTAGTTACATATATACATTTATAAGCATCTCCCCATAAAGTTTTATGGGGAACACCATCACAACTGGTTCCAGTATTCACCTGTGTGCCTGGCTTCTCACTAGGGGTTCCAGACATTGTGTGCAGGGACCCCCCCCTTCCAGGCATTGTGTGCAGGGACCCCCCCATTCCAGGCATTGTGTGCACAGACCCCCCCACCCTCCCTTCCAGGCATTGTGTGCACGGACCCCCCCACCCTCCCTTCCAGGCATTGTGTGCACGGACCCTCCCACCCCGACCTCTGAGTGCGTCTCACTCTGTTTATGCTCCACTTGGCTCCCACCTTCAGGACTTGCAGGGGGCCCAGGCAAGACCTCCCAAAGTGACTGGTCATTTGTGGGGGCTCAGTTTTCTGGGGTCCCCTGGAGGCCTTATAGGGTCTGGATGCTCTGATAGGGCCAAGCCACCACCCTTTAGAACCAGACCCCTGTGAGCTGCTTGAAATGAAGCACCCCAAAAACAGACTCTAGCCCTGGCCTCGGGGCCACATGCCAAGTGAAATCTCAGCTGCGCTGGCTGCAAGCCGGGAGGTCGGGTGGGATTTGAGCCTGGGGGCTTCCCTGGGGGGAGGTCTCTCTCCATAGCTGCCGTCTCCTCTCATCTCCCCACCCCCACCCCCCTCGTCCGCCCGGTCTCAGCCCCGCACGGAGCTGACTGAGCTGCCCAATGCCCCGCAGAGCCGGTGACGTTTGGCGTGGCCAGGTGGGAACCAGAACCCCCTCGAGGTGACAGTGGCTCCTGCCCCCTCCCCAGGGAGCACAGGGGGGTGTGAGGCCAGGAGAGATGCAGCCAGAGCTCTGGGGCCTGTGGGGTGCAGACACCAGGTGTCTGTTGTGTGGGAGGCGTGGGGAGCTGCGAGGGGCTGCCGGCTACAGCCAAGGGGGGCAGGAATTGGGAGGCAGCACGTGGCTGGGGGAGCATAACGTCCCCTAAATCTCTCTGCACTTCCTCAGCCCCCCTGTCGCCCCCAGCACCCTGTGTATTTCCCAGGGGAGCATCTCACTCTCAGAAGCTCGGCCCCTGGTGGGGCGGCCGTGAGCAGCTACCAGTTCTACAATGAGCGCGGGGAGCGGGTCCACACGGAAACCACCGGCCTGTGCGGGGGGCCCTGGCTGGTCCTGACGGCTGAGCTGGGGAAGGCCGGGGCGTACAGCTGTGAGTACAGGACAGTGAGAGACGGGAGGCCCATCCACTCTGCACGCAGCCAGCCTGTCCCGGTACCAGTGATGGGTGTGTTCCCTTTCTCCTGATGTCTGATAGGGGATTCCCTGCCCTGTCCCATCACATGTGAGACCCCAGCCTAGCCCCTCATGTGTGGGGAGGGTCACCAGCCTGCTCACTTCCACCCCCAGGGTCTCCTGCCCTTGGTGGATGGTCCCGTTGTCTTCTCTCCACCTACCTCAAAAACAATGAACTCCCCCGCCCCCCCAACCAGAACCATTTCACAGATTCTCAAACCAGAAAGGCCCCCTGTGATCACCTAGTCCCATCTCCATCGGACATCCCCAGTGTAATGCCTGTTTGAACTAGAGCAGATCTTCTAGGGAAACATCCAACCTTGTTTTACAAATGGCCAGTGACGGAGAATCCACCACAACCGTGGGTACGTTCTTCCAGTGATGAACTCCCCTCCCTGTTGAAAATTTCCACCTTATTCCCAGTCTGAATTTGTCTAGTAGCTTCAACGTTCAGCCTTTGGATCCTGTTAGATCTTTGGCTGCCAGATTGAAGAGCCCTTTGGTATCAGATTTCTGTCATCGCGTTCGGTACTTAGAGACCGCGATCAAATCACCCCTTCACCTTGGTTAAGCTAAACCTGTTGTGGAGGAAAGTCTGGGGGGCCCAAGACTTTGGCCAAGCTGTGTAGGCCTTGTTGGCGTCCCTTAGTCTCGAGAGACGATGGATATGCACCCATGGGGAATAGCTGGAGTGTCCTCTCCAGGGCGCAAGCCAGGGCAGGGGGATATGGAGGAACAGCTGTTGCCCATGCAGCAGAACCCCCCTCTCCACGCAACTGATGGATCCAAGGGAAAGACAATGTCGATACAACTTGGCACCAGCGGCGTCGCAGGAGTTGCCGGAATGACATTGAGGACAATGTCAGACCGCCATCGGGACTCCGACACCGGATTTGGTTTCAGGGTTGACTCCCGTAGCCTTTCCCATGAGTGGGTATTGCCACAATGCAGCGGAAGGTTTAAATCAGAGTTTTCCTGCTCCTAGGTGGGCTGCCTTCCAAGGCTGACGAGCCTTAAACCTTTGGATAAGCTTGTTGCTAGGCTGTGTTGAACTTTGGTTCAGCTTGTTTCTGTGTATAGGAGGAAGGAGGGGGAGGCAGAAGTGGAAAAGTCCACAAACAGAACAATTTGCAATAGTAGAAGCTTAAGAAATAGATAACCACAGTTGGGCAAAAGGCTAGACAGTGAACATCAGGAAAAGCCTAATATGGAAAATGCTCGTTTTGCTGGCTTTGCTTTTGACCTTTATTAATTTTGCAATGTACTCCAAATAAGGTAATTGATACAGAAGTATGTGTAATTTGTCTGCGGTTTTAAGCTTTAAAAAGCTGTGTGTTCCTTGCATCGGGGGGGGCAGTTCTGTCATCCGCCTCCCCCTACGCGTTTGTATCCAAAATAAAGGAGTCTCAGGCGATTTCTGATCCAAACACAAGGTGTGGTTAATTTTCTACAACAATGTTGAGCTCTAGAGATTCCTTCAACACCTGAGCTGGTGGCGAGGCACACTGTAGATTTCAAGGACGTGGCTAAGTTTTAGGTCGCTGGTTTGATTCTGGCTTGAAGGAGCTTCATGATGGTCCCTTCTGGCCTTTGACTGCCAATACGGCACATTGTTCAATAGTGCTTGTGGTTCTTTGAATTCTCACTCTGTCCTCCAAAGTCCTTGCATGGGACGGGAGGGGAGGGTTGAAATTCGTTGTGGACACGTCAAAACGTTTAATTTAAACATTGTAGATCGGAATGAGACATTTTCCTCCTTCTGAAACAAAATCCTTTATTTATGGCTCTGTTCGTATCCTGTATCTGCCCGGAGCAGCTGTGGTACCTGATGGGAGTTTCAGTTCTGGTGCTTCGTGGTCCCATTCTCCTTTCCGGGCCAGCCCCCCTCTCAGAACTAAACCCCCCATATTGCATTGCAGCAGTTCAACTAGAGGGGTGACCGCCGTGCATCTTGGCAGATGTCGTCTGGAACAGGGGTCTGTTCTGTATTCGATTTTTGTCAGTAAACACCGATTTCGCTGCCCACACACAAAGCAACAGAGAACTATTTCCAACCTTCATAACTGAAATTTACCACTAGGCAAACTAAGAACAACGCTGCCTCAGATCTATTTCAGGCTCTTTACTTTGTATATTTTGTCCGCGTGGTCTCACCATAAGCACTGGGCCGGCCACGTTGTGTGAGCTCGGCCTCTGTGGCGCAAGCCGGGGGCCTCTTCCTTTTCCCCTCATCAGGCCCTAAAGGATCTGGTTTGAACCAGCATCTCCTAGGACACTTCCTCACAGCCCCTTGGGGTGCAGGGGGCAGCCAGCCCACATGCTCTCTCTAGCCTCTAAGCATTCGGTCTGTCTGCCCGGGGAGCGTGTTACTCTCCAGTGCTCAGCTCCAGGAGGGAGATATGGCTTCTGCGATGAAATGGAGGTGCAGGTCTCTGCAGATCTCCCCGCTCAGAACAGGGGTGCTCAGCTGGGGCTCCTGGCTGTGATGGGGATCCCGAGATCACACACCTGCCCATCCGGGGGAGCAGAGTCTGGGTGGGAGACCATCTCGGAGCGCAGCCATCCCTGCTTGGCCCTAGCGACTGGTGCCTCTGTTTCCTAGGGCTGGTTGCGCTGGGGTCGCTGGCATTTCTCCCCCTACAGTGGCTGAGACACAACCAGCAATCTAGCTGCTGTCCAGGGCATCAGCTCAGTCTCACTACCTGGTTCTCCTCCTTCTAGCTGCATCAGGTTTTCAGGAACTGAAATTCACTCCCCTCTCAGAGCCGGGGCTAGAACCCAGGAGTCCTGGCTCCCAGCCCATGCCTGGATTTCACCTCTAGACCCCACTTCCTCATCAGCAATTGCTCTGCTATTTCCACACTCCCGGTACATTAACACTCCCTCTTCTCGCCTGCTGTTGCTCTTCACAGATTTCCCTCTTGCTCCATCCATCTCTGCGATTTCTGATCCCCCCGGGAAGAGCCCTGTTACCATCGTGTGCGCGGCCCCTCCGGGACACGTGGCTGCAAGGTACCAGTTCCTGAGGCAGGGGAATGTCATTGTCTCACAGCCGGGGGCCCGTCTCCAGCTCCGTCAGTCTGATTTGGAGGCTACCGGCCCTTACACCTGCAGCTATGAGATCAGCGTCTCAGGGAGAATGTTCCAGTCAGTGCCGAGTGCCCCCCTCTCAATCCATCTGACAGGTGAGTCATGTTCCCATCTCCCCCTCCTGGGTCAGACGATGGCTGTTCAGGTGTCTGGCCGGCAGACTGGAGGGGTTGTGGGCTACCGACCGCTACGTCTGCGATGGACTGAGCAATCTGTCTGTAGAGCTGATGAACCTGTCTGATATTGACGGGTTGGTATCTGGGCCAGACTGCAGACTCCACTTTGGATGAAGGATTCTTTACCTTCGCTGTGGTCAGTTGGTCTCCATCTTTGGCTGAGCTTCCGAAGGAAGGTGGGAACAGAATAGCACAAGAGGGTCGTTGAGTTAAAATGCTCGGCCATTGCAATGTGATTGCTCTGGGCAATCAGGGCGCTCCTGTCCAGGAGAGCTGGTTGGTCAAGGGAGGTCGTGTTAGCAACTAAGTCCCTGTGACGCTCTCCTCGGCAAGGGAGAGTTGTGGTGCTGCTGAAATGTCTGTCACCTCCCTGACATTCCCACCTGTCGGCCTTGCCGGCAAACTCCTGGAGATCTGCCAGTCCAAACCTGGCCTTGCAGGTCCCAATTGGTGTCCCCAGAGGCATCTCCCTGCAGCTCCCAGTCCTGCTGCTGGGAGACTCACAGGAATTATGACATTCACTGCCTCCAAAGAGACCGAGCGCAGGTTGGCCTGTTGGGTTAGCTGTAGGCTAACACCTGCCTTATCCCAGGAGCATCACCCGATGGTCTTTAAAGACCAATCAACATTCCCTGAAATGGGCAAGAAAACAGAGAAAATCAGTAAATGAAAAGTGGGTGAACCCGGAGCTGATGCTCCTCAGAGAAAACGTCTCTGGGTGGGGAAGGAACGTTCGTGACCAGGGAGGGAAATATGGCCTGGTAGCAAATGAACTTGGGTGTCGTCTCCCTTTGGACACATCAACCATCTCCTGGGATTGGGTGGAGGGAGCTCCATAGCACTGGGGGTTGTTGGAGGGCTCAGTCCCCACTGTCTCTCTTCAGGGCCTTCCGTGCTCCCGGAAACCTTTCGGCCAACTCTGCGGCTGTCCCCAACGGGTCCTGAGTTCACCCCCGGAGATTCCATTACCCTGACCTGCTCAGCTCCCAGCTGGGAGAAGAAGATGCAGTTCTGCTTCCTCAAGGCCGGGGAACAAGTGGCATGCACAGGGCAGGCCCGGGAGGACTCTCAGAGTTACCAGATTGGCAGACTCAGCCTGGAGGATTCTGGCTCGTACACCTGTATGTACCGGGTAGCCGAACCTGGGCAGGAGATCTCCTCCCTAGAGAGCCAGCCCATCTCCATCACAGTCACAGGTGAGGCCCCTTTCTCTCAGCATGTGATAGCAGGGACCAGCGTCAGAACATAGGAGCTGCCATGCTGGCCCCTGGTCCGTCTAGCCAATAGCCTGTCTCCAATGGTGGCCCATACCAGAGCTTCAGGGGGAACGTACAGAACAGGGAAATTCTGGAAGGATGCAGCCCAGGCTTCCATCATGGCTTGTAGTAGTCAGAGGTTCAGCCTCACCCCGAGCAGGGGGTTGCGTCCCTGACCATCTTGGCTAAGAGCCATTGATGGACCTGTCCTCCGTGAATGGATCCAGTACTTCTGGGAACCCAGGTATGCTTTTGGCCATCTCAGCATCCCATGCCAAGGAGAGCCACAGAGACCAGGCAACTGGATGGTCGACCGCAGGGGGCTGGACAGTAAATCTCTGGGGCTCTTTCTCCACCTGGCTTCTCCTTACACCTGTGGCTGGGTTTGGTGCCGGGGAACGCTCTGATTTGCTCTTCGCTGTTGGGGGCTGAGGGTGGCAACCAGGGGATGGGAGGTTTGAAGGGATTCTCTGTCGAAGGGTGGATGTGGGGGTGTAGCATCCCCAAGGGGTACGTGACAGCTCCCCATTTTATTTGTGCAATCAGCCAGGTGCTCTTCATTCAGAGCCCTTCCATTGCTCTCCTTGCTTTCTGTGCTCTTCATTCTCGCCAGGTGTCCCTCTCCCCCCACTGGCCCCCAAAATCTTTCTGGACCCCCCGAAACACATCTATTTGCAGGGGGAACGTGTCAATCTCACCTGCTCAGTTCCTGGCAGCGAGCAGGTGGGGGGATACAGATTCTACCATCAAAGAGGGGAGCAGATCTCCGAGCTGGACGAGGGGGCTTGGCTGGTGCGCATGGCTATGACTGGGAATGCTGGGGCGTACTCCTGTGCCTATTGGATAATCCGATCTGGGCAAGCGATTCTGTCAGGGAAGAGCGACTCCGTCTCCATCACTGTGACTGGTGAGTCCAGCCCTGTCTCCAGCACCCCTTTGCCCTTGGCCTGTGTGTTCTGGAGAGGCCCTACTCCTTCCATGGACTCCAGACTCTTCATGGCCGCCTGTTCAACCCCAGTGACCATAGTATGGTGGTAAACTGAGGCAGGATCCCTTTGTTTTTATACATTCATTTGTGCTTCTATGTCTGTCATCCCATGTCTCCAGTTATACATTTACCCAAACGTTCATACGTTGTTTTCATTCTTCTATGTTGTTACGAATCATTGGCATTGCATCAACATAACTCCATGATTCTTTGAACATTCAACGTACATTGTCATGAGTATTAAACGAATAAAACAGCCCTTATTTTCCCCATTCCACATATTGTAGTGGTGGGTGTTCAGCAGGATTCGCAGATTGAGACAGTCTGACACGGGCCATGATGTACACACGTTTGTCATCCCAGACACCCAATACATGGCCAATGGTGCCCTGATATCACAGAAAAGCTTCCTAGCTGTAATGGAATTGCTTAAAAATTCGACAGCCACACAACTGGAAATGAGGCACACACGACTTGAAGTACTCACCAAGGTTGTAAAATGCACAGCGGTTTGCCGAATGCCTCCCCAGAGGAGTGTAGCGTTGGTCGACCTGGAGATCTTTAAATCATCTCCGAACGAAAGTTGGCAGCTCCAGAGTCAATCTGCGGAAGTGGGGCTAGTCCAGTGACCCAGACACAAGTGGCTGTTGGCAAACACAAACCAGGGAACATCTCTTGGTCTGCCGGCTCCTGGGGGAAGATCTGCAGATGGGGCCACAGCATGTGCCCAGCACTGGGAAAACCTACGATTGTGGTGAAGGACACAAGATGAAAAAGACCATTCAGCATCCACCGTCATGAACGATTAGTATTAAACTACCAAACCACAGCCTTGATTTATTCCTTTCAGAACATTTCTCACTCGTTAGCGCCGCAGCTCATTACCGGTGTCTCGTCCTCAGTGATCCAGGAGCGTAACCTTTATTTTTCTTGAGTAGGGATATTTATGGAGACCACCAGCTCCTCCTGGAGTCATATCCTCGCCTTTGCCAAATGTGGCTTGTCCAGGCTCGTTTGCTCCAAGTTCAGAGCTCCAAGTTCAGCAATTCTGATTGCAACTCACTGGAAAGTCTCGCCAGGAATTTCCCGTTGTATTTTGAGGTGTTTATTCGGTTAGGTGCTGGAGCCGTTTGCCCACAGCTCTGCCAGTTGTGAGATGCCGTTCCGCTCAGACTGGGGATTGTCGTCTGCCCTGTGGGGTGTTTGCTGTGGGGTGTTTCACAGGCTGGGGGATCATTGGACTCCCCGTATCGACTTCTCTGGACTCTGGGGGGTTGCCCCTCTGCATTGACCCATTTCTCTCTATTGCAGCTCCTCCTCTGGCCCCCAACCTCTCTCTGCATCCCAAGCTCCCAGTGTACCTGCCCGGGGAGAAGGTCACCCTCACCTGCTCAGCCCCCCGTAGTGAGAAGGTGGCAGGGTTCAGGTTCCACCAGCACAGAGGGGATCAGACCCCTGAGGAGCTGCCAGCTGCCAGTGGGGGGCCCCGGACGGAGCTCACGGTGCAGGCGGGGAATGACGGTGCCTACACCTGTCAGTCCTGGAGACGGGAGGCCGGGCAGGAGATTGTATCTAAAAACAGTGACAGCATCACTGTACCAGTGTCAGGTGAGGCTCTGACCCCCAGGATGCTCCTGCCG
Organism: Chelydra serpentina; assembly: GCA_037349315.1. Taxonomy (NCBI): domain Eukaryota; kingdom Metazoa; phylum Chordata; order Testudines; family Chelydridae; genus Chelydra; species Chelydra serpentina. Next base: position 275,208 of record JBAIAC010000346.1, read on the forward strand.
GGGTCTGTCCCCACAACTCAGGTGGTGCTAAAAGCCAGATGAGCAGTGGGGCTGGGGGGGGAGCAGAGATACCCCCCATCAAACCTCTTCTTCCTCTGCCGTTCCACATCACTCACCCTCTGCTGCCCATTATACAGAATAGACGTCCCTTTTCCAACCCCCATCCTCTGCCACCCATAGTGCCCATTATACAGTGCAGCCCCCCCTTCCTGACACTAAGTAGGGCTATTCCTCTGCTGACCCCTCCCCTATTCTGCTCCCAACAGATCCCCCTCCACAGCCAGTGCTGAGCGTGGATCCCCCATCCGGAGCAGTGAGCGAAGGGCTCCCCCTGCTCATCACCTGCATGGCCCCCGAGGACGCCAGCGACCGGAGGTTTCATTTCTACAAGGATGGAGCTGAGCTCGTCCCCAGGGACGCGGGGTCTGAGATCATCACTGTGGAGCCTGGCACCAGCTCTATGAATGTCTCTGTCCTCAGGATCCCACAGGCCGGTCCCGAGAGCACTGGGGAATTCACCTGTGGGTACGAGGAAAATGTGAGTGGGACGTGGATCCCGTCCCCCAGGAGCCGGGCTGTGAACGTCACCGTGACAGCGAAGGATTCCCTAGGCTCCATTCCGGGTATGTCTACACTTCACACTAAGCCCGGCTCTCACTTAGGTTTAAACCCCAGCCGCTCTTCCATCCACACATGAATCAGTCTGACTCGGCTCAGCCAGCACTCAGGAGCTGGGTCCTGGGGCCCTGCTGTGGGGGCGGGTCAGAGCCCAAGCCCCGCTGTGATGCGGGTTCAAGCCCGGTCCGTTGCAGTGTGGACACAGCTCAAGCCCCAGACCCGGCTCAGAAGGGCTGCGTGGTGCAGTGTGGACGCGTTAGCATGGGCCAGAGACCCGGGCGCAGCCATTGCAATCCCGGCCTGGACCGAGAAACACCCGCTCCACCAGCCCGGCTCCCGCACATCCGGGTTCCCAGTGCAGTGGGGACACACCCTCCGATACACCCCAACCCACGGGCATTGCCGGGGAGAACTCCGAGCCGGGCATCACCCCTGGGAGATGGAGCGTGAGGCACGGAGGGGCAGGGCCAGAGACGCTCTGGCGGGATTTCTGACCCGGGGAGCGGCTCCCACGTCCCACCCACAGCGAGCAGCACTGCAGCCGGGGGCATCCTGTGTTCTAGCAGCAGGGGCTAAATACCCCTCGTTTGCCGGGGCTCCCCCGGCCCCTTCTGATCCCCAGCCTGGCCTCCGTGGATCCCCCTGGCGGCCGGAGGTGTCGGGGCCGCAGCTCTGCTCCCCCTGCTGCTTCTCCTCATCTGCCGCTGCCGGAGGCGGAAAGGTACTGGGGGGAGAGCGGGAGGAGGGGTGGGAGCTGGGTCACCCACCCAGGAGCCCTGAATTGCTGCAGCACCTGGATCTGGGGGTGGGAGAAGCTGGGACTGGGGAGTCGGGGCATCCAACAGGCCTTTATTATGTAACTCTTCTGCCAGTCGGCGTCAGCAGCAACAAGGGCCGGGTTCAGTATCTAGGGGTTCTGTTCCAATAACACAATGCAAAACCGGCTCGAGCCCCCACCCAGTGACCTGGAACAACCACATACCAGCCCCCTGGGTGCCTCTAAGAGGCAATACTTCCCCTCTCGCAAGCAGAGTCTGAGTGTAGCAAAAGCTTTTTAATAACAGAGAAACAATGCGGCATTATGTTGGGGAAACACCACAAACAGGATTCATAAAACAAACCCTGAACCAGAAGACCCACCGCCCCCCCGCAAGCAGAGTGGGCTGTGTCCTCTCCCTTTGGTTCTTGAGTCCAGCGACCCCACGTGTCACCCAAAGTCCCAAAAGTCCAGCAACCCAAACGTCTCTGTCCCTGGTCAGTGCAGCCCCAGAGTTCAAAAGTTCATCTGCAGAGTTTTTAACCCCCTTGCCTAGAGAGTTGATGGCGAGTTCCCCTCCATCATAACAAAAGGCCAAGTACAGTTCCACTGTCCTTGATTCACATAATCAGGATAATAACAGTTTATTCTTCCTGCCCCAATAACTGAAAACTGGGGATCCCACAGCAGCCAAAGTGACCATTTGGGCTGCTATGGGCTCATGCTAGGCGGGGTGGGTGTGCCTATGCAAACAAGATCAGCCCCGAAATTCTTTTCCACAACTTGCCACAACTCACCACCAGATGTCAGAGTGGAGCTCATCCTGACTCTGCTTACAATTAGTTATAATCCCTGGCTGGTACCTAGTGCAGAGCTCAAACAGAGGAAAACAGTATCAGATCCCCCCATTCTGCAGACACGGGGGGGGCAGCACTTTTCAGGGTCAATCAGCAGAAGGGAGCTCAGTGGGCAGTCGTCAGGGGATATGGTCCCCGGCCACCGGCTCCGAGCCCTGCTCCTCTGAAAGCAGACTGGCCCCCCCAACTCGGTCATACACGCCTGCCCAGTCCCTCAGTTTCCAGGCACCCGGGGTGTACCCGGTTCCCCGGCTTCACCTTAGAGCACTGGTCTCCTGCGCGCGAGGCACTCGGCCATGTCTCCAGGGACACCAAACTGAAGGTTATTTCACAGTGCCGGAGGTAAAGATACAGGGAAGCAGGAATCGGGATTTGGAAACAGAAGGTGACCAGTGAAAAGACCCTATGAGATGCAATCGAGAGCCGCTGCTTGGGAATACGGTACTTCCCTGTTCTCTTCAGTACGTCTCGTCTCACCCCAAGAGCCAGCCTTGCAGCCTTGTCCAATCCGCAGAGCGGGGAGATCCCCTTTTAGGTGGTGGGTTTCTCCCCCACTGGCTCAGCACAGAATATCCTACGTCACTCTAACTCACACGGAGCATGGTGATCCTGAGACCTTCACTTTCAGCCGAGGCCCCAAGGTCCACCGGACCATGCGGGCTCCGGTTTAATGGCTCTGTTTCCCCTTCTCTTCACAGGTGGTGTAACGGCAGAGTCACAGTAAGTTGCCCCAATTCCAGAGGCTGACTCACTCCCACCCCTCAGGGACTGTCTGTCTGTCCCTCGCAGGGCTGTCCATGCCCGCCCGCCCCGACAGCCTGGCCCATCCCCTTAGAACCTCAATATTTGCGAGGGGCAAGGGGAACGGCCACCCCAACCCGGCATCTGATCTGGGTGAATTTCCTAGGTCCTCAACTTCTAATCTATGCTCACATAATCTGCGATGCAACACTGCCCCCTAGTGGGATGGGGCATCTTCTCCCCTTGGCCAAGCTGGTAGGAACTGCGCTGAGAACAACTAGTCTGGGCAGAATTCGGTTTTCATTTTTCTGTAATTTAAATGGATAATATCAATGGTTATTTTTAAGTGTTTTTCCCCCAATTTTTCCCTCTTCAAATTGTCACAGTTGCAGGAAATTCCAAACAGTGCTTAGACTCTAATTATTTAAGGACAGGAGACACTGAGATTCAAAAAGATCAGAGCTCACTAACCACTATAGCAAATTGCCAATGTCCCATGTCAAAATAGGCAAAGTAAATATCCTTAAAGCAAACTAATCAATTCTCAGGCAGCATTTTTCTTACTTTGCCTATTTATAAATGTTGATCATCATCAATGGAAATATTTTTAAATCAGTCTGCGTGTGTAGGCAAAGTTGACCTTAGCCGATGTTGACCAATGAAGATATAATGCTGCCAAGCCTACAAATGAAAGAGAACATGGAATGAATGAATGAATCAATGAATCAATGAATGAATGAATGAGTTTGAGAGAGGATGAATGGGAGACAGAATGAAAGAACTAAACTAAAGGAGCGCATGAATCAATGAGGAAGGAAGTAGAAGAGATGATTGGGAGAGAGAAGGAAGGTGTGTATGTGAAAGAGGGAACCAAAGAGAATAGAAAAGTGATTATGAGAAAGAAAGAATGAAAAGAAAAAGGAGATGATTGAGAGAGAGACAGAATAAAGGAAGGAAGGAGAATGAATGACCAAGTTTGCAAAGAGATGAATGAGAAAGAAAGAAGAATGAATGGGAATGGATGAATGCAAAAAACAAAACCTATAGTAACCTTGACCCAACCACCGCACCCACCTGCTCTATCCCCAGTGCCATTCCCTCAATTACCCTACATCTTCCTGCCCTGGGATCAGAACCCCCGAACTGCTCAGCAGACCCTGCTCCACCACCGATGTTTGGCTCTCCCTCTTTCAGGCTCCTGAATGTCAACAGACCCTCCAGGGCCAGCACAGGTGAGTAACACTCCCAGGTGCCCCAACAGGTGATGGAGACACACACCCCACTGGTGGGAGACATGGGGTCTTGAACCTTGGGATGGGGTGTCTGGGACACTTCCCCTTTAAGAGGCGAATTTCTGACTGCCACACTCTGGCTTCCTTGAGGGTAATTCTAATGCAAACTGGGGTTTGTGAACCCCTTGGGGTTTGTGAAATGTTACAGGGGGTTCTTGGGGGAAAAAAATCCCTAATGGCAGACAGAGCTGTCCTTAGGGACCCGGGCAGCACGGGGCCAGCAGCCCAGAGGCCCTGGACTTCCAAGAGCTAAGCAAATCAAAGCAAGCATCTCTATCACACTGAGGAGATTTAAACTTCAACACTCCTTATAAGAAATGGAAAGGGAGGGGGATATTTTTTGCTGTTTTTAAAATTAAATGGGCAGCTAGGATTGTTTTTAAAATGATTATGAAGACCAAGTTTAAGCTTTGTTGTAACGTGCGTTGTTTGCCTGGACTGCTCAAGACCTGAATGCTTGTGTAGGAGGAACTCTCTGAGTTGGCTTTTTAAAATACTTTCATGCTGTTTCACATCTGATGCTCCTTGATGAAACCTAGGAGCCTGGTCTTAGAACAGGCTTATTCAAAGTGACACAAGCTACGAAAGTGAGATCTTGGAAGAGTGTTGCCGTTTTTATAATGTAATAAAAATACTGTCATGATAAATAATAATTAATCATAAATAGTGTGTAATAAGCATGTGATAACGCTTATTGGCTATTAACCAGGATGGGTAAGGAATGGTTAATGGCTATTAGCCAGGATGGGTAAGGAATGGTGTCCTTAGCCTGTTTGTCAGAGGGGGGTGATGGATGGCAGGAGAGAGATCACTTGATCATTACCTGTTAGGTTCACTCACTCCGGGGCACCTGGCATTGGCCACTGTCGGTGGACAGGATACTGGGCTGGATGGACCTTTGGTCTGACCCAGTGCGGCCGTTCTTATGTTCATAAAAACAAATTTTATATTTCCAAGCTCACGGCTTTTAGAATTCATACTCAGGTAAAGGAGAAAATCCCTGGAAATACTCATTTTTAGGGGGGGGTTCGCAAGACTTGACATTTTAGTGAAAGGGGTTCACGGGTTGTTAAAGTTTGGGAACCACTGCTCTAATGTGAGGTTGTCACCTTGTGGTTAAAGATGGGAACTACAGCAGAGAGGAGATACTCACCCTCTGGGCTCCCCTGGGAGACCAGGCGGCAGGGCAGGAGGATGATCTGTTGTGTGGTTAGCTCTGCAGCAACGGAGCCATGATGGGCAGGTCCAGCCGGTGACTCACAACCAGCCAGTGCGGCCCAACATCCCTGGAGGGGAGCCCGTAGTGGGTCGAAATCCCCAGGAAAGGGGCAAGAGAGAAGAGGATGCAGATGCCAGGGTAGAGTGCAACTCCTTGGTAAGATCAGGAGAGAGCAACACCCCCCCCTTTGGAGCCCCACATCCCGCTCCCTGCAGCACAGCGACCCCCAGCGCCGTCCTGGGGCACTGGGGTCCGCAATGACTGGGTGGGGATGTCATAAATATGAAGGGAAGGGGGAGAGGGTCTGATGCAGTGCTATAAAATCCTCTTTCCAGTAAAGGGTTAAGAAATGCAGGTAGCCAGACTGACACCTGACCTGGCTGGGCTCTGACCAATAAGGGGACAAGATACTTTCAAACTTTGGGAGGGGGGAAGGTTTTAGTGGGTGTCTTTGTCTGAGAGAGAGTGATCTTGGAAGACAGAAGGAACCTACAGAAAATCAAACCTCCCTTTTCTGAAGTAAGTTTAGATAGCATAGCGTATAGATTTCTGTTTATTTTTGCTTGGTATATCTCCTGTGTTAGAAAGGGCAAGGGGGGGGGAGGTATTCATGGTTTTCTGTAACGTTAAGGTTTTGTCCAGAGGGGGAAATCTCTCTGAGTTTGGAAATATAGTGCCCTGTGAAATAGTTACCATCCTGATTTTACAGAGATGATTTTACCTTCTTTATTTTTAATAAAATCCTTCTTTTAAGAAGTTGACTGTTTTCTATAGTGTTAAAACCCAGGGGGTGGGTTTTTAGATCACTGTGTACCAATTGGTTGGGAGATTGTTCTCAAGCTTCCCAGGAAAGGGGGTGTACGGCTTGAGGGGGCATTTTGGGGGGGAGGGAAGTTCAAGTGATTCCTTTCCTGGATTCCTGTTAGACATTTGATGGTGGCAGTAAGGAGCATTTCTCGGGGTGCAGGGAATTTTGTACCTTGGGGGGGTTTACCCTAAGCTGGTAAAAATAGGCTTAGGGGCTCTGAATGCGGGTCCCCACGTCTTTACCCTAGAGTTTAGAGTGGGGAGGGAACCCTGACATGGTGGCAGAGCGGTGGGATCTATTGAACCAGAGAGTTTTTTTGAACCAGACACAGGGAGTTTAGATTTTTTTTTTCTCTTCTCTCTAGCTCTTCCCTGTAGCTGCTGGAAGCAGGGAGGGGGGAGGGGTTAAGCTGCTAGGAGCTAGAGTATCTACATATGAAAGCAGGTAGTTAACCCCTACAGGGAATACCCAAGCAAGGTTTTTTTTTTCTTTTCTAACACTATCGGGTTAAGACAGATTAAAAACAGAAAGGCTAAGATGACTGCCAGTGAAGCAGCTATTAAACTTGAGATAGCCCGGCTACAAGCTGATGAGGAGGAGAAGAAACATGCAAGACTGCTACAACTTAAACAGATGGAGATGGAAGAGAAGGAGAGAGAGAGGAAGCATGCTGAGGAGGAGAAGGAGAGAGAGAGGAAACATGCTGAGGAGGAGAAGGAGAGAGAGAGGAAGCATGCTGAGGAGGAGAGGAAGTATGCTATGGAGGAGAAGGAGAGAGAGAGGAAGCATGCTGAGGAGGAGAGGAAGTATGCTATGGAGGAGAAGGAGAGAGAGAGGAAGCATGCTGAGGAGGAGAAAGACAGAGAGAGGAAGTATGCTGAGGAGGAGAAAGACAGAGAGAGGAAGCATGCCCTGGAGATGGAGAAGACCAGGGCGGAGCAGAATCTACCGGATAACACTAATAATCCTTCCCCAACAACCCACAAATGGGAGCGACTATGTCCACCGTATGATGAATCCCGGGATATTGCTGAATATTTTCTCACCTTTGAGAGACTATGCAATCTCCATCACATTCCTGATGATCACAAAATGACCCTATTGGTAGCAAAGTTGACTGGAAGTGCTCTGGACATATTCAATGACATGCCTATTGATGAGGCTTCTGACTATGAGAAATTCAAGGATTTGGTTTTAAAACAATTTCAAGTTACACCTGAAACTTACAGAGTAAAATTTCGAACCCTTATCCGAGGGCCTGGACTAAGTAATGTAGCTTATGTAAACCGGATAAAGGAGCTGTTAAAAAAATGGGTCAAGGGAAGGAATGTTACTAGCTTTGAAGGAGTGTGTGATTTGATGGCTCAAGAACAATTCCTGAATATGTCCAAGGATGATATAAGACAGTGTTTATGGGATAAGAAAATGGACTCAGCAGACAGCCTTGCTGCTTATGCTGATCAATACGAACAGTCCCAGATCAGCAGAGGGGCAAGGAACTTTGGTACACAAGGGGTGCAGGAAGCAGAGAGGAACAACCCTGGTCATAGTTTGGGGAGATACCAGAAAGGAAAACCTGAGACCACATCCCCTCACCAGGAGCAGCCCAAGGCCCCACAAGGGAAAACCCAGACCCCTTATTGCCCCACCACCCCATTCTCCAGCAACCCACCTCGCCCCACTGACCAGTCAGCTGGGCGATGTTTCAAATGTAATGAATTGGGGCATGTGAAGGCCAACTGCCCCAAGAACCCCAACAGAATACAGTTCATTGCACCGGGGTCACACCAAAGGTCCTCAGGCCCAGATGCCTCCCAGATACCCTTGGAACGAAGGGAAACGGTGAGTGTGGGCGGAAAAAAGGTTACAGCGTGGAGGGACACCGGAGCACAAGTGTCGGCTATCCACAAATCCTTAGTGGACCCCAGCTTAATCAACCCAGAGGCACAAGTCACAATTCAACCCTTCAAGTCCAACTCTTTTAATTTACCTACAGCCGTGTTGCCTGTCCAGTACAAGGGCTGGTCAGGAAATTGGACTTTTGCAGTCTATGATGATTATCCAATTCCCATGTTGCTGGGGGAAGACTTGACCAATTGTGTGAAGCTAGCCAAGAGGGTGGGAATGGTCACCCGCAGCCAGGCTAAGCAAGCTGTCACACCTAGCTCTGTTCCTGGGACTTCCACCGGAACCCCATCTGTACTACCAGAGACCCAGATAGAGGTGGTGGAACCGGACACCCTGACAACGACTGCAACAGCCGTCGTGGATCCAATCACAGAAACCCGACCCAAGCCAGTCTCGGAACTGGAACAGACGAAACAACCAGCACCAGAACCATTGCCAGCACTGAGTCCAGCACTTGCAACCCCAGCTACCGTACCAACACCCGAGGGCCCCACCGAGCCTGCAATGGCTGAAGCAGCCGATAACTCCATACAAGAGGCTCAGCCAGAGCCTGAATTACCACATTGTGCACCAGCGGAGAGTGGTTCACAGTCAACGGAAACAACCCCATCACCTGCATCGCTTCCAGAGGGACCCAGCCCAGGTCTACAACCCAGTGAGGAACTGATGTCTCCAGCATCTAGGGAACAGTTCCAAGCCGAGCAGGAAGCAGATGAAAGCCTTCAGAGAGCTTGGACAGTGGGACGGAGCACCCCACTGCCTCTCAGCTCTTCTAATCAATCCCGGTTTGTTATAGAAAAAGGCCTTTTATATAAGGAGACTCTTTCTGGTGGACACCAGGAAGATTGGCGTCCTCAGAGACAGTTAGTGGTTCCGACTAAGTACCGGCTAAAGCTCTTGAGCTTAGCCCATGATCATCCTAGTGGTCATGCTGGGGTGAACAGAACCAAAGACCGTTTGGGGAGGTCATTCCACTGGGAGGGAATGGGCAAGGATGTTTCTACCTATGTCCGGTCTTGTGAAGTGTGCCAAAGAGTGGGAAAACCCCAAGACCAGGTCAAAGCCCCTCTCCAGCCACTCCCCATAATTGAAGTTCCATTTCAGCGGGTAGCTGTGGATATTCTGGGTCCTTTTCCGAAAAAGACACCCAGAGGAAAGCAGTACATACTGACTTTCATGGATTTTGCCACCCGATGGCCAGAAGCAGTAGCTCTGAGCAACACCCGGGCTAAAAGTGTATGCCAGGCATTAACAGAGATTTTTGCCAGGGTAGGTTGGCCCGCCGACATCCTTACTGATTCGGGAACTAATTTCCTGGCAGGGAGCATGAAAAGCCTGTGGGAAGCTCATGGGGTGAACCACTTGGTTGCCACCCCTTACCACCATCAAACAAATGGTCTGGTGGAGAAGTTTAATGGAACTTTGGGAGCCATGATACGTAAATTCGTAACCCAGCACTCCAACGATTGGGACCTAGTATTACAGCAGTTGCTCTTTGCCTACAGGGCTGTACCACATCCCAGTTTAGGGTTTTCACCATTTGAACTTGTGTATGGCCGCGAGGTTAAAGGGCCATTACAGCTGGTGAAACAGCAATGGGAGGGGTTTACGCCTTCTTCAGAAACTAACATTCTGGACTTTGTAAGCAACCTACAAAACACCCTCCGAGACTCTTTAGCCCTTGCTAGAGAAAACCTAAAAGGGGCTCAGGAAGAGCAAAAGGCCTGGTATGATAAACATGCCAGAGAGCGTTCCTTTAAAGTAGGGGACCAAGTCATGGTCTTGAAGGCGCTCCGGGCCCATAAAATGGAAGCGTCATGGGAAGGGCCATTTACGGTCCAAGAACGCCTGGGAGCTGTGAACTATCTCATAGCATTCCCCACCACAACTCTCAAGCCTAAAGTGTACCATGTTAATTCTCTAAAGCCTTTTTTCCCCCGAGAATTGAAGGTTTGTCAGTTTACTGCCCAGGGAGCAGAAGACGCTGAGTGGCCTGAAGGTGTCTACTATGAAGGGAAAAATGACGGTGCCGTGGAAGAGGTGAACCTCTCCATGACCCTCGGACGTATGCAGCGCCAGCAAATCCAGGAGCTGTGCACTAAATTCACACCGATGTTCTCAGCCATCCCAGGACTGACCGAACGGGCATACCACTCCATTGACACAGGTAATGCCCACCCAATTAGAGCCCGACCTTACCGAGTGGCTCCTCACGCCAAAACTGCTATAGAACGGGAGGTTCAAGACATGCTACAGATGGGTATAATCCGTCCCTCTAGCAGTGCATGGGCCTCTCCCGTGGTTCTAGTCCCCAAACCAGATGGGGAAATACGCTTTTGCGTGGACTACCGTACGCTAAATGCTGTGACTTGCCCAGACAACTATCCAATGCCTCGCACAGATGAACTATTGGAGAAACTGGGACGTGCCCAGTTCATCTCCACCTTAGACTTAACCAAGGGGTACTGGCAGGTGCCGCTAGATGAATCCGCCAAGGAAAAGTCAGCCTTCATCACCCATGTCGGGCTGTATGAATTTAATGTGCTCCCTTTCGGGCTGCGGAATGCACCTGCCACATTCCAGAAACTGGTAGATAGTCTCCTAGCGGGATTGGGAGAATCGGCAGTTGCCTATCTTGACGATGTGGCCATATTTTCTGACTCATGGGCCGAACACCTGGAGCATCTCCAGAAGGTCTTCGAGCGCATACGAGAGGCAGGACTAACTGTTAAGGCTAAAAAGTGTCAAATAGGCCTCAACAGAGTGAGTTACCTTGGACACCAGGTGGGTCAAGGAACTATTAACCCCCTACAGGCCAAGGTGGAGGCTATCCAAAAGTGGCCTATCCCAAAGTCAAAGAAACAGGTCCAATCTTTCTTAGGCTTGGCCGGATATTACAGGCGATTTGTACCGCACTACAGCCAAATCGCCGCCCCTCTAACTGACCTAACCAGAAAGAACCAGCCAAATGCGGTTCAGTGGACTGATGAGTGTCGGAAGGCCTTTAATCAGCTTAAAGCAACACTCATGTCTGACCCTGTGCTAAGGGCCCCGGACTTTGATAAACCGTTCCTAGTAACCACAGATGCGTCCGAGCGTGGTGTGGGGGCAGTCTTAATGCAGGAAGGACCAGATCAAGAATTCCATCCTGTCGTGTTTCTCAGCAAGAAGCTGTCTGAGAGGGAAAGCCACTGGTCAATCAGTGAGAAGGAATGTTACGCCATTGTCTACGCTCTGGAAAAGCTACGCCCATACGTTTGGGGACGGCGTTTCCACCTGCAAACTGACCATGCTGCACTAAAGTGGCTTAATACCGCCAAGGGAAATAACAAAAAACTCCTTCGATGGAGTTTAGCTCTCCAAGATTTTGATTTTGAAATACAACACATTTCAGGAGCTTCTAACAAAGTGGCTGATGCACTCTCCCGTGAAAGTTTCCCCAAACCAACTGGTTAAAATCGTCCTTGCAATGTGGACAATATTGTTAGTCTTTATCCAGTTATTAGTATATTTGGAGATTCATGTGTCTTATTACTTTGTTTTCTTTTAAAGCTCCAGGAAGAAATCACAGCCAGTGTTTCACACTATCGGTGATTTGGGGGGCGTGTCATAAATATGAAGGGAAGGGGGAGAGGGTCTGATGCAGTGCTATAAAATCCTCTTTCCAGTAAAGGGTTAAGAAATGCAGGTAGCCAGACTGACACCTGACCTGGCTGGGCTCTGACCAATAAGGGGACAAGATACTTTCAAACTTTGGGAGGGGGGAAGGTTTTAGTGGGTGTCTTTGTCTGAGAGAGAGTGATCTTGGAAGACAGAAGGAACCTACAGAAAATCAAACCTCCCTTTTCTGAAGTAAGTTTAGATAGCATAGCGTATAGATTTCTGTTTATTTTTGCTTGGTATATCTCCTGTGTTAGAAAGGGCAAGGGGGGGGGAGGTATTCATGGTTTTCTGTAACGTTAAGGTTTTGTCCAGAGGGGGAAATCTCTCTGAGTTTGGAAATATAGTGCCCTGTGAAATAGTTACCATCCTGATTTTACAGAGATGATTTTACCTTCTTTATTTTTAATAAAATCCTTCTTTTAAGAAGTTGACTGTTTTCTATAGTGTTAAAACCCAGGGGGTGGGTTTTTAGATCACTGTGTACCAATTGGTTGGGAGATTGTTCTCAAGCTTCCCAGGAAAGGGGGTGTACGGCTTGAGGGGGCATTTTGGGGGGGAGGGAAGTTCAAGTGATTCCTTTCCTGGATTCCTGTTAGACATTTGATGGTGGCAGTAAGGAGCATTTCTCGGGGTGCAGGGAATTTTGTACCTTGGGGGGGTTTACCCTAAGCTGGTAAAAATAGGCTTAGGGGCTCTGAATGCGGGTCCCCACGTCTTTACCCTAGAGTTTAGAGTGGGGAGGGAACCCTGACAGCCCCACATCCCGCTCCCTGCAGCACAGCGACCCCCAGCGCCGTCCTGGGGCACTGGGGTCCGCAATGACTGGGTGGGGAGAGCACCCCCTATTACACCTCCACCCTGCTCCTTGCAACATAGCCCCCCCTTTCACTGCATAGGGGTCAGCATAGACTCCAAGGGGAGAGCCCCCCCTTCAGAGCCTCCCATCCTGATCCCCACAGCACAGTGCCCCCGAGTGCCACACTGGGGCATTGGGGTCAGCACCGACTGTGCGGGGAGAGATCTCCAAACTACACCACCCTATCCCATGGCCTGCAGCACAGCGCCCCCTAGTGCTGCACTTGGGCATTGTGATCTGTACTGAGCAGAGCGCACCCCCTACTGAGCCTCCCACCCTGCTCCCTGCAGCACAGCGCCCCCTAGCTGACATGAGGCCCTGTCTTTTCTTTCCTAGGTGAGCAATACCGTCTATTCCTCACGGAATCCCCCTAGCGCCGTGGCCCAGCAGAGAAGAGGAAAGTACGTCTTGGAGGCTGTGGTGTACAGGGAAATCCCCTCCTGATCACAGCCTCTGTGACCACCACGTCCCACCCCCCGCTGAGAACACCTCTTATAATGCCCCATCCCCCCCAACCTTGCCTTCCCTGCAAAAGCTGCTAACGGCCACAAACTCCTTCCTGGTGTACTTTGAATGTAAGGGAGTGGGGGGCTGACAGCCAGGGCTCCTGCGTCCTATCCCATCTCAGGGTGAGGAGTGGGGTCTAGTGGGTTAGAGCATGGTGGGGGACAGCTGGAAGCCAGGCTGTGCAAAGGGAGCAGGTTAGAGCAGGGAGAGTTGTAATTCCTAACGCTTGGGCTATTTTCAGCATACAGGTTAGAGGAGGGAGTTTGGGTTTTAATCTGTCAGACAAGCGTTTGCAGAACTCTGTGAAATAGTCCAGAGGGGCCCCTACCCCTACAGCTGTTCAAATGCACAATGCACCCATTTGTTGTGGGAAACCTGCTCTTACAATGGGACCCCCTGGATATTATATCTCTTGTTCCTCCGCCACGGAGTTCTGGGTCTGTGTTTTCAAAAAATCATTAAACAAAATGAAATCAAACTGGTTTTCATTAAGGGGTTAGATAGGGGAGAGGCCTTGACACACACACACACAGATCTCATCCCCTCCAGTAGGGGGCAGAAGGGAGGGACACACACACACGGCTGGAGGAGAGCCTGCGAGCCAGAGATCTATGCAACATCCCCAGCATCGTAAGAGTGTCCCATACTGGGATACGTTAATTGAACCACTGAAATGCAGCCAGCTCTGGGGTGAGGACTGACCACTCTTTAACCCAGTTAGCGCTACCCCTCCAAAGGGATCTTCACCCGGGGCTGAAATGCAGCCACTTCTGGGGGGTGGTTTGGCAGCAGTTTAGCAGCGTCAGGGCAAACACTGCAGAAGGGGATCTCGCCCCAGCTCCAAAATGCAGCCACTTCTAGGGTGGAACGTGGCAGCTCTTGAAGAGCTGCCCAGCAGAGCGGTTCAGGAGATGGGGGCCTGGAGAAACCTGGGTCCAACTGAGGCTGCAATTTGAGGGAGGGAAAACCAGACAGCACAGTGCCCCCTAGTGCCACGCCGTGGAATCAGGGTCACCATTGACTGCAGGGTGAGAACACCCCTTCTGAGCCCCTGCCCTGCTCCCTACAGCACAGCGCCTCCTAGAGCCACACTCGGGGATTGAGGTCAGCCCTGACACCGAAGGGACAGCGCCCCCTACAGGCTCCCCCGCCCTGCTCCCGGCAGCGCTTTCGAGATCTCCCCTCCAAGCACCGATATCACCCATGTGTCTCCCCCATACGCGGTGGGATTGCACTACCGCACGGGAGGCTACGCCAGTCTGCGTTGCTCCTGGCCTGCATGGGGTCCGCAGGAGAGTCATAGGCCGAGCAGGGGAGTCCGGACTCAGAGATCTGACGCGTTCCCCAAATCGCCAGCTCGAACGCTCTCCGTGAGTTTGCTTGATCGCTCGCAGCAGAGAACTCATCCGCTTTCCTACGACTGAACCTCACCTGTTGTGTTGCCCGGAGGCAGCTGATCCAGTGGCCCAAAGGAGAACACTAGAATGCAGGACTCCTGGGTTCTATTCCCCCCGTCCACTCAGTCATGTGCCTCAGTTTCCCATATTTATAAATTGTGGATCACGCTTCCGTTACATGGGGATTGTCACAGCTGCAAACTGCGGTGAGATGCTCAGATCGAAGATGTGGCGGGGGGGCACCTAAGGATTAAATCTCACCACCCGTTGCCCTGCTCACACTGTGGAGGACGTATCTCACTTCAGCTCCTCCAGGCAGGGCTGCAAAGGTGGTGATGGCGCAGTGCTGGGGGGGGGGGGGGTCTATTAATCAGCTCTGTGACCACAAGGGCACCAGCTGTTTCTCGGGGGGGGGTGAGGCTCTCCGCGTCAGCTGGCTCCCCTGGGCTGCTGCGCCCTGCGGTTTCCATGGCCAGGGCGGTGGCTGGGTTGCTATCGGCACCCGCCCCAATGCACCAGGCCTGTGCGTCCTGCCCTCCATGTGATTAAGGGGTCGACGCACACCCCACGCTGGGTCTCCTTCCTGCTCATGGACACACGGCGATGGCTCCATTGGTGCCTCCCCACCCCCGCCAGCCGCACAGCCGGCATGGAGTGGCAGGTCTGTGATCCTGTACGCTGACCATCCCCAGCCAGAGACCTGGCCAGCCAGAGCCAGAAGCAGCCACAGCAGGGTCCCTTGGACATACCGAGATCTTCCTACTTTTCAAAGGGGCTGATGGGACATTTGCTCCAAGCCACCTCTCCCTATAGCCTCTTCCCCCCCACTCCGCACCTACCCCTTCTCCCCAGCCCTCTCACTCCCTTTAGCTGATCCCCTCCTTGCTAAACCCACCGTCACCCCCAAACAGCCATGCCATCAGCTGCCATCCTGTTGATCTCTCCGCTCGGGGTGTCCTACCCCTTCCCCCGCCCCGTGGCCACCTGGTCTATTTCAATCCATAGCCAGTCCTTAGGCCGAGCTGAAACAGAAGTGATCGATAACCTGGCATGAAGACAGCCAGCTAAGCGCCTTCCTCCAGGAGGACCAGGTGATCCCGGTCATTGGACCAACACACACGCTTTCAAGCCACACGGAGCTCATCAGGTCACTGAAGAAACCTTCATCTGGGTTATTGTAACGGGGTCGGCACCCACCTCTCGCGAGCGCCCCCGCTGGTTGGGTGGGTCCATGGTCTTTAAACCAGTCCCAGCCTTGCCTTCGGGCCATACCCCCACGGCTTCCTCCCTCCAGGCTTCCTTTCCTCCCTCTCTGTTTTGACCCCAGTCTTCAGCCGGGCCTCCTGACAGTTCAGTCCCCTTCCGGGGGTTTACTGATGTCCAGTTGTAGGCCCTGCCCCAGTGGCCTATGGAGGGGGCGGGGGGAAGATCCGGGCACACCCACTACTCCGGGCCCCAGCCTTCACCGCTGCCTTACCCTTGGCTCAGGGCTCTTCTAAGTGGAGACCCAGTAGCCAGCCAGGAGCTCTTTGCTCCCCCAGTCCCTACTAGCACTGGGCTGTCTGTCATGCTGCAGTTCCCTCAGCCAGCCACACCATCCATGCCCCTCCTGCTCCAGCAAGGTCCTGCACTGTCTCTGTAGCTCCTTTTTATACAGCCCTCCTGGGCACTGATTGGCTGCTTCACCTGCAGCCACTCTACCCTGCTTGGAGGACCTCTCCACTGCTCCTTACCTGGGATGAGTGTGGCAGGACCCTGAGGCCCCTAGCAGGGAGCCTCTGGGCATAGTCCAGCCCATCACCATTAGTTATAAGCATCAGGGCGGTTCCCGGGTCTGCCAGTTGCTCAGAGCAGCCGTTAGACCATAATGATGGCCAGACTGGGTCAGGCCAATGGTCCATCGAACCCGGTATCCTGGTTCGGACAGTGCCAGATGCTTCAGAAGGAAGGAACAGAACAGGGCAATTTATCCAGCGATATGTCCCCTGTCATCCAGTCCCGGCTCCTGGCAGCCAGAGGTTTAGGACACCCAAAGCACAGGGTTGAGTCCCGGACCATCTTGAACCCAGTTTTACTTTTGGCCTTCACAGCATCCTTAAGCAGTGAGTTCCACTGGTTGTCGGGGCGATGGGTGAAGAAGTATTTCCTTCTGTTTGTTTTAAACCTCCTGCCTGTTCCTTTCATTGGGCAACACCTCGCCCTTGTAAATAACTCTTCCCAATTCTCCACTTCTCCACACCCTTCCTGACTTTATAGACCTCAATCATATCACCTCCCCATTAGTCATCTCTCTTCTAATCTGAACAGTCCCAGTCTTTTTGGTCCGCCCCCAGTCTCCAACTGTGACAAAGGGGGGAATTTTTGGCAATATTTTCATGATGCTAGCATGTGCCTCGGTTTCCCCTCTGGACTTGACGGTGCTACACAGCGGGCGGGGAAAAGGGGGAAGACTGCTATAAGGCAGTTGACTGACAAGTGTCTCTGCAAGTCCCGGCTCAGGTGCATTGCTCCCGGAAGGGTGGACAAGTCTCTATGGGGCGTCTCTCTCATCTGCCCTCGCTAGACAGAGCTTAGGGGGTGAAGAGGGAGGGCTGGAGAGCAGAGGCTCAGTCCAGGAGGCAGGGAGGTTGCGCAGCCAACCCTGAAGGACATGTGGTCCCCCTCAGGGGCCTGGCACATGGAAGAGGTTCCTCCAAAGGACTGTTGAGAAGCTGGGGTAGCCCTGAGCCTGGGGGTCACTGGCACAAGCCCAGGGAGCCCCTGGGCATCATTTCAGCTCGGCCTAGGGTGCCCAGCGGATCCATGGTGCAGGGGGAATCAACCCAGCCCCACCTCACCACCGAGGCCTTTTCCCAGAAGCCTTTGCAGAAGGGCCCTGCCCCGCGCTGGCTCACAGGGGATGGCACAGCCGCTCGGATGTGGCTGGCGCCCTGCAGCATTTCCTGCTCCGCCGGAGGGGCTGAGAGGTGACATGGGCTCGGGCCGCTGTTCCCTGCCTGCGTCTCTTCGGTGACGTTGGCAGAGGACGGGGCCAGGGGCTGAGCCAGGAATCCAGCTCCTCGCCCCAGCGGGACCGGCTCGGCATGGTGCCAGCTCTCCTCCTGGCACTGGGTAGGTGACCTCCCTGTGTCCTGAGCAGCCCATCCCCCGTAACCTCCATCCCACCCCCTCCAGATTCTCCCCCACCCGGGGTCCCATGCAGGCCACACTCTCCTTCCAGCAGGGTGACCAGATGGCAAGTGTGAAAAATTGGGCATGGGGTGGGGTGGGTATAGTTGCACATATAAGACAAAGCCCCTAATATCGGGGTGGTCCCAATAATATCAGGACATTTGGTCACCTTTCCTTCTGGAGATGCTAATCTGGGGGCAGGGAGCAACTCTGGAGATGGGGTTAGAGATTATGAGGGCCAGAGGGGGAAATGGAAACGTGGTTCGGTCAACGTGAGCTTCCTTGCACTGACCTAACTCTGCCGTGTAGACCAGGCCTCGGATATGGGCAGCTAGGGATGTCGTTCGGCACAGACAGAGACATAGGGATTAAGGCCCAGAAGGGTCCATCATGGGCCACTAAGCAGCACCCAGATGCTCCGTAACAAGCCCACCCACCAGAATTCAACCCAATTAGACCCAGCCCTTGAGAGACTGAACTGTGCGAGCCAGGCTCAGAAGAGGCGGGTGCCGGGCACTGATTGAGTGATTTATACAAGAGGAGCCAGAAAGAGCCTACAGGCCTTTGAAAGTACGACGCAGAAAGGCCCGGAGATGGGGCGCTTTGTACACGCAGATCTGGCCGTGCGTTGAGGGACATTATCTGGTTCCAAGTGCCAGCCTCTGAACTGCCCAGAAAACCCGCCAACAGAGACACGACAGCAGGGGAAACACACAGCTTCTTTGGGCCTTAGCTCGGTCTTAAGCTGGTACAGGGCTTCTGCCAATAGGCCCACTCACACCTATTTTGGTCTCCTTCTCCCTTGGCCTGGTTTACGATGGCTCCTTCCCCAGGGCTGCAGTTCCTCTGCTGGCCACCGGGGGCAGCATGACACAGCTACACAAATAAAAGCCTGGCAGTCAGAAACACAGCCCTTAAAGGGGAGGTATCCAGGCGCATTAGGGTTAGGGATGTGCGAGAGGTGGCGGCACCAAGGAAGGCAAAGGTGCAGAGAGATGCAGATTGGTTGAGGTGAGAGAGCGGTGAGGGTCGACCTCCCCCAGGAGCCCTCCAAACCTCCCCACCCCAAGTGCAAGACACACTGCTCCGACCTGCCCTCTCCAGCACAAACGCATGGGAAGCCGGACGCATTTCTGAGATCTGCACCTGTTTGCGTGTCGGATCGGTGCCTCGTCAGCTCTGCAGGGGCTCTCCAAGGCGCAGGAGGGGAGTGGGGTTGACGGGGGGCAGCCAGGACTCCTGGGTTCTGACCCTGGCTCTGAGAGGGGAGTGGGGCCCAGTGCTTAGAGAGCAGGGGGGCCCGGGCCTCAGGACTCCTGGGTTCTGTCCCTGGCTCTGAGAGGGGAGTGGGGCCCAGTGCTTAGAGAGCAGGGGGCCCGGGCCTCAGGACTCCTGGGTTCTGACCCTTGCTCTGAGAGGGGAGTGGGGCCCAGTGCTTAGAGAGCAGGGGGCCCGGGCCTCAGGACTCCTGGGTTCTGTCCCTGGCTCTGAGAGGGGAGTGGGGCCCAGTGCTTAGAGAGCAGGGGGCCCGGGCCTCAGGACTCCTGGGTTCTGACCCTTGCTCTGAGAGGGGAGTGGGGCCCAGTGCTTACAGAGCAGGGGGCCCGGGCCTCAGGACTCCTGGGTTCTGACCCTGGCTCTGAGAGGGGAGTGGGACCCAGTGCTTACAGAGCAGGGGGCCCGGGCCTCAGGACTCCTGGGTTCTGTCCCTGGCTCTGAGAGGGGAGTGGGGCCCAGTGCTTAGAGAGCGGGGGGGCCCGGGCCTCAGGACTCCTCGTTTTGTCCCTGGCTCTGAGAGGGGAGTGGGGCCCAGTGCTTAGAGAGCGGGGGGCCCGGGCCTCAGGACTCCTGGGTTCTGTCCCTGGCTCTGGGAGGGGAGAAGGGTCTAGTGGGTTAGAAAGGAGAGGGGCTCACAACCAGGATTGCTAGGTTGTGTTCCAGACCTGAGAAAGGTTTTCAGGTTTTAACCCCATAAATTGGGAAGCTCAGTGGGGCTGAGTGAGTCAGCATCGCTGCGGTCGATTCGAGTCCGGCCCCATATCGGGGGCACTGACTAACTGGTTCAGGTGAGACAGAGGATTGGAATCGGTCCTGCCTAGGGCACCAGCCGCCTTCTCCTCCGGGGGCTCGATGTGACTGTGCTCCTGCCCCTGCGACTCGACGCTTTGAAACGAAACCCCCGTGTGAGCAGCAGGGGCCTTGCTTGTCCCCCTCCCCCTTGGGGTTCCAGCTACAAGGGGGTCCGGGAGCCAACCCCACAGCCCAGCTGCAGCCGGCTCCCCTTGCCGCCTCGTTTCCCGTGAAGACAGAGGTGCTGCTGAACACACAGCCGTGAAGGGGGGCGTCTGCCTCGGGGGGGCCACGGCTGGGGGCTGTCACCGCACTTCCTGTGTTTGTCACTTTTCGGAGAGGAGCGGAGACGGGGCCGCTGGCTGAGCTGAGAACCCAGCTCCCACCCCAGAGCGACCGGCTCCGCATGGCGCTAACTCTCCTCCTGCCTGTGCTGGGTAAGTGACCTCCCTCGGCCCCCATCCCTCTGTGTGTCTATCCAGAGATCCCCTCACCCCATCCCTCCATCCCTCTCCACATCCATCCCTCTGTGTGTCTATCCAGAGATCCCCTCACCCCATCCCTCCATCCCTCTCCACATCCATCCCTCCATCCCTCTGTGTGTCTATCCAGAGATCCCCTCATCCCATCCCTCCATCCCTCTCCACCCCCATCCCTCCATCCCTCTGTGTGTCTATCCAGAGATCCCCTCACCCCATCCCTCCATCCCTCTCCACCCCCATCCCTCCATCCCTCTGTGTGTCTATCCAGAGATCCCCTCACCCCATCCCTCCATCCCTCTCCACATCCATCCCTCCATCCCTCTATGTGTCTATCCAGAGATCCCCTCATCCCATCCCTCCATCCCTCTCCACATCCATCCCTCCATCCCTCTGTGTGTCTATCCAGAGATCCCCTCACCCCATCCCTCCATCCCTCTCCACATCCATCCCTCCATCCCTCTGTGTGTCTATCCAGAGATCCCCTCACCCCATCCCTCCATCCCTCTCCACCCCCATCCCTCCATCCCTCTGTGTGTCTATCCAGAGATCCCCTCACCCCATCCCTCCATCCCTCTCCACATCCATCCCTCCATCCCTCTGTGTGTCTATCCAGAGATCCCCTCATCCCATCCCTCCATCCCTCTCCACCCCCATCCCTCC
The DNA here is from genome assembly GCA_037349315.1 of Chelydra serpentina. NCBI lineage: Eukaryota > Metazoa > Chordata > Testudines > Chelydridae > Chelydra > Chelydra serpentina. Next base: position 296,214 of record JBAIAC010000346.1, read on the forward strand.
ATCCCTCTCCACCCCCATCCCTCCATCCCTCTGTCTGTCTATCCAGAGATCCCCTCACCCCATCCCTCCATCCCTCTGCACCCCCATCCCTCCATCCCTCTCCACCCCCATCCCTCCATCCCTCTCCACATCCATCCCTCCATCCCTCTCCACCCCCATCCTTCCATCCCTCTGTCTGTCTATCCAGAGATCCCCTCACCCCATCCCTCCATCCCTCTCCACCCCCATCCCTCCATCCCTCTCCACATCCATCCCTCCATCCCTCTCCACCCCCATCCCTCCATCCCTCTGTCTGTCTATCCAGAGATCCCCTCACCCCATCCCTCCATCCCTCTCCACCCCCATCCCTCCATCCCTCTGTCTGTCTATCCAGAGATCCCCTCACCCCATCCCTCCATCCCTCTGCACCCCCATCCCTCCATCCCTCTCCACCCCCATCCCTCCATCCCTCTGCACCCCCATCCCCTCTCAGGAGCTCTCACCCCGTAAGGGTCCTCTCTCGGTTGGGGAGCGTGGCCTATTGGTCACGGCCACAACCGCTGACTGCCAAGGGGGGTGTGGGGAGGGGATCCCCCCCCCACCTCCCGCTCCACCAGGCTCCAACCCAGGGGCCTTTGGCCTACCAGTGGTCTGGCAACCAAGGCTGCTTAAGGCTGTCCTCTCTGGGCCAATTCCTCTCATCCCCGAATGGGTAAGTTTAGTCCAAGGCTTTCCCATGGTGGGGTATTCCAAACCAAATAAGTAAGAAGGGGTTACCAATGTCCAAGCTTCACAGGTGGGGAGACAGGGATACTTCCCTCTCTGGTTGTCTCTGGGGTGGGGGGGTCCTCCCCTCCTTCAGGGAGGGACCCTTTGGGCAGCTGTGTCAGAGCCTTAGGCTTCCCTCTTCTCTGCACTACTGTAGGTGGAGGATGCACATCTGCTCACCTGCAGTCCTGCCCCCCAAATCAGCTCATTCCCTCTCTTCTAATGCCTTCAGTAGATGGAGCATTTGCTGCAGGTGTGGTGGGATGGGGCTGGCTGAGCCCAAAATAATCTCTTAACCCTTGTTGTCCAGTGTAGGTTTGTACACCCCATAACACACCCCCTCTCCAGCTTCTCCCCCGGCCCGTGTCCGTAGGGTGACTAGCTAGCGAGTGTGAAAAATCGTGAAGCTTTTTTTCATGGTGTGCGGTATAGTCGTGTACATAAGACAAAGCCCCCACTATCGGGATGGTCCCGTCGGGACGCCTGGTCACCCTAGCTGTCCCCAGCCAGGAGTGATGTCTCCTGTCCTTGCTAAGTGGCCCGTGCTGGAGAGGTGTGTTGGGTGGGGGTTGCACTCCTCTCTCGTCCCACTGCGGGGTTTGAAAGTGCCAGTGGGTGGGGATCATTGGGGGTCCCCCCCTCTAGCCCTCTCCCCTCCCCACGGGCGAGATGTCTCCTCTGGAAACCAGCAGCAGCATCACTTGAGTTTCCTGGCCAGGGTTACCCCGACTCATGAGGAGCGTTTGTCCTTCCTCCCAATATCGGCTGTACCCCACCTCCAGAGTTCTTCCTGCCCCCACGCTAGCCCCCATAACATCATCCCCCCGCTTAACGATCTCCTTTCCTCTTCCATTCCCATGTCCCCTCTCCGGGGGCTCTGACCTGTTCTCCTCTCCCGCGCAGCCTGTCTCCCGACTGTCCCACGGCTGGTCTCACCCGCAGGTAACCGTCTCTCCTGCCTCCCTGAGATGCCGCCTCCGGGGTGGGGGGAGGGTCTCGGAGTGGGGGGAGCCTCCCCCCGATCACGCAGCGGGGGTTGCAAGTGTGACGCAGAGGTAGGCCTGTTGCATTCCCCTGCGATCCGACGGATGGCCGCTCGGGCCCAGCCTCCGGTGGACGGGCACTGGAGAGCATCCCTGCCTGAGGCCTGTTTGGTGAGATGAGTTTGCAGGGTCTCGGTTCCCAGCGAGACAGGGGCTCCCTGCTCCCTGCCTGACGACCTCAACAGAGGGCTTGGAATTGCGTGGGGAAGGGTTTGGGGGGCTCCCAAGAAGCCCCCTTCTCAGCATCAGTCTCTCCCTTAAGCTGCAGTGCCTCGGCTTCCCCCCCACGATCTCCACTGGCCAGAGAAGTTTGGAGACACAGTGGTGGAAGTGGGGGGACCGAGGGGCTTTGGGATTTGCCAGTGAGGGGCTGACTGAGCTACAGGACTGGGGGGCCCTGCTGGGTCTAACCGGGGCCAGACTCCAGCACTGCGATTACAGATGTCAGCCCCCAGCCCCGTCACTGCCTGCGACCCCACGGGGCCCCCTCCTGCACTGGGGTATCTCTGACCCTCGGCCGCATGGTGCCTGCCAGCTGCCCTAGGCCAGTGCACTTAGCACGACAATCTGCCTCGCCCCGGCATGCTGCACGCTGGGTTCTCCGGCTGGACGTGCTGGGCCCGCTGAGCTGGCCAGGTGGGTCCATCCAGACAGGGCCAAGCCATGGCCAGGGTGCAGGGGCTACTGGAGAGGAACGGGCCATGGGACTTGGGTTCTCCTCTCAACCTACGAGTGGGCCCTTCAGGGCAGGGGACGGCACATTCTGCGGGACCCTCTGAGGGGCACATGCCCGGGCTGCCCACAGAGCCGCCAGGCGCTGCAGAACCAACGCCTTCCAGCAGCAATTGAAAACCAGGCTGCAAAACCCACCGAGTCTGGAGGAAACCCAGCCCCCTGCTCACATCCGGCAGCACTTCGCACCATCCTCTCACCCCGCAGCTGAGCTCAGTTCAGCACAGACGCCTTCCCCGCCAGAGCCCCAGGCCCCCACCCTCCCCCCATGGCCAGAGGAGCTCTGCCCCAGTTGGCCCGAGTCCCAGCCTGGGCTGGGGCCACGGGGGAAGAGCAGGGAACCATGAGGGGGCCTCGGAGCAGAGCGTGGGCTGGGCCACACCTGGCTGTTTGGGGAGATTTAGCCTCCCCTGGCCTGTGATCCCCACCTCCCGTGCTGGTGGGGTGGGAGGACCAGCGTGGATCACGCATGGGGTGGGCCGGCGAGATCGGCGCTTGGAGCTTCGTGGGGGCCGCTCACAGATGGGTGGGATGGAGCCACCCAAGCGGAGAGGTCCCGTAACCACCATCTCCTTGGCTTTCCTTCTCTCCCACCTCCACAGTGTTTCCAGACGTGGCTCCCCGGGCCCCGGCACTGTCTGCGAACCCCCAGAGGCCCGCCTACCTCGCCGGGGAATCCCTGATCCTCACCTGCTCCGCGCCCGGAGGGGACCAGGTGGGGCGATTCCAGCTGTGGAAGGATGGGGCAGCACAGCCCCCCACGGACAGCCACGGGCAGCGGGTTCACAGCTTCCCTCTGGCACAGCTCCGGGTGCAGGACTCCGGGACGTACACCTGTAGGTACTGCATACGGCGATCCAACGGACAGAGGCAATCCTGGAAGAGTAACCCCGTCTCCATCTCTGTCTATGGTACCGTGAGCACCTGCGCTGGGGCTGGGGCCCGCGGACAGGTTATTAAAGATTGAGGGGGAGGAGGAGAGCAGTTTCCTTTTCTTCGCGGTGCACAGGGGCTGGAAAGCCAAGCCCCCGGCTATGACGGTATTCTGCCCAGCCGGTGTCAGGGGAGGAGATGCCACCCTCAATAGTTATCAGCGGATGGGGGGATGTTCCCACTGGGTTAATGGGGAGCGTCATTTACCGGTGGTTTATCACAGGATATTTCATAGATGGGGAGCTCAGTCCTGGGCCAGCAGATGGGACGAGAGTCTAATGTACGTTCCTGTGCTGGGGTCTTGCCACCACCTATTCCCTGCTGCCCCACTCCATGGGGGGACTCCCCCGCTGCAGTGACCCCCCATCTCTATTCCAGACCCCCCCACCCAAGCAAGAGCCATCTCCTCCACCCAGCTTTGTCCAGCCCCCTTGCCAGCCCCCCACTCTCCCTGAATCCTCCTACCCTGTCTACACATCACCCTCACCCATTCGGCTCCCGGCAGTGTCCGGGTACAGATTCCCCATCCAAAGCAGGGAGCGGATCTGGGAATGGGACCCCAAGCCGCGTGGGGGCTGCCTGTTGGAACTGGTGGTGGACATGGGGACAGGTAGGGTGTACAGCTGCAGGTACAGATGAAGGGAACTTGGGCGAGATGTTCTGCCCAGACAGAGCAGCGCCGTGCGGACGTCAGAGTCGGGGGAGTTCCTGCGTCCATCACTGGTGATTTCATTGGGCTGCCAAAGCAACCGCGTGATCACCGGCCATGGAGCGGCAATTCCTTGGTAAACGTGGCATCGGAATCTGGTTTTCCATCCAGCGGAGGAAGATGGTGAGACTCAAACCCAGCAATCCGCTGCTCTTCAGCCTTCCTCGGCGCCCGCGTTTCACTGCCACACAAGCAGGGCTGGTACGCGCACGGATCTGCAGCATTGTACAGAGCTCAATAGCCCCTGTTGGTAAAAGGGGGGAACACGGAGATCCAGGGAATTAGAGACCAGCCGGCCTAGCTTCAATACCTAGAAAGATTAAACAATCCATGTGTCAGCACCTGGAGGATAATAGGGTGATGGGAAAGAGCCAGCAAGAACAGATCATGCCAAACCAACTTCACTTCCTCCGTTGATAGGGCTAGTGACCTAGGGCACAGAGGGGAAACAGTAGACATGATACGCCTTGATCTGAGTCAGGTTTTGACACGGTGCCACAGGACGTTCTCGTAAGCAACGCGGGGAAATGTGGTGTAGATGAAATTACTATAAGGTGGTTGAACAGCTGATTGAAAGAGCTCACTCAGAGAGTGGTTATCGATGGTTTGCTGTCAGACTGGGCGGGTGTCTCTAGCGGGGTCCCACAGGGTGGGTCCTGGGTCCGGTGCCATTCAATAGTTTCATTAATGACTCCAATGACGGAGTAGAGAGGATGCTTATAACATCTGTAGATGACACCAAGCTGGGAGGGGCAGCAAGCACTTTGGAGAGCAGGTTGAACATTCAAAATGACCAGGACAAATTGGAGAATTGGTCTGAATTCAACAAGATGAAAGTCAATGAAGACAAGTGCAAAGTACTTCACTGAGGAAGGCAAAATCAAATGCGCAACTACAAAGTGGAGAATAACTGGCTAGGTGGTAGCACCGCTGAGAACGATCAGGGGGTGACAGCGGATAAACGGTTGAATATGAGTCATCAGTGTGATGCAGCTGCAAAAAAGGCTAATGTGATTCTGGAGTGTATGGAGAGGCCTGTTGTAGGTGAGACATGGGAGGTCTTTGTCCCTGTAGCGGGGCAGTTACCGCTCCTAGAAAAAAGGCTGGGCTGATTGGGAAGCAGCCACAGCGGGGGGCATGCCCCAATCAGGCCTCAGCTGGCCCTATAAAAGGGCTGTGAGCCAGGAGCTGAGTCAGTCTCTCTGTAGCGGTGGGGAGAGAAGGGCCTGGCTGCCTGGGAGCAGAGGGCACCTGAGGCAGAGCAGGGCTGGAGAAAGGCAGGAGGAGCTGGGGAGCTGCAGCCTGGCAACTCCCCAGGCTGCAGGCCTTGGTGAAGGCCTATGGAGGTACTGGGGCTGCAGAGGTGCAGCCCGGGGTTAGGCAGAGGCAGCTGGTCCAACCCCCTGGCAGTGATGAGAGGCTTACAGCCTGCAGTCTGCCCCAGGGAGCGGGGGCTTGATGATGACTGGCAGTAGCCACTGAGGCAAGGTGGGATAGAGGGTTGGGGGTTCCCCTGGGAGGGGAGACCCAGAGCATGAGGGTACTCTGGGGCAGCACCGCAAGGTAAAAGGGCACCGGGGTCCGGGAGGGACACGGGGGCCTGAGGCAGGCGAGACACCAGCCAGTAGGAGGCGCGCCGTACGCTGGACAGCTAATTCCCGAGACGGCCAGCAGGAGGCTCCGCGCCAGTGAGTCGTCACTTCGCTACAGTCCCATTCTCCTCGGCACTGGCGAGGCCCCAGCTGGAGAACTGTGTCCACATCTGGGCCCCGCACTTTAGGAAAGATGTGGACACATGGGGAGAGTCCAGAGAAGAGCAACAAAAACCATCAAAGGTTTAACAGACCTGACCGACGAGGAAAGGTGAAAAACACTGGGCATGTTTTACTCTTGAGACAAGAAGACTGAGGGGGACCTGAGAACAGCCTCCCAGCGTGTGAAGGGCTGTTATGGAGGACGGGGATGGATTGTTCTCCATGTGCACTGAAGGCAGGACAAGAAGTGATGGGCTTCACCTGCAGCAAGGGCGATCGGGGTTAGATATGAGGACAAACTTTCTAGCTCTACGGGGGGCTGAGCTCTGGAATCGCTTCCAAGGGAGGCTCTGGAATCTAGATCACTGGCCGTTTTTAAGACCAGGCTGGACAAACCCGTCAGGGCTGGTCTAGGTTTACTTGGCCCGGCCTCAGCACAGGGGGCTGGACTAGATGCCCTCTCGGGTCCCTTCCAGCCCAGTGTCTCTATAATTCTAAAGGCCCCTTCCTCCCCATGAAACATTTCTCCCTGGCGTAAGGGGATTGGCTCCATGGGAAGCTCTTTTCAGGGGTGGCCGGCTGAACCGTAACCGGAGACGTGAGGGGTTTTGCAGGGTGAGACCGGAAATTTATGCTGGCTGATTCACAGACTCATCGATTTCCAGGCCAGAAGGTCAGGCTAGTCTGATCTCTCGTAGGCCGGACAACGTCCTGTCCTAGGAGCTCATGACTGGGACTCAGGGAGGGCTCTCTGGAGCTTGGGGAGAGGGCATGGGGGTGCGTATGAGACTCTCTCATTCAATGTTTCCCATTGAACCTTGTGTTTTCCAGACCATCCGCCAGCCCCAGCCCTGTCCGTCAGTCCTCAGCACCCCGTCTACCTCCCTGGAGAAGCTGTTACCCTCCAGTGCATGGCGCCCCCTGGAGCTCACCCAGCTACAGGATTCCAGCTCTCCCGGGTTGGTGGAAGGAACCTCTCATCTGGAAGCAGTGACACCCACACCCTGAGCATCACGGGGCTGGGGGACGCTGGGTCCTTCACCTGCCTGTACTGGGTATGCCCATCCAGACGGTGTATCCAGTCCTGGGAGAGCCGCCCCATCTCCATCAATGTAACAGGTGAGCTCTGCACCGACTCTCACACATTTCCCCCTTGAGTGTAGGGATATTTTATTCGGCCGTCTTGCAGTCATAGGTGCTGATTTGTTCTTGGTCTTGTTCTCCTTTTGCTGCTGTGCTTCAGTCTGATTCACTTTCTAATCTGGTCGCTCCATTTTCCTCATCGCAACTGACAGCATTTCTCTCCTATTCTCTGGAGTTTTTTCTTCACTTATCTTCCCTGAAGTCTCTTGTCCAATCGGATTGGGACCAACGTGGCTGCCCATCTGCCATCAATATGGCAGTCCAATATGGCCACACAACTGCCAACAACATGGCAGCCCAACTGCCAACTAGGCCTCCCAACATGGCCACTCAACTGCTAACAACATGGCAGCCTAACTTCAAGCAACATTGCTGCCCGATTAAGCCAGCATGAGTACCCAAGTGCCTACAACACGTCTGCCCCATATGGCCTCCATAAGCAGCCTGACCGGGATGATCAGCTACCAACACATGCCAAAAACAAGAATGCTCCACTTTGCTGCTCTCTTTGGCTGTAGATACTTCATGGGGTTATGATGCCCTCAGTCAGCCTGGCCTCAAGGTTGAGGAAACCATCATGGGCCAGTGGGACTTCAGAGAAGATGGCTGAGATGGGACTATAACTATCAAAGCCCCTGCTGACCTCTCCCCATTGGGCTCCCCTCAGATCCACCTTCCCGGCCAGCGCTGAGCGTATATCCCCCATCCGGAGCAGTGAGCGAAGGGTTTCCCCTGCTCATCAGCTGCACGGCCCCTGGTGACACCAGCGCTCAGAGGTTTCACTTCTATAAGGATGGAGACGACTTCATTCCTGGGAATGTTGGGTCTGAGATCAGCACCACAGAGCCCGGCACCAGCTCTGTGAACGTCTCTGTGCTCAGCATCCCCCAGGCCAGTCTCAGCAACACCGGGGAATTCACCTGCGGGTACGAGGAGAACGTGAGCAGAAGGTGGATCCAGTCCCCCAGGAGCTGGGCCGTGAACATCACCGTGAAAATCACAGCGACAGGTGAGTTTCCCTCTCCAGAGAGTGTCTGCCCAGCTCCGATAGATAGAGCACCACTCTTGGTCCCTGACCAGTCCCTTGTCTTCTGTCACAAGCAGCCTGGACCCACCCTAGGACCATGCTGCTGGCATGTGGGATGCTCGTGGTTCCGGGCATGGCTCTGGCTGCCCTCGTCTGCTACTGCAGGAGGAACAAGAGAGGTACGTCAGGGAATTATTGCCATCAGAGACTCCCAGAGCTCTAGTTATTGGACTCCCCCTTAAACTCCAAAGCTAAGCCAAGACCTGCATGAGTCTCCCTCTCTGCACCTTAACTGGCCACATGGGTGGTGTTAAGTGACATTATCAGAGCTGAATTAGCTCCCAGCCCCCTCACCAGCTCCAGCGAAGGAGAGACTGGGGAGAGTGTGGGAGCAGAAGACTCGACCCAAACACCTGTCATATTCCCAGCTCCCAAGGAGCGGGCAAGCACCTGCTGAAATGTCTAGGGTTCCCTCCAGCACAGGACTGGTGGCCAGCAGCGTGTGAACACGTGGTGGAAAAGGCAAAGCACCTGCAATAAGAGAGGCTCATAGTCCTGCTAAAATAAACGGACCCTTCTCTTATGCACAATATTATAATGCCATTAGCAGCACCCAAGACTTCAGTAGTGAGACTATGGGGACCCAGTGTAAACACTGACTTTCAGTGATGTTCTGTACCTCGAAATGAGAACCACTGAGGGGCAGGTCAATGAAAACCTGTACGCCCTACCGAGCGTGTATTGGTGTAAATAACAATGTATAGACCAGGGGTCTCAAACTCAAGTTACCACGAGGGCCGCATGAGGACTAGTGCATTGGCCCGAGAGCTGCATCACTGACCCCGCCCCCTCGCTGCCCCTGGCCACGCCCCCACTCCACCCCTTCCATTCACCCCGCCCCTTCTCCACCTCCTCCCCTGTGCGCACGGCTTCCCGCTCCTCCCCCCTCCCTCCCAGAAACCGCAACGCTCTTCCCTGCGGCCCACGGAGCTCTTCCCTGCGGCCCACCAAGCTCCCTGTGCCCCACCCCCGCCCCACCCATTTTTATTATTATTTTTTTTACCCCCAGGCAGTTTTTTTACCCCCAGACAGAACAACTGTCTGGCGGCGGGAACTGCCTGGGGGGTAAAAAAAAAAACAGAAAGAGGGGGCGCGGGGAAGAGCTGCGGGCCGCATGCGGCCTGCGGGCCGCGTGTTTGAGACCCGTGGGGTAAAGGTTAGGGGTTAGTGTTTAACTGAGGTGATAGTACTACTGATAGATGGAAGTAGTGTGGTTCCGGTTAGATTTTAAGATTATAAGACAGGTTAATGGTTCATCGTAGGGTTAAGGTTAGTTTTCAATGTAAGTGTTAGGATAAAATTCTCTCTGGAAAGGAGGCGCTGTTACATTGAGTGCTAAGGTTAGCAATTGGGTTAAGAAAAGCTGACGGGACTACATTTCAGTATTAGGGTTCATGTGAAGGTCCTGGGTTCGAGTTCAGTTTAGGGAATGAGGGGAAAGGTTTCAAGCCCCTTAACAGTCTCCTAACTTCACGGGTCTCTGTTTAGTCCGTTGAACAAAGTGAGCCAATGAAATCTGTCCCCCAGGCCCCGGACAGGCAGGTCTCTCGCTAGGCTCTTTGTCTATCTGCGGTTTAGCTCCAGAGCCTTCGCAATATCCGACGGGATCTGAGCCCGGGGAAGGCGATGGGGGACTGGACCCCAGGCGGTGCCGTGAGGAATTGAAACCCAACAGTGTCAGAGTGGACCTACCAGGAGAGGTAACAGGGATCTCTGAACATCAGAGTTTCAAACCCCTTCACAGTCCAGAGCCTCCTTGAGCCTGCAAATTCCTTGCAGGGGAAATAGTCTGGGGGGGGGGGGGGGGAAATGAGAGTAACTGAAATGCACATTAGCTCCATCAACCTGCCATTCCTGCTGGGGCCCTAACCTTGGGGGTAACTGGGCAAAATTCCACAGCTCCATCAGTTCCCTTCTAGTCCACCCGCACCACAGTCACACTGAGCAGCACTTTGGGACAGGAAGTGAAGGAGAACCCTGTGTCCAATAGACACCGCAGGTCGGGCTCAGAGAGGCAGGATGGATCAGCTGATTTGGGGATGTGCTCAGGACACCCGGGTTCACACCGCAGCTCAGGTGAGGGGGAGGAGTTCCAAGGGATCTTCAAAGAGTGGGGGAGGCAGTTTTGTGTCTCATTAACTCCCCTTGCTGCGGAGATCAGGGTGCAAGGGGGGGTTAGAAACTGACGGCAGTTGTGGGACTGCCACAAAGCTGGGGGTGACACACAGCACAGGAGAATCCAGCATCCTGTACCCAGCAGAGCAGGGCAGAATGGGGTGTGGGCTGGACACCGGGGTTCACAAACATGACTCATGGGGGGGGAAGCACCAGGGAAGGTTAATGATGGGATCAGATTGAGGGGCTGGTTCGATATCTCGTTAGCGCCCCCTTGCGGGGGGCTGTGAATTCGCCTCTCCCCTCCCTGGCTCCCCCGCCGCCCCATTCACTCTGTCGTTTCCCTCCCCAGGGCTCCGGTGTGTACACGCTCCTGACCTTCCCCTCCTCTGTGATGGCCTGAGCACCGGGGAAGGGGATGGAGCGTCGGGAATGGAGCGGGTGCGGCGCTGGCAGAGGCTGCCCCGGGACGTCCAGGGAGCCACTCGGTGAGGGGCAGGGGGAGACCCAGAAATCCAAATCAGGGGCACTTTAACAATCAGGGCTCAGACACCCCAGCCTGGGAACCTCCCCCTGTGGCCGAGCATCCAGCAGAGACACATCCCCTCCAGCAGGGGGCAGCAGGAACGAATACACACACACACACACACACACACGGAGCAGGTCCCATCCCCACAAGCAGGGGGCAGCATGGACACACGGGGACACACACACAAATGGAGCAGGTCCCATCCTCTCCAGCAGGGGGCAGCAGGGGGACACACACACACACACACACATTTCCTACGTTCTTAACCTTTAGCACTGTCTCTTGCTTTCGCTGCATTTGCTGCTCCGTTAACATTCATTCTCCAAGGACCGAGAATAAACTCAGTTTCCATTAGAAAGGCGTGACTGTTTCTGTCCCACACTGCGCAGTTCTGTTGCTGGGAGGGGAAAGGAAACACCGAGCCCGGGGAGAAGCGGATCATGAAGAACTTGCTTCCCACCCAGGGGAGTTGGAGGGAGCTGCCCAGGGGCGACTGGTGATCACATCGAGGGGAGACTGAATGGAAGGTTCGACCAGCCCAGGCAGCTGCTGTGGGGTCTGTGGCAGCGATACCCCCTGTGGAGAGACAGATCCAAAATGCAAAGAGCCAACGGGGAGATCCTGGGGACACCAAGACTTTTTTTCTGGGCTCCGGGCTCCCCGGGGAACCTGTAACAGAGACGTGACAGCAATGAAAAGGCATCGACCCAGTTGTGAGCTTGATGCTGCGACATCTGAAATGTCCCCCCCACCATCTCCCTTTGGGATGTGCCACACCCACTGCTCTGCTGCTGGGGGAGGGAAAGAGACAGCTCAGACAAGACACCCCAGTACCGACCGCTGCCACTGGGGGGCTCCTGGTGGGGCTGGGGGCTGCAGTACCACTCGCTGCCACTGGGGGGATCCTGGTGGGGCTGGGGGCTGCAGTACCGCTTGTTGCCACTGGGGGTATCCTGGTGGGGATGGGGGCTGCAGTACCGCTTCCTGCCACTGGGGGGATCCTGGTGGGGCTGGGGGCTGCAGTACCGCTTGCTGCCACTGGGGGGATCTGGTGGGGATGGGGGCTGCAGTACCGCTTCCTGCCACTGGGAGGATCCTGGTGGAGGTGGGGGCTGCAGTACCGCTTCCTGCCACTGGGAGGATCCTGGTGGGGATGGGGCTGCAGTACCGCTTGCTGCCACTGGGGGGATCTGGTGGGGATGGGGGCTGCAGTACCGCTTGCTGCCACTGGGGGGATCCTGGATTTGGGGGGGTGTCTGTCATCTGCAGCCCCCGCACAATTTATCTAAATATATCAGATAACAGCTGCTGCTTGTGGGCATGAGAGACACGAGCAGAGACACCCGCCCCGGCCCCTCGTCCCAGCGGCCACGAGAACGGGGCCTCACTGGTCCTTGCGATGGACACAAGGTGGCTCTCGGGGGATTCTCAACACCTGTTACACAATCGCCCCTCCCCCCAGCTCCTAACCCCCCTGGGTCCTCACCCACCCTCTTCCCCCCCCCCATTTCACCCTCCCGCTCCATCACCCCACGCGGTTTCATGACCCCCAGACAAGCAGCGGTGTCTCCATCTCCCCTGTCTCCATAGAGACGACTGACACCTCTGGAGACCCAGGGCCCCAAATGCCTCCTGCCCCACAGCGAGCTCCCCCCTGCCCCTGGCTGCAGAGGGGCGGACTTGCGGGGGCCCCATATGGCAAGTCTGGGAAGCGCGAGCCGGGAGATGGAGAGACCCACAGGGTCTGTCTCTGCCCAGCAGCCCTAGGGCTCAGCCGGGGCCTGGCTCTGCAGGGGGGGCCCAGGCCCCAGGCCCCCGCCCCAGCCTGGGAGCAGACCACGCATGGTCTGTGGTCAGAGCAGACAGCTCCAGGGAGAGACAGGAAGTGGGGGAGGGGACAAGAGGCAGCAACAGCCCATTTCCTCCCCCCCCTCAGCCAGCCAGTTCCCCCCCCCCGGGGCCCTATGGGAGCCAGCGCCCCCTAGAGGGGAACGTCCCCCTATTTCCCAGCCCCAGCGCCAGCCAGGCCCTCCCCCTTTCCAACAACACACACAGACCCCCGCTCACAGACCAGGGGATGAATCCGACCCACACCAGCCGGGGGAGGATCTGCAGCCAGGCTGTGAGAGAGGAGAGGGGGGTGAGAGAGCTCTAGGGTGGGACGGGTGATAAGGGGCAGGATCGAGAGGTGTGGGGCAAAGGACTCGGGATACTGGATTTACAGTCCATCCAGAGATGTTATGTGGAGGAAAAGAAAGAGATTCACTCACTGTCTTCGGACAGGGCTGGACATGGAGGAGGGTCAGCGAATGGGGGCGGGGCTGGACACAGAGGAGGGTCAGCGAATGGGGGGGCGGGACACGGAGGAGGGTCGGTGGATGGGGGCGGGGCTGGACACGGAGGAGGGTTAGTGGATGGGGGCGGGGCTGGACACGGAGGAGGGTCGGTGGATGGGGGCGGGGCTGGACACGGAGGAGGGTCAGTGGATGGGGGCGGGGCTGGACACGGAGGAGGGTCGGTGGATGGGGGCGGGGCTGGACACAGAGGAGGTTCAGCGAATGGGGGGGGCGGGACACGGAGGAGGCTCACCGAATGGGGCGGGGCTGGACACGGAGGAGGGTCGGTGGATGGGGGCGGGGCTGGACACGGAGGAGGGTTAGTGGATGGGGGCGGGGCTGGACACGGAGGAGGGTCGGTGGATGGGGGCGGGGGCTGGACACGGAGGAGGGTCGGTGGATGGGGGCGGGGCTGGACACGGAGGAGGGTCAGTGGATGGGGGCGGGGCTGGACACGGAGGAGGGTCGGTGGGTGGGGGTGGGGGCTGGACACGGAGGAGGGTTGGTGGATGGGGGCGGGGCTGGACACGGAGGAGGGTCAGCGAATGGGGGGGCGGGACATGGAGGAGGGTCGGTGGATGGGGGCTGGGCTGGACACGGAGGAGGGTTAGTGGATGGGGGCGGGGCTGGACACGGAGGAGGGTCAGCGAATGGGGGGGGCTGGACACGGAGGAGGGTCAGTGGATGGGGGCGGGGGCTGGACACGGAGGAGGGTTAGTGGATGGGGGAGGGCTGGACACAGAGGAGGGCCGGCGGATGTGGGGGGCGGGACACGGAAGAGGGTCGTTGGATGGGGGCGGGGCTGGACACGGAGGAGGGTTAGTGGATGGGGGCGGGGCTGGACACGGAGGAGGGTCGGTGGATGGGGGCGGGGCTGGACACAGAGGAGGTTCAGCGAATGGGGGGGGCGGGACACGGAGGAGGGTCACCGAATGGGGCGGGGCTGGACACGGAGGAGGGTCGGTGGATGGGGGCGGGGCTGGACACGGAGGAGGGTTAGTGGATGGGGGCGGGGCTGGACACGGAGGAGGGTCGGTGGATGGGGGCGGGGCTGGACACGGAGGAGGGTTAGTGGATGGGGGCGGGGCTGGACACGGAGGAGGGTTAGTGGATGGGGGCGGGGCTGGACACAGAGGAGGGTCGGTGGATGGGGGCGGGGCTGGACACAGAGGAGGTTCAGCGAATGAGGGGGGCGGGACAAGGAGGAGGGTTGGTGGATGGGGGCGGGGGCTGGACACGGAGGAGGGTCAGCGAATGGGGGGGCGGGACACGGAGGAGGGACGGTGGATGGGGGTGGGGGCTGGACACAGAGGAGGGTCAGCGAATGGGGGGCGGGACACGGAGGAGGGTCGGTGGATGGGGGCGGGACACAGAGGAGGGTCAGCGAATGGGGGGGCGGGACACGGAGGAGGGATGGTGGATGGGGGCGGGGGCTGGACACAGAGGAGGGTCAGCGAATGGGGGGGCGGGACACGGAGGAGGGACGGTGGATGGGGGTGGGGGCTGGACACAGAGGAGGGTCAGCGAATGGGGGGGCGGGACACGGAGGAGGGTCGGTGGATGGGGGCGGGACACAGAGGAGGGTCAGCGAATGGGGGGGCTGGACACGGAGGAGGGTCGGTGGATGGGGGCGGGGCTGGACACAGAGGAGGGTCAGCGAATGGGGGGAGCGGGACACAGAGGAGGGTCGGTGGATGGGGGCGGAGGCTGGACGCAGAGGAGGGTCAGCGGATGGGGGGGCTGGACACAGAGGAGGGTCAGCAGATGGGGGGGCTGGACACAGAGGAGGGTCAGCGGATGCGGGGGGCTGGACACGGAGGAGGGTCGGTGGATGGGGGCGGGGCTGGACACAGAGGAGGGTCAGCGAATGGGGGGGCGGGACACGGAGGAGGGTCGGTGGATGGACGCGGGGCTGGACACAGAGGAGGTCCAGCGGATGGAGCCGGGGCCGGACGTCAGGACACCCGGGCTCAGGTCCCACTGGAGCTGGGCCTCGCAACGTCTCAGGTTCGACAGCCTGTCAGTGGGTCGCAGGCCGGGCTCCTGGCAGGCTGCAGGGGATCCCGGGCTCCCAGGCCCACAGATCGGGGCAGCCCTGCCAGGCCAGGCCTTCCCGCTGCCTGGCGGGGAACCAGCCGGCCCTGGAGCCCGAGATCCCTGGGGGCAGAGCCCGGCACATGGCAGAGCCCCCAGACCATGGGGGGGCCTTGACCTGAGTCTGTACAGCGCCTGGCACAGTGGGGGGATTGATCTCGGCCGGGGTCTGGGCAGCAGAGAGCACGGAAAAAGCCCCGTGGAGCGCAACCCAGGCGGGTGTGAGGGGCGCCATCCGGAGTCTGCCTGTATGGAACTGAACCTGCAGGAAACAGACTCCGGTACTGTTAATCTCCGAGGAACCCAGGCGTCCGAGGTGCGGAAGGCTGATGGAGGGAGAGAGGGAAGGAGACAGGGGCCGAAGGAGGGGTGCTGGGGGTGACTAGCAGAGGAAGAACAGACCCAGAGGGGATGAGACAGGGGCCGAAGGAGGGGTGCTGGGGGTGACTAGCAGAGAACGAACAGACCCAGAGGGGATGAGACAGGGGCCGAAGGAGGGGTGCAGGGGGTGACTAGCAGAGGAAGAACAGACCCAGAGGGAAGGAGACAGGGGCCGAAGGAGGGGTGCAGGGGGTGACTAGCAGAGAACGAACAGACCCAGAGGGGATGAGACAGGGGCTGAAGGAGGGGTGCAGGGGGTGACTAGCAGAGGAAGAACAGACCCAGAGGGAAGGAGACAGGGGCCGAAGGAGGGGTGCAGGGGGTGACTAGCAGAGGAAGAACAGACCCAGAGGGGATGAGACAGGGGCCGAAGGAGGGGTGCTGGGGGTGACTAGCCGAGGAAGAACAGACCCAGAGGGAAGGAGACAGGGGCCGAAGGAGGGGTGCTGGGGGTGACTAGCAGAGGAAGAACAGACCCAGAGGGAAGGAGACAGGGGCCGAAGGAGGGGTGCAGGGGGTGACTAGCAGAGGAAGAACAGACCCAGAGGGGATGAGACAGGGGCTGAAGAAGGGGTGCTGGGGGTGACTAGCAGAGGAAGAACAGACCCAGACGGAAGCAGACAGGAAAGAGGAGGCGTGTGGGGGGTCGTGTGGGATTTATTTATTGTTTCGCAGACACAGTCCGGTCCAGCCAAGCCACAGGGTCTTATCAGCCACACTCAAGGTGCGAAGACCTGCAGGAAACCGAGTCGTTATGCAGCCCTGACCCACGTGTGTCCTGGTTTGGGGGCTGGAAACGGAGCGGAAGGAAGAGGGAGACAGAGAAAGAGCGGCCGGGCCGGGGTGGGGGAAGAGGTGTGCGTGGGAGCAAGAGATGGAGAGAATGAAAGTGGGCGACAGAGGAAAAAGATAGAAAGCAAAGGGAAGAGTGAGACCAAGAGCAGAGAGTGAACGAGGCAGGGGCTGAAGGAGGGGGGCAGAGGGGAAGGGGGAACGAAGCAGGGGCCCAAGGAGGGGGGCAGAGGGGAAGGGGGGACCGAGGCAGGGGCTGAAGGAGGGGGGCAGAGGGGGAAGGGGGAACGAGGCAGGGGCTGAAGGAGGGGGGAAGAGGGGAAGGGGAAAGGAGGCAGGGGCTGAAGGAGGGGGGCAGAGAGGAAGGGGGAAGGAAGCAGGGGCTGAAGGAGCAGGGCAGAGGGGAAGGAGGGACTGAGGCAGGGGCTGAAGGAGGGGGGCAGAGGGGAAGGGGGAACGAGGCAGGGGCTGAAGGAGGGGGGCAGAGGGGAAGGGGAAGGAGGCAGGGGCTGAAGGAGCAGGGCAGAGGGGAAGGAGGGACTGAGGCAGGGGCTGAAGGAGGGGGGCAGAGGGGAAGGGGGAACGAGGCAGGGGCTGAAGGAGGGGGGCAGAGGGGAAGGGGGAAGGAGGCAGGGGCTGAAGGAGCAGGGCAGAGGGGAAGGAGGGACTGAGGCAGGGGCTGAAGGAGGGGGGCAGAGGGGAAGGGGGAACGAGGCAGGGGCTGAAGGAGGGGGGCAGAGGGGAAGGGGGAACGAGGCAGGGGCTGAAGGAGGGGGGCAGAGGGGAAGGGGGAACGAGGCAGGGGCTGAAGGAGGGGGGCAGAGGGGAAGAGGGAACGAGGCAGGGGCTGAAGGAGGGGGGCAGAGGGGAAGGGGGAACGAGGCAGGGGCAGAAGGAGGGGGCAGAGGGGAAGGGGGAACGAGGCAGGGGCAGAAGGAGGGGGCAGAGGGGAAGGGGGAACGAGGCAGGGGCTGAAGGAGGGGGGCAGAGGGGAAGGGGGAACGAGGCAGGGGCTGAAGGAGGGGGGCAGAGGGGAAGGGGGAACGAGGCAGGGGCAGAAGGAGGGGGCAGAGGGGAAGGGGGAACGAGGCAGGGGCAGAAGGAGGGGGGCAGAGGGGAAGGGGGAACGAGGCAGGGGCAGAAGGAGGGGGGCAGAGGGGAAGCGGGGAACGAGGCAGGGGCTGAAGGAGGGGGGCAGAGGGGAAGCGGGAACGAGGCAGGGGCTGAAGGAGGGGGGCAGAGGGGAAGGGGGAACGAGGCAGGGGCTGAAGGAGGGGGGCAGAGGGGAAGGGGGAACGAGGCAGGGGCTGAAGGAGGGGGGCAGAGGGGAAGGGGGAACGAGGCAGGGGCTGAAGGAGGGGGCAGAGGGGAAGGGGGAACGAGGCAGGGGCAGAAGGAGGGGGGCAGAGGGGAAGGGGGAACGAGGCAGGGGCAGAAGGAGGGGGGCAGAGGGGAAGGGGGACGAGGCAGGGGCTGAAGGAGGGGGGCAGAGGGGAAGGGGGAACGAGGCAGGGGCAGAAGGAGGGGGGCAGAGGGGAAGCGGGGACCGAGGCAGAGGCAGAAGGAGGGGGGCAGAGGGGAAGCGGGGACCGAGGCAGGGGCAGAAGGAGGGGGCAGAGGGGAAGGGGGAACGAGGCAGGGGCAGAAGGAGGGGAGCAGAGGGGAAGGGGGAAGGAGGGGGGCAGAGGGGAAGGGGGAACGAGGCAGGGGCTGAAGGAGGGGGGCAGAGGGGAAGGGGGAACGAGGCAGGGGCAGAAGGAGGGGGCAGAGGGGAAGGGGGAACGAGGCAGGGGCAGAAGGAGGGGGGCAGAGGGGAAGCGGGGACCGAGGCAGGGGCAGAAGGAGGGGGGCAGAGGGGAAGGGGGAACGAGGCAGGGGAAGAAGGAGGGGGGCAGAGGGGAAGCGGGGACCGAGGCAGGGGCAGAAGGAGGGGGGCAGAGGGGAAGCGGGGACCGAGGCAGGGGCAGAAGGAGGGGAGCAGAGGGGAAGGGGGAAGGAGGGGGGCAGAGGGGAAGGGGGAACGAGGCAGGGGCTGAAGGAGGGGGGCAGAGGGGAAGGGAGAACGAGGCAGGGGCAGAAGGAGGGGGCAGAGGGGAAGGGGGAACGAGGCAGGGGCAGAAGGAGGGGGGCAGAGGGGAAGCGGGTAACGAGGCAGGGGCTGAAGGAGGGGAGCAGAGGGGAAGGGGGAAGGAGGGGGTCAGAGGGGAAGGGGGAACGAGGCAGGGGCTGAAGGAGGGGGGCAGAGGGGAAGGGAGAACGAGGCAGGGGCAGAAGGAGGGGGCAGAGGGGAAGGGGGAACGAGGCAGGGGCAGAAGGAGGGGGGCAGAGGGGAAGCGGGGACCGAGGCAGGGGCAGAAGGAGGGGGGCAGAGGGGAAGGGGGAACGAGGCAGGGGCTGAAGGAGGGGAGCAGAGGGGAAGGGGGAAGGAGGGGGGCAGAGGGGAAGGGGGAACGAGGCAGGGGCTGAAGGAGGGGGCAGAGGGGAAGGGGGAACGAGGCAGGGGCAGAAGGAGGGGGGCAGAGGGGAAGCGGGGACCGAGGAAGGGGCTGAAGGAGGGGGCAGAGGGGAAGGGGGAACGAGGCAGGGGCAGAAGGAGGGGGGCAGAGGGGAAGGGGGAACGAGGCAGGGGCTGAAGGAGGGGGGCAGAGGGGAAGGGGGAACGAGGCAGGGGCAGAAGGAGGGGGGCAGAGGGGAAGGGGGAACGAGGCAGGGGCAGAAGGAGGGGGGCAGAGGGGAAGGGGGAACGAGGCAGGGGCAGAAGGAGGGGGGCAGAGGGGAAGCGGGGACCGAGGCAGGGGCAGAAGGAGGGGGGCAGAGGGGAAGGGGGAACGAGGCAGGGGAAGAAGGAGGGGGGCAGAGGGGAAGCGGGGACCGAGGCAGGGGCAGAAGGAGGGGGGAGAGGGGAAGCGGGGACCGAGGCAGGGGCAGAAGGAGGGGAGCAGAGGGGAAGGGGGAAGGAGGGGGGCAGAGGGGAAGGGGGAACGAGGCAGGGGCTGAAGGAGGGGGGCAGAGGGGAAGGGAGAACGAGGCAGGGGCAGAAGGAGGGGGCAGAGGGGAAGGGGGAACGAGGCAGGGGCAGAAGGAGGGGGGCAGAGGGGAAGCGGGTAACGAGGCAGGGGCTGAAGGAGGGGAGCAGAGGGGAAGGGGGAAGGAGGGGGTCAGAGGGGAAGGGGGAACGAGGCAGGGGCTGAAGGAGGGGGGCAGAGGGGAAGGGAGAACGAGGCAGGGGCAGAAGGAGGGGGCAGAGGGGAAGGGGGAACGAGGCAGGGGCAGAAGGAGGGGGGCAGAGGGGAAGCGGGGACCGAGGCAGGGGCAGAAGGAGGGGGGCAGAGGGGAAGGGGGAACGAGGCAGGGGCTGAAGGAGGGGAGCAGAGGGGAAGGGGGAAGGAGGGGGGCAGAGGGGAAGGGGAACGAGGCAGGGGCTGAAGGAGGGGGGCAGAGGGAAGGGGGAACGAGGCAGGGGCAGAAGGAGGGGGGCAGAGGGGAAGCGGGGACCGAGGAAGGGGCTGAAGGAGGGGGGCAGAGGGGAAGGGGGAACGAGGCAGGGGCAGAAGGAGGGGGGCAGAGGGGAAGGGGGAACGAGGCAGGGGCTGAAGGAGGGGGGCAGAGGGGAAGGGGGAACGAGGCAGGGGCAGAAGGAGGGGGGCAGAGGGGAAGCGGGGACCGAGGCAGGGGCTGTGTGATGGAGCAGAGAGCGAGATGGATCTGACCTGAGGGAAAGGCTGCATCGGGAATGAGACTTTACCTGGGGCTGTAACCTGAGCCAGGACGGGGGTTGGGAGGTGACACCTTTGGCTGGGAGAATGGACAGGCGAGAGGAGGGGCCCCGGGGGAGGGGAAAGAGAGGCTGCTGGAGGTTTGGCTGGTTGTTTCAGTTTGGAGCTGGGGGGTGAAACGCAGGGAGCCCCAGAGCTGGGGTCTAAGCTCCCTGCCCCCCCAGAAGGCCCAGCTGAGGGGTCCTGGTCATACTTACAAGCTCTGTTTGGACTCTTTCCTGGCAACCCTAATAAACCTTCTGTTCTACTGGCTGGCTGAGAGTCACATTGAATCCCGGGAAGAGGGGTGCAGGGCCTGACTCCCCCACACTCCGTGCCAGCCTGAAGCCGGGTTGGGGGGGGGTCACCCACCCAGCACAGGGAGAAGGCCAGTTAGCTCCATACTGGGTTGAACTGGCCGAGGCTGGGAGCTGCATCCCCGACGCCCAGCCCTGCCTCTCTGCTGAGAGCAACCAGGGCCATGGGCCCCCCCGGGGTGCAGCGAGAGGAAGTGCTGTCCGAGGGACCAGCCCCCGTCCCGCCCCAGCACTGAGTGGTGGGGCGGCTGGGGAACAGCCACACACAACGCCGCACGTGATGGCCCACCTGGGGCTAAGATGCAGCCAGCTCTGGGGTGGGGCGGCTGGGGAATGGCCGCAGAGCGACTGCCTAGGGCCCCCTCATTCCGGGGTAACAGGCAGCGCCCCCGGTGCCATGCTGGGGCACTGAGGTCAGCACTGACTCCAAGGGGAAAGTGCCAACTACTGAGCCCCCTGCCCCACTCCCCTCCGGACGACGCCCCCTGCCGAGACCCCCCAGCCCCTCCCCCAAAGCGCCGGGCAGGGTCTCAGTCCGGCCCCACTGCCCACTTCCTGCAGCATTTCCAGGGGCTCTTTGGGGGCCGGGGGCCGGGCCATGGTCAGTGCAGTCCCCGTCTCTGGGCGCCTGGGGCTGTACTTTCCCCTTTAGGGGGCGCTGGCTCCGC
Source organism: Chelydra serpentina (assembly GCA_037349315.1). NCBI lineage: Eukaryota > Metazoa > Chordata > Testudines > Chelydridae > Chelydra > Chelydra serpentina. Next base: position 317,349 of record JBAIAC010000346.1, read on the forward strand.
CCCTCAATAACAAGCCCCACCCCTCATCTCACACCACACCCCATGTATCTCTGAACCCTGCCAATATCAGATCCTACCCTGGAGCTGGGGCATCGGGGTCAGCCCTGACTGGGAGGGGGCAGCCACACGCCCCTGCCCCCCTGAGCCAGCCAGTCCCTGCCCTGGGGCCGGATCAGAGCTGGCACCCCCTAGAGGGGACAGTACCGGGGTGACTAGCAGCCGGTCTCCTCCCCAGCACCAGCTGCCCAGACCCTGCAGCCGGCTCAGCTGAACTCTGTGGCTTGTGGTCGGCTCTCAGCTCGGCTGCGGGCGGGTCTCTGTTCCAGTGACAGCCACGTCCCCTCGGCCCGTCCCCAGGACGGGAACTGCACCGGCCACGGCCCGGCCTGGAGCCCCAAATAGCAGCTCCTGGAAGCGCTACAGGAAGTGGGGAGCGGGGCTGGACAGAGACCCTGTTCGGGGGGAGGGGCTGGGGGGGCCCAGCAAGGGGCACTGTCCCCTTGGAGTCACTGCTCACCTTAGTGCCCCAGCATGGCACCAGGGGGCGCTGCCTGCTACCCCAGAATGAGGGAGCCCCAGGCAGTCGCCCTGTGGCCCTTCCCCAGCCGCCCCACCCCAGAGCTGGCCGCATCTCAGCCCCAGAGGGGACGTCCTGTGCGGCGTTGTGTGGCTGGAGCTGTCAGCCCGGGCGGTGCAGAGCGGCTGGTAGCTGCAAGGCATGCTGGGAGCCCCGAGGCTGGCCCGTGGTCGGCCTGGCTCTGAACCCGCAGCGCTTGATGCCTCGGTGCTGGGGCGGGGCGGGGGCTGGTCCCTCGGACAGCACTTCCTCTCACTGCACCCCGGGGCCCCGGCTGCTGTCAGCAGAGAGGCAGGGCCTGGCGCCGGGGATGCAGCTCCCAGCCTCGGCCAGTTCAACCCAGTATGGAGCTAACTGGCCTTCTCCCTGTGCTGGGTGAGTGACACCCCCCCAACCCGGCTTCAGCCCCTGCATCAGTCCCTCCTTCCCCTCTGCCCCCCTCCTTCAGCCCCTGCCTCGTTCCCCCTTCCCCTCTGCCCCCCTCCTTCAGCCCCTGCCTCGTTCCCCCTTCCCCTCTGCCCCCCTCCTTCAGCCCCTGCCTCCTTCCCCCTTCCCCTCTGCCCCCCTCCTTCGGCCCCTGCCTCGTTCCCCCTTCCCCTCTGCCCCCCTCCTTCAGCCCCTGCCTCGTTCCCCCTTCCCCTCTGCCCCCCTCCTTCTGCCCCTGCCTCCTTCCCCCTTCCCCTCTGCCCCCCTCCTTCAGCCCCTGCCTCGATCCCCCTTCCCCTCTGCCCCCCTCCTTCAGCCCCTGCCTCCTTCCCCCTTACCCTCTGCCCCCCTCCTTCAGCCCCTGCCTCCTTCCCCTTACCCTCTGCCCCCCTCCTTCAGCCCCTGCCTCGTTCCCCCTTCCCCTCTGCCCCCCTCCTTCAGCCCCTGCCTCCTTCCCCCTTACCCTCTGCCCCCCTCCTTCTGCTCCTGCCTCGATCCCCCTTCCCCTCTGCCCCCCTCCTTCAGCCCCTGCCTCGTTCCCCCTTCCCCTCTGCCCCCCTCCTTCTGCCCCTGCCTCGTTCCCCCTTCCCCTCTGCCCCCTCCTTCAGCCCCTGCCTCGTTCCCCCTTCCCCTCTGCCCCTCTCCTTCAGCCCCTGCCTCGTTCCCCCTTCCCCTCTGCCCCGCTCCTTCAGCCCCTGCCTCCTTCCCCGTTCCCCTCTGCCCCGCTACTTCAGCCCCTGCCTCGTTCCCCCTTCCCCTCTGCCCCCCTCCTTCTGCCCCTGCCTCGATCCCCCTTCCCCTCTGCCCCCCTCCTTCTGCCCCTGCCTCATTCCCCCTTCCCCTCTGTCCCCCTCCTTCTGCCGCTGCCTCGTTCCCCCTTCCCCTCTGCCCCCCTCCTTCGGCCCCTGCCTCGTTCCCCCTTCCCCTCTGCCCCCCTCCTTCAGCCCCTGCCTCGTTCCCCCTTCCCCTCTGCCCCCCTCCTTCAGCCCCTGCCTCCTTCCCCCTTCCCCTCTGCCCCCCTCCTTCAGCACTTGCCTCCTTCCCCCTTCCCCTCTGCCCCCCTCCTTCAGCCCCTGCCTCCTTCCCCCTTCCCCTCTGCTCCCCTCCTTCTGCCCCTGCCTCCTTCCCCCTTCCCCTCTGCTCCCCTCCTTCAGCCCCTGCCTCGATCCCCCTTCCCCTCTGCCCTCCTCCTTCAGCCCCTGCCTCTATCACTCTCTGCTCTTGGTCTCACTCTTCCTTTTGCTTTCTGTCTTTTTCCTCTGTCGCCCACTTTCATTCTCTCCATCTCTTGCTCGCACGCACAGGCCTCCCCACACCCCGGCCCGGCCGCTCTTTCTCTGTCTCCCTCTTCCTTCCGCTCCGTTTCCAGCCCCCAAACCAGGACACACGTGGGTCAGGGCTGCATAACGACTCGGTTTCCTGCAGGTCTTCGCACCTTGAGTGTGGCTGATAAGACCCTGTGGCTTGGCTGGACCGGACTGTATCTGCGAAACAATAAATAAATCCCACACGACCCCCTACACGCCTCCTCTTTCCTGTCTGCTTCCCTCTGGGTCTGTTCTTCCTCTGCTAGTCACCCCCAGCACCCCTTCTTCAGCCCCTGTCTCATCCCCTCTGGGTCTGTTCTTCCTCTGCTAGTCACCCCCTGCACCCCTCCTTCGGTCCCTGTCTCCTTCCCTCTGGGTCTGTTCTTCCTCTGCTAGTCACCCCCAGCACCCCTCCTTCGGCCCCTGTCTCCTTCCCTCTGGGTCTGTTCTTCCTCTGCTAGTCACCCCCAGCAACCCTCCTTCTGCCCCTGTCTCCTTCCCTCTGCGTCTGTTCTTCCTCTGCTAGTCACCCCCAGCAACCCTCCTTCGGCCCCTCTCTCCTTCCCTCTGGGTCTGTTCGTTCTCTGCTAGTCACCCCCAGCACCCCTCCTTCAGCCCCTGTCTCCTTCCCTCTGGGTCTGTTCTTCCTCTGCTAGTCACCCCCTGCACCCCTCCTTCGGCCCCTGTGTCATCCCCTCTCGGTCTGTTCTTCCTCTGCTAGTCACCCCCAGCACCCCTCCTTCGGCCCCTGTCTCCTTCCCTCTGGGTCTGTTCTTCCTCTGCTAGTCACCCCCAGCAACCCTCCTTCGGCCCCTGTCTCCTTCCCTCTGGGTCTGTTCTTCCTCTGCTAGTCACCCCCAGCAACCCTCCTTCGGCCCCTGTCTCCTTCCCTCTGGGTCTGTTCTTCCTCTGCTAGTCACCCCCAGCACCCCTCCTTCGGCCCCTGTCTCCTTCCCTCTGGGTCTGTTCTTCCTCTGCTAGTCACCCCCAGCAACCCTCCTTCGGCCCCTGTCTCCTTCCCTCTGGGTCTGTTTGTTCTCTGCTAGTCACCCCCAGCACCCCTCCTTCGGCCCCTGTCTCCTTCCCTCTGGGTCTGTTCTTCCTCTGCTAGTCACCCCCAGCACCCCTCCTTCAGCCCCTGTCTCCTTCCCTCTGGGTCTGTTCTTCCTCTGCTAGTCACCCCCAGCACCCCTCCTTCGGCCCCTGTATCATCCCCTCTGGGTCTGTTCGTTCTCTGCTAGTCACCCCCAGCACCCCTCCTTCGGCCCCTGTCTCCTTCCCTCTGGGTCTGTTCGTTCTCTGCTAGTCACCCCCAGCACCCCTCCTTTGGCCCCTGTCTCCTTCCCTCTGGGTCTGTTCGTTCTCTGCTAGTCACCCCCAGCACCCCTCCTTCGGCCCCTGTCTCGTCCCCTCTGGGTCTGTTCTTCCTCTGCTAGTCACCCCCAGCAACCCTCCTTCAGCCCCTGTCTCCTTCCCTCTGGGTCTGTTCTTCCTCTGCTAGTCACCCCCAGCACCCCTCCTTCGGCCCCTGTCTCATCCCCTCTGGGTCTGTTCTTCCTCTCCTAGTCACCCTCAGCACCCCTCCTTCGGCCCCTGTATCCTTCCCTATGGGTCTGTTCGTTCTCTGCTAGTCACCCCCAGCACCCCTCCTTCGGCCCCTGTCTCCTTCCCTCTGGGTCTGTTCTTCCTCTGCTAGTCACCCCCAGCACCCCTCCTTCGGCCCCTGTCTCCTTCCCTCTGGGTCTGTTCGTTCTCTGCTAGTCACCCCCAGCACCCCTCCTTCGGCCCCTGTCTCATCCCCTCTGGGTCTCTTCTTTCTCTGCTAGTCACCCCCAGCACCCCTCCTTCGGCCCCTGTCTCCTTCCCTCTGGGTCTGTTGTTCCTCTGCTAGTCACCCCCAGCACCCCTCCTTCAGCCCCTGTCTCCTTCCCTCTGGGTCTGTTCTTCCTCTGCTAGTCACCCCCAGCACCCCTCCTTCGGCCCCTGTCTCATCCCCTCTGGGTCTGTTCTTCCTCTGCTAGTCACCCCCAGCACCCCTCCTTCGGCCCCTGTCTCCTTCCCTCTGGGTCTGTTCTTCCTCTGCTAGTCACCCCCAGCACCCCTCCTTCGGCCCCTGTGTCATCCCCTCTGGGTCTGTTCGTACTCTGCTAGTCACCCCCAGCACCCCTCCTTCGGCCCCTGTCTCCTTCCCTCTGGGTCTGTTCTTCCTCTGCTAGTCACCCCCAGCACCCCTCCTTCGGCCCCTGTCTCCTTCCCTCTGGGTCTGTTCGTTCTCTGCTAGTCACCCCCAGCACCCCTCCTTCGGCCCCTGTCTCATCCCCTCTGGGTCTGTTCTTCCTCTGCTAGTCACCCCCTGCACCCCTCCTTCGGCCCCTGTCTCCTTCCCTCTGGGTCTGTTCTTCCTCTGCTAGTCACCCCCAGCACCCCTCCTTCGGCCCCTGTCTCCTTCCCTCTGGGTCTGTTCTTCCTCTGCTAGTCACCCCCAGCACCCCTCCTTCACCCCTGTCTCATCCCCTCTGGGTCTGTTCGTTCTCTGCTAGTCACCCCCAGCACCCCTCCTTCGGCCCCTGTCTCATCCCCTCTGGGTCTGTTCTTCCTCTGCTAGTCACCCCCAGCACCCCTCCTTCAGCCCCTGTCTCCTTCCCTCTGGGTCTGTTCTTCCTCTGCTAGTCACCCCCAGCACCCCTCCTTTGGCCCCTGTCTCCTTCCCTCTGGGTCTGTTCGTTCTCTGCTAGTCACCCCCAGCACCCCTCCTTCGGCCCCTGTCTCCTTCCCTCTGGGTCTGTTCTTCCTCTGCTAGTCACCCCCAGCAACCCTCCTTCGGCCCCTGTCTCCTTCCCTCTGGGTCTGTTTGTTCTCTGCTAGTCACCCCCAGCACCTCTCCTTCTGCCCCTGTCTCATCCCCTCTGGGTCTGTTCATTCTCTGCTACTCACCCCCAGCACCCCTCCTTCGGCCCCTGTCTCATCCCCTCTGGGTCTGTTGTTCCTCTGCTAGTCACCCCCTGCACCCCTCCTTCGGCCCCTGTCTCATCCCCTCTGGGTCTGTTCGTTCTCTGCTAGTCACCCCCAGCACCCCTCCTTCGGCCCCTGTCTCATCCCCTCTGGGTCTGTTCTTCCTCTGCTAGTCACCCCCTGCACCCCTCCTTCGGCCCCTGTCTCCTTCCCTCTGGGTCTGTTCTTCCTCTGCTAGTCACCCCCAGCACCCCTCCTTCGGCCCCGTCTAATCCCCTCTGGGTCTGTTCTTCCTCTGCTAGTCACCCCCAGCAACCCTCCTTCGGCCCCTGTCTCCTTCCCTCTGGGTCTGTTCGTTCTCTGCTAGTCACCCCCAGCACCCCTCCTTCGGCCCCTGTCTCCTTCCCTCTGGGTCTGTTCTTCCTCTGCTAGTCACCCCCAGCACCCCTCCTTCGGCCCCTGTCTCCTTCCCTCTGGGTCTGTTCTTCCTCTGCTAGTCACCCCCTGCACCCCTCCTTCGGCCCCTGTCTCCTTCCCTCTGGGTCTGTTCGTTCTCTGCTAGTCACCCCCTGCACCCCTCCTTCTGCCCCTGTCTCCTTCCTTCTGGGTCTGTTCTTCCTCTGCTAGTCACCCCCAGCAACCCTCCTTCGGCCCCTGTCTCCTTCCCTCTGGGTCTGTTCTTCCTCTGCTAGTCACCCCCAGCAACCCTCCTTCGGCCCCTGTCTCCTTCCCTCTGGGTCTGTTCGTTCTCTGCTAGTCACCCCAGCACCCTTCCTTCGGCCCCTGTCTCCTTCCCTCTGGGTCTGTTCGTTCTCTGCTAGTCACCCCCAGCACCCCTCCTTCGGCCCCTGTCTCCTTCCCTCTGGGTCTGTTCTTCCTCTGCTAGTCACCCCCTGCACCCCTCCTTCGGCCCCTGTCTCCTTCCCTCTGGGTCTGTTCGTTCTCTGCTAGTCACCCCCTGCACCCCTCCTTCTGCCCCTGTCTCCTTCCTTCTGGGTCTGTTCTTCCTCTGCTAGTCACCCCCAGCAACCCTCCTTCGGCCCCTGTCTCCTTCCCTCTGGGTCTGTTCTTCCTCTGCTAGTCACCCCCAGCAACCCTCCTTCGGCCCCTGTCTCCTTCCCTCTGGGTCTGTTCGTTCTCTGCTAGTCACCCCAGCACCCTTCCTTCGGCCCCTGTCTCCTTCCCTCTGGGTCTGTTCGTTCTCTGCTAGTCACCCCCAGCACCCCTCCTTCGGCCCCTGTCTCCTTCCCTCTGGGTCTGTTCTTCCTCTGCTAGTCACCCCCAGCAACCCTCCTTCGGCCCCTGTCTCCTTCCCTCTGGGTCTGTTCGTTCTCTGCTAGTCACCCCCAGCACCCCTCCTTCGGCCCCTGTCTCCTTCCCTCTGGGTCTGTTCTTCCTCTGCTAGTCACCCCCTGCACCCCTCCTTCGGCCCCTGTCTCGTCCCCTCTGGGTCTGTTCGTTCTCTGCTAGTCACCCCCTGCACCCCTGCTTCGGCCCCTGTCTCCTTCCCTCTGGGTCTGTTCTTCCTCTGCTAGTCACCCCCTGCACCCCTCCTTCGGCCCCTGTCTCATCCCCTCTGGGTCTGTTCGTTCTCTGCTAGTCACCCCCAGCAACCCTCCTTCGGCCCCTGTCTCATCCCCTCTGGGTCTGTTCTTCCTCTGCTATTCACCCCCAGCACCCCTCCTTTGGCCCCTGTCTCCTTCCCTCTTGGTCTGTTCTTCCTCTGCTAGTCACCCCCAGTACCCCTCCTTCGGCCCCTGTCTCCTTCCCTCTGGGTCTGTTCATTCTCTGCTAGTCACCCCCAGCACCCCTCCTTCGGCCCCTGTCTCCTTCCCTCCGGGTCTGTTCTTCCTCTGCTAGTCACCCCCAGCACCCCTCCTTCGGCCCATGTCTCATCCCCTCTGGGTCTGTTCTTCCTCTGCTAGTCACCCCCAGCACCCCTCCTTCGGCCCCTGTCTCCTTCCCTCTGGGTCTGTTCTTCCTCTGCTAGTCACCCCCAGCACCCCTCCTTCGGCCCCTGTCTCATCCCCTCTGGGTCTGTTCTTCCTCTGCTAGTCACCCCCAGCACCCCTCCTTTGGCCCCTGTCTCCTTCCCTCTGGGTCTGTTCGTTCTCTGCTAGTCACCCCCAGCACCCCTCCTTCGGCCCCTGTCTCCTTCCCTCTGGGTCTGTTCTTCCTCTGCTAGTCACCCCCAGCACCCCTCCTTCGGCCCCTGTCTCCTTCCCTCTGGGTCTGTTCTTCCTCTGCTAGTCACCCCCAGCACCCCTCCTTCGGCCCCTGTCTCCTTCCCTCTGGGTCTGTTCGTTCTCTGCTAGTCACCCCCAGCACCCCTCCTTCGGCCCCTGTCTCCTTCCCTCTGGGTCTGTTCATTCTCTGCTAGTCACCCCCAGCACCCCTCCTTCGGCCCCTGTCTCCTTCCCTCCGGGTCTGTTCTTCCTCTGCTAGTCACCCCCAGCACCCCTCCTTCGGCCCCTGTCTCCTTCCCTCTGGGTCTGTTCGTTCTCTGCTAGTCACCCCCTGCACCCCTCCTTCGGCCCCTGTCTCCTTCCCTCTGGGTCTGTTCTTCCTCTGCTAGTCACCCCCAGCACCCCTCCTTCAGCCCCTGTCTCCTTCCCTCTGGGTCTGTTCTTCCTCTGCTAGTCACCCCGAGCACCCCTCCTTTGGCCCCTGTCTCCTTCCCTCTGGGTCTGTTCGTTCTCTGCTAGTCACCCCCAGCACCCCTCCTTCGGCCCCTGTCTCCTTCCCTCTGGGTCTGTTCTTCCTCTGCTAGTCACCCCCAGCAACCCTCCTTCGGCCCCTGTCTCCTTCCCTCTGGGTCTGTTTGTTCTCTGCTAGTCACCCCCAGCACCCCTCCTTCTGCCCCTGTCTCCTTCCCTCTGGGTCTGTTCATTCTCTGCTACTCACCCCCAGCACCCCTCCTTCGGCCCCTGTCTCCTTCCCTCTGGGTCTGTTCTTCCTCTGCTAGTCACCCCCAGCACCCCTCCTTCGGCCCCTGTCTCCTTCCCTCTGGGTCTGTTCTTCCTCTGCTAGTCACCCCCAGCACCCCTCCTTCGGCCCCTGTCTCCTTCCCTCTGGGTCTGTTCGTTCTCTGCTAGTCACCCCCAGCACCCCTCCTTCGGCCCCTGTCTCATCCCCTCTGGGTCTGTTGTTCCTCTGCTAGTCACCCCCAGCACCCCTCCTTCGGCCCCTGTCTCATCCCCTCTGGGTCTGTTCGTTCTCTGCTAGTCACCCCCAGCACCCCTCCTTCGGCCCCTGTCTCATCCCCTCTGGGTCTGTTCGTTCTCTGCTAGTCACCCCCAGCACCCCTCCTTCGGCCCCTGTCTCGTCCCCTCTGGGTCTGTTCTTCCTCTGCTAGTCACCCCCAGCAACCCTCCTTCAGCCCCTGTCTCCTTCCCTCTGGGTCTGTTCTTCCTCTGCTAGTCACCCCCAGCACCCCTCCTTCGGCCCCTGTCTCATCCCCTCTGGGTCTGTTCTTCCTCTCCTAGTCACCCTCAGCACCCCTCCTTCGGCCCCTGTATCCTTCCCTATGGGTCTGTTCGTTCTCTGCTAGTCACCCCCAGCACCCCTCCTTCGGCCCCTGTCTCCTTCCCTCTGGGTCTGTTCTTCCTCTGCTAGTCACCCCCAGCACCCCTCCTTCGGCCCCTGTCTCCTTCCCTCTGGGTCTGTTCGTTCTCTGCTAGTCACCCCCAGCACCCCTCCTTCGGCCCCTGTCTCATCCCCTCTGGGTCTCTTCTTTCTCTGCTAGTCACCCCCAGCACCCCTCCTTCGGCCCCTGTCTCCTTCCCTCTGGGTCTGTTGTTCCTCTGCTAGTCACCCCCAGCACCCCTCCTTCAGCCCCTGTCTCCTTCCCTCTGGGTCTGTTCTTCCTCTGCTAGTCACCCCCAGCACCCCTCCTTCGGCCCCTGTCTCATCCCCTCTGGGTCTGTTCTTCCTCTGCTAGTCACCCCCAGCACCCCTCCTTCGGCCCCTGTCTCCTTCCCTCTGGGTCTGTTCTTCCTCTGCTAGTCACCCCCAGCACCCCTCCTTCGGCCCCTGTGTCATCCCCTCTGGGTCTGTTCGTACTCTGCTAGTCACCCCCAGCACCCCTCCTTCGGCCCCTGTCTCCTTCCCTCTGGGTCTGTTCTTCCTCTGCTAGTCACCCCCAGCACCCCTCCTTCGGCCCCTGTCTCCTTCCCTCTGGGTCTGTTCGTTCTCTGCTAGTCACCCCCAGCACCCCTCCTTCGGCCCCTGTCTCATCCCCTCTGGGTCTGTTCTTCCTCTGCTAGTCACCCCCTGCACCCCTCCTTCGGCCCCTGTCTCCTTCCCTCTGGGTCTGTTCTTCCTCTGCTAGTCACCCCCAGCACCCCTCCTTCGGCCCCTGTCTCCTTCCCTCTGGGTCTGTTCTTCCTCTGCTAGTCACCCCCAGCACCCCTCCTTCACCCCTGTCTCATCCCCTCTGGGTCTGTTCGTTCTCTGCTAGTCACCCCCAGCACCCCTCCTTCGGCCCCTGTCTCATCCCCTCTGGGTCTGTTCTTCCTCTGCTAGTCACCCCCAGCACCCCTCCTTCAGCCCCTGTCTCCTTCCCTCTGGGTCTGTTCTTCCTCTGCTAGTCACCCCCAGCACCCCTCCTTTGGCCCCTGTCTCCTTCCCTCTGGGTCTGTTCGTTCTCTGCTAGTCACCCCCAGCACCCCTCCTTCGGCCCCTGTCTCCTTCCCTCTGGGTCTGTTCTTCCTCTGCTAGTCACCCCCAGCAACCCTCCTTCGGCCCCTGTCTCCTTCCCTCTGGGTCTGTTTGTTCTCTGCTAGTCACCCCCAGCACCTCTCCTTCTGCCCCTGTCTCATCCCCTCTGGGTCTGTTCATTCTCTGCTACTCACCCCCAGCACCCCTCCTTCGGCCCCTGTCTCATCCCCTCTGGGTCTGTTGTTCCTCTGCTAGTCACCCCCTGCACCCCTCCTTCGGCCCCTGTCTCATCCCCTCTGGGTCTGTTCGTTCTCTGCTAGTCACCCCCAGCACCCCTCCTTCGGCCCCTGTCTCATCCCCTCTGGGTCTGTTCTTCCTCTGCTAGTCACCCCCTGCACCCCTCCTTCGGCCCCTGTCTCCTTCCCTCTGGGTCTGTTCTTCCTCTGCTAGTCACCCCCAGCACCCCTCCTTCGGCCCCGTCTAATCCCCTCTGGGTCTGTTCTTCCTCTGCTAGTCACCCCCAGCAACCCTCCTTCGGCCCCTGTCTCCTTCCCTCTGGGTCTGTTCGTTCTCTGCTAGTCACCCCCAGCACCCCTCCTTCGGCCCCTGTCTCCTTCCCTCTGGGTCTGTTCTTCCTCTGCTAGTCACCCCCAGCACCCCTCCTTCGGCCCCTGTCTCCTTCCCTCTGGGTCTGTTCTTCCTCTGCTAGTCACCCCCTGCACCCCTCCTTCGGCCCCTGTCTCCTTCCCTCTGGGTCTGTTCGTTCTCTGCTAGTCACCCCCTGCACCCCTCCTTCTGCCCCTGTCTCCTTCCTTCTGGGTCTGTTCTTCCTCTGCTAGTCACCCCCAGCAACCCTCCTTCGGCCCCTGTCTCCTTCCCTCTGGGTCTGTTCTTCCTCTGCTAGTCACCCCCAGCAACCCTCCTTCGGCCCCTGTCTCCTTCCCTCTGGGTCTGTTCGTTCTCTGCTAGTCACCCCAGCACCCTTCCTTCGGCCCCTGTCTCCTTCCCTCTGGGTCTGTTCGTTCTCTGCTAGTCACCCCCAGCACCCCTCCTTCGGCCCCTGTCTCCTTCCCTCTGGGTCTGTTCTTCCTCTGCTAGTCACCCCCAGCAACCCTCCTTCGGCCCCTGTCTCCTTCCCTCTGGGTCTGTTCGTTCTCTGCTAGTCACCCCCAGCACCCCTCCTTCGGCCCCTGTCTCCTTCCCTCTGGGTCTGTTCTTCCTCTGCTAGTCACCCCCTGCACCCCTCCTTCGGCCCCTGTCTCGTCCCCTCTGGGTCTGTTCGTTCTCTGCTAGTCACCCCCTGCACCCCTCCTTCGGCCCCTGTCTCCTTCCCTCTGGGTCTGTTCTTCCTCTGCTAGTCACCCCCTGCACCCCTCCTTCGGCCCCTGTCTCATCCCCTCTGGGTCTGTTCGTTCTCTGCTAGTCACCCCCAGCAACCCTCCTTCGGCCCCTGTCTCATCCCCTCTGGGTCTGTTCTTCCTCTGCTATTCACCCCCAGCACCCCTCCTTTGGCCCCTGTCTCCTTCCCTCTGGGTCTGTTCTTCCTCTGCTAGTCACCCCCAGTACCCCTCCTTCGGCCCCTGTCTCCTTCCCTCTGGGTCTGTTCGTTCTCTGCTAGTCACCCCCAGCACCCCTCCTTCGGCCCCTGTCTCCTTCCCTCCGGGTCTGTTCTTCCTCTGCTAGTCACCCCCAGCACCCCTCCTTCGGCCCATGTCTCATCCCCTCTGGGTCTGTTCTTCCTCTGCTAGTCACCCCCAGCACCCCTCCTTCGGCCCCTGTCTCCTTCCCTCTGGGTCTGTTCTTCCTCTGCTAGTCACCCCCAGCACCCCTCCTTCGGCCCCTGTCTCATCCCCTCTGGGTCTGTTCTTCCTCTGCTAGTCACCCCCAGCACCCCTCCTTTGGCCCCTGTCTCCTTCCCTCTGGGTCTGTTCGTTCTCTGCTAGTCACCCCCAGCACCCCTCCTTCGGCCCCTGTCTCCTTCCCTCTGGGTCTGTTCTTCCTCTGCTAGTCACCCCCAGCACCCCTCCTTCGGCCCCTGTCTCATCCCCTCTGGGTCTGTTGTTCCTCTGCTAGTCACCCCCTGCACCCCTCCTTCGGCCCCTGTCTCCTTCCCTCTGGGTCTCTTCTTTCTCTGCTAGTCACCCCCAGCACCCCTCCTTCGGCCCCTGTCTCCTTCCCTCTGGGTCTGTTCTTCCTCTGCTAGTCACCCCCAGCACCCCTCCTTCGGCCCCGTCTAATCCCCTCTGGGTCTGTTCTTCCTCTGCTAGTCACCCCCAGCAACCCTCCTTCGGCCCCTGTCTCCTTCCCTCTGGGTCTGTTCGTTCTCTGCTAGTCACCCCCAGCACCCCTCCTTCGGCCCCTGTCTCCTTCCCTCTGGGTCTGTTCTTCCTCTGCTAGTCACCCCCAGCACCCCTCCTTCGGCCCCTGTCTCCTTCCCTCTGGGTCTGTTCTTCCTCTGCTAGTCACCCCCTGCACCCCTCCTTCGGCCCCTGTCTCCTTCCCTCTGGGTCTGTTCGTTCTCTGCTAGTCACCCCCTGCACCCCTCCTTCTGCCCCTGTCTCCTTCCTTCTGGGTCTGTTCTTCCTCTGCTAGTCACCCCCAGCAACCCTCCTTCGGCCCCTGTCTCCTTCCCTCTGGGTCTGTTCTTCCTCTGCTAGTCACCCCCAGCAACCCTCCTTCGGCCCCTGTCTCCTTCCCTCTGGGTCTGTTCGTTCTCTGCTAGTCACCCCAGCACCCTTCCTTCGGCCCCTGTCTCCTTCCCTCTGGGTCTGTTCGTTCTCTGCTAGTCACCCCCAGCACCCCTCCTTCGGCCCCTGTCTCCTTCCCTCTGGGTCTGTTCTTCCTCTGCTAGTCACCCCCAGCAACCCTCCTTCGGCCCCTGTCTCCTTCCCTCTGGGTCTGTTCGTTCTCTGCTAGTCACCCCCAGCACCCCTCCTTCGGCCCCTGTCTCCTTCCCTCTGGGTCTGTTCTTCCTCTGCTAGTCACCCCCTGCACCCCTCCTTCGGCCCCTGTCTCGTCCCCTCTGGGTCTGTTCGTTCTCTGCTAGTCACCCCCTGCACCCCTGCTTCGGCCCCTGTCTCCTTCCCTCTGGGTCTGTTCTTCCTCTGCTAGTCACCCCCTGCACCCCTCCTTCGGCCCCTGTCTCATCCCCTCTGGGTCTGTTCGTTCTCTGCTAGTCACCCCCAGCAACCCTCCTTCGGCCCCTGTCTCATCCCCTCTGGGTCTGTTCTTCCTCTGCTATTCACCCCCAGCACCCCTCCTTTGGCCCCTGTCTCCTTCCCTCTTGGTCTGTTCTTCCTCTGCTAGTCACCCCCAGTACCCCTCCTTCGGCCCCTGTCTCCTTCCCTCTGGGTCTGTTCATTCTCTGCTAGTCACCCCCAGCACCCCTCCTTCGGCCCCTGTCTCCTTCCCTCCGGGTCTGTTCTTCCTCTGCTAGTCACCCCCAGCACCCCTCCTTCGGCCCATGTCTCATCCCCTCTGGGTCTGTTCTTCCTCTGCTAGTCACCCCCAGCACCCCTCCTTCGGCCCCTGTCTCCTTCCCTCTGGGTCTGTTCTTCCTCTGCTAGTCACCCCCAGCACCCCTCCTTCGGCCCCTGTCTCATCCCCTCTGGGTCTGTTCTTCCTCTGCTAGTCACCCCCAGCACCCCTCCTTTGGCCCCTGTCTCCTTCCCTCTGGGTCTGTTCGTTCTCTGCTAGTCACCCCCAGCACCCCTCCTTCGGCCCCTGTCTCCTTCCCTCTGGGTCTGTTCGTTCTCTGCTAGTCACCCCCAGCACCCCTCCTTCGGCCCCTGTCTCCTTCCCTCTGGGTCTGTTCTTCCTCTGCTAGTCACCCCCAGCACCCCTCCTTCGGCCCCTGTCTCCTTCCCTCTGGGTCTGTTCGTTCTCTGCTAGTCACCCCCAGCACCCCTCCTTCGGCCCCTGTCTCCTTCCCTCTGGGTCTGTTCATTCTCTGCTAGTCACCCCCAGCACCCCTCCTTCGGCCCCTGTCTCCTTCCCTCCGGGTCTGTTCTTCCTCTGCTAGTCACCCCCAGCACCCCTCCTTCGGCCCCTGTCTCCTTCCCTCTGGGTCTGTTCGTTCTCTGCTAGTCACCCCCTGCACCCCTCCTTCGGCCCCTGTCTCCTTCCCTCTGGGTCTGTTCTTCCTCTGCTAGTCACCCCCAGCACCCCTCCTTCAGCCCCTGTCTCCTTCCCTCTGGGTCTGTTCTTCCTCTGCTAGTCACCCCGAGCACCCCTCCTTTGGCCCCTGTCTCCTTCCCTCTGGGTCTGTTCGTTCTCTGCTAGTCACCCCCAGCACCCCTCCTTCGGCCCCTGTCTCCTTCCCTCTGGGTCTGTTCTTCCTCTGCTAGTCACCCCCAGCAACCCTCCTTCGGCCCCTGTCTCCTTCCCTCTGGGTCTGTTTGTTCTCTGCTAGTCACCCCCAGCACCCCTCCTTCTGCCCCTGTCTCCTTCCCTCTGGGTCTGTTCATTCTCTGCTACTCACCCCCAGCACCCCTCCTTCGGCCCCTGTCTCCTTCCCTCTGGGTCTGTTCTTCCTCTGCTAGTCACCCCCAGCACCCCTCCTTCGGCCCCTGTCTCCTTCCCTCTGGGTCTGTTCTTCCTCTGCTAGTCACCCCCAGCACCCCTCCTTCGGCCCCTGTCTCCTTCCCTCTGGGTCTGTTCGTTCTCTGCTAGTCACCCCCAGCACCCCTCCTTCGGCCCCTGTCTCATCCCCTCTGGGTCTGTTGTTCCTCTGCTAGTCACCCCCAGCACCCCTCCTTCGGCCCCTGTCTCATCCCCTCTGGGTCTGTTCGTTCTCTGCTAGTCACCCCCAGCACCCCTCCTTCGGCCCCTGTCTCATCCCCTCTGGGTCTGTTCGTTCTCTGCTAGTCACCCCCAGCACCCCTCCTTCGGCCCCTGTCTCCTTCCCTCTGGGTCTGTTCGTTCTCTGCTAGTCACCCCCAGCACCCCTCCTTCGGCCCCTGTCTCATCCCCTCTGGGTCTGTTCGTTCTCTGCTAGTCACCCCCAGCACCCCTCCTTCGGCCCCTGTCTCCTTCCCTCTGGGTCTGTTCTTCCTCTGCTAGTCACCCCCAGCACCCCTCCTTCGGCCCCGTCTAATCCCCTCTGGGTCTGTTCTTCCTCTGCTAGTCACCCCCAGCAACCCTCCTTCGGCCCCTGTCTCCTTCCCTCTGGGTCTGTTCGTTCTCTGCTAGTCACCCCCAGCACCCCTCCTTCGGCCCCTGTCTCCTTCCCTCTGGGTCTGTTCTTCCTCTGCTAGTCACCCCCAGCACCCCTCCTTCGGCCCCTGTCTCCTTCCCTCTGGGTCTGTTCTTCCTCTGCTAGTCACCCCCAGCACCCCTCCTTCGGCCCCTGTCTCCTTCCCTCTGGGTCTGTTCTTCCTCTGCTAGTCACCCCCTGCACCCCTCCTTCGGCCCCTGTCTCCTTCCCTCTGGGTCTGTTCATTCTCTGCTTGTCACCCCCTGCACCCTTCCTTCGGCCCCTGTCTCATCCCCTCTGGGTCTGTTCGTTCTCTGCTAGTCACCCCCAGCACCCCTCCTTCGGCCCCTGTCTCCTTCCCTCTGGGTCTGTTCTTCCTCTGCTAGTCACCCCCAGCACCTCTCCTTCGGCCCCTGTCTCCTTCCCTCTGGGTCTGTTCTTCCTCTGCTAGTCACCCCCAGCACCCCTCCTTCGGCCCCTGTCTCATCCCCTCTGGGTCTGTTCGTTCTCTGCTATTCACCCCCAGCACCCCTCCTTTGGCCCCTGTCTCCTTCCCTCTGGGTCTCTTCGTTCTCTGCTAGTCACCCCCAGCACCCCTCCTTCGGCCCCTGTCTCGTCCCCTCTGGGTCTGTTCGTTCTCTGCTAGTCACCCCCTGCACCCCTCCTTCGGCCCCTGTCTCCTTCCCTCTGGGTCTGTTCGTTCTCTGCTAGTCACCCCCAGCACCCCTCCTTCGACCCCTGTCTCGTCCCCTCTGGGTCTGTTCGTTCTCTGCTAGTCACCCCCTGCACCCCTCCTTCGGCCCCTGTCTCCTTCCCTCTGGGTCTGTTCTTCCTCTGCTAGTCACCCCCTGCACCCCTCCTTCGGCCCCTGTCTCATCCCCTCTGGGTCTGTTCGTTCTCTGCTAGTCACCCCCAGCACCCCTCCTTCGGCCCCTGTCTCCTTCCCTCTGGGTCTGTTCGTTCTCTGCTAGTCACCCCCAGCACCCCTCCTTCGGCCCCTGTCTCATCCCCTCTGGGTCTGTTCGTTCTCTGCTAGTCACCCCCAGCAACCCTCCTTCGGCCCCTGTCTCCTTCCCTCTGGGTCTGTTCTTCCTCTGCTAGTCACCCCCAGCACCCCTCCTTCGGCCCCTGTCTCCTTCCCTCTGGGTCTGTTCTTCCTCTGCTAGTCACCCCCAGCACCCCTCCTTCGGCCCCTGTCTCCTTCCCTCTGGGTCTGTTCTTCCTCTGCTAGTCACCCCCAGCACCCCTCCTTCGGCCCCTGTCTCCTTCCCTCTGGGTCTGTTCGTTCTCTGCTAGTCACCCCCAGCACCCCTCCTTCGGCCCCTGTCTCATCCCCTCTGGGTCTGTTCTTCCTCTGCTATTCACCCCCAGCACCCCTCCTTCGGCCCCTGTCTCCTTCCCTCTGGGTCTGTTCTTCCTCTGCTAGTCACCCCCAGCACCCCTCCTTCGGCCCATGTCTCATCCCCTCTGGGTCTGTTCGTTCTCTGCTAGTCACCCCCAGCACCCCTCCTTCGGCCCCTGTCTCCTTCCCTCTGGGTCTGTTCTTCCTCTGCTAGTCACCCCCAGCACCTCTCCTTCGGCCCCTGTCTCGTCCCCTCTGGGTCTGTTCTTCCTCTGCTAGTCACCCCCAGCACCCCTCCTTCGGCCCCTGTCTCCTTCCCTCTGGGTCTGTTCGTTCTCTGCTAGTCACCCCCAGCAACCCTCCTTCGGCCCCTGTCTCCTTCCCTCTGGGTCTGTTCTTCCTCCGCTAGTCACCCCCAGCAACCCTCCTTCGGCCCCTGTCTCCTTCCCTCTGGGTCTGTTCTTCCTCTGCTAGTCACCCCCAGCACCCCTCCTTCGGCCCCTGTCTCCTTCCCTCTGGGTCTGTTCTTCCTCCGCTAGTCACCCCCAGCACCCCTCCTTCGGCCCCTGTCTCCTTCCCTCTGGGTCTGTTCTTCCTCTGCTAGTCACCCCCAGCACCCCTCCTTCGGCCCCTGTCTCCTTCCCTCTGGGTCTGTTCTTCCTCTGCTAGTCACCCCCAGCACCCCTCCTTCGGCCCCTGTCTCCTTCCCTCTGGGTCTGTTCATTCTCTGCTAGTCACCCCCAGCACCCCTCCTTCGGCCCCTGTCTCATCCCCTCTGGGTCTGTTCTTCCTCTGCTAGTCACCCCCAGCAACCCTCCTTCGGCCCCTGTCTCCTTCCCTCTGGGTCTGTTCGTTCTCTGCTAGTCACCCCCAGCAACCCTCCTTCGGCCCCTGTCTCCTTCCCTCTGGGTCTGTTCGTTCTCTGCTATTCACCCCCTGCACCCCTCCTTCGGCCCCTGTCTCCTTCCCTCTGGGTCTGTTCTTCCTCTGCTAGTCACCCCCAGCACCCCTCCTTTGGCCCCTGTCTCCTTCCCTCTGGGTCTGTTCGTTCTCTGCTAGTCACCCCCAGCACCCCTCCTTCGGCCCCTGTCTCCTTCCCTCTGGGTCTGTTCGTTCTCTGCTAGTCACCCCCAGCACCCCTCCTTCGGCCCCTGTCTCCTTCCCTCTGGGTCTGTTCGTTCTCTGCTAGTCACCCCCAGCACCCCTCCTTCGGCCCCTGTCTCCTTCCCTCTGGGTCTGTTTGTTCTCTGCTTGTCACCTTTGTTACCAGCTTTGCCCCTTTTCGGGGACGCTCATTTATTAGGGTTACTCTTCTGGGGGAATAAGGGGGGGTTTCTGTATTTCTATCAATGTTCTGCTTGTGTCACTGGTGTTCTCATACTGAGCTCTACTTCTCCCTGCTGCAAGTCCCCTCCCAATGGAGGAACCCTGCAAGGCCTCGGTTCCCCAGGGCTGGGTTCTTGCAGCCCACGAACACACACACATTAACAGAGCCCGTCTGAGGACCGGGTTAATCCGCACTCCCAAACTGACCTCTTATATGCCCCTGGACTCAGCAGGCTGGGTCGAGCAGCACTTCCAAGGTGCCACCCTCATACGTCCCAGGTTCAGTCCGTCCCTATCCCCGCTTTCATCTTACAATTGTTCTGGCCGTAACCCACTGGATGAGCAAACCCCACCGGATTTGTGGGCGCTGCCGGGATCTTTAGCTTAGGTACGAGGAGCGGCGCTGCAGAGCGAATGGGGAAACCAAAAAACCAACCCACCCACGAGGGGAGAGAGAGACAGAAAGAGAGAGAAGCAACCAGCTTAATCATGGGAGTTATTTATTGCCAGGTAATAACCACAGGGGAGCCAAACAAACACAACCGTGATAATGTTAAATCGAACCTACATTTGATTATAAAAGTCAGGTTTAGAAAACTAGAACTGATCACGCGAGTCAGGGTCAGAAGGCTACACCGAGAGAGAGAGCTGGGTTCTCACCACTCCGGGAAGCTTGAATCCATCGGGGGTCCCAGGTGTTGCTGGTAGCGGACGGTCCGGAGTGCTGGAGACAGGCAGAGCCCCCGGCACGATCAGTCAGGAGAAGATGAAGTCCCAGTGGAACTGAAGCAGATTTTGGGTGGAGGCATCACAGTACTTACCGCATGGATAGGGGGTTGTAGGGAAAGAACAATGGCTCAAGGGAGAACACTAGGTTTGTGTTTGTGTAAGCAAGTGAGGATATCAAAGTTGTTCTGTTCAGGCTGGACAATGGGAGCTGCTCATTCCTGGCTATGGGCCATGCTCCTTGGAGGGAGCTCACAGTGCAATCAGGGAGCTTCAGTGGGTGTGTGCAGGCCTGGGTTCCTGACCATCTGGAGCAGAGATCCCCCATCATGCACTGCTTCCCTGCTTTTCTCGCCCCAGAGTTCTGTGCGGTTCTTGCCTTGGAATCTCTCTTCTCCAGGCTCTGTGCTAACGGAGATGCCTCCTTGTCCCATCTTCGATGCAAATGAGCCTAGGGGAGTTTCCTTCATCCTGTCACCCTTGTCCCAGGGGTTTAGGTGCATCTCCCACAGCCTTTTCATTGCCTTTTGTAAGTCTTCTGATTCAGATTTGGTTCACGCGGGGGGGGGGGGCATCTTTCATGAGTCAGACAGGCTGGGTACTGGGCCCTGGTTCCCCAAGAACACAGAGCTGCTAGGTGACACCTTCTGCGCCCCTCCTTCGGCCCCTGTCTCGTTCCTTCCATGTCTGTTCTTTCTCTCCTCGTCACCCTCTGCCCCCGTTCTTCAGCTCCCTGCCTCGTTCCCCTCTGCACCCCTCCTTCGGCCCCCATCTCCCTCACTCCGTGTCTGTTCTTTCCCTCCTAGTCAACCTCTGCCCCCCTCCTTCAGCTCCCTGCCTCGTTCCCCCCCCTTCCCCTCTGCACTCCTCCTTTGGCCCCTGTCTCATTCCCTCTCTCCCTCTCCTCACCTCGGATGCTTGGGTTCCTCAGAGATTAAGAGGACCGGAGCCTGTTTTCAGCATGTTCAGTTCCACACAGGCAGACTTCAGATGGCGCCCCTCACACCCGCCTGGGTCCCCATCCACGGGGCTTTTCCCTGCTCCCCAAAGGCAGCGGCCCCTTCCCAGAGCTCATAGGGGCTGGCGCCCCCTTCGAGCTCTAGCTCTGCAGTTGGTTATTCTCCACTGGGTGAGGCCCTGCCTCAGTTTCCCCATTGCCCTGCAGCACTGTGTGAGCTCCTGTGCCGGGAGCGTGTTGTTTGATAGGGACTTTCCTAGAGCAACAGGCCCCATCAGGCCAGGCGCTGCCCAGATCAGGGCCCCCCCTTGTGCCGAGCTCTGCACAGACATGGAGCAGGGACCCCATTGTGAATACACAAAGTGAAACTGACAGGAATCGTGTAAGTTTCACCCAGCAGGTCTGGGGGCCCTGCCATGTGCCGGGCTCTGCCCCCAGAGCTCCCGGGCTCCAGGGCTGGCTGGTTCCCCGCCAGGCAGCGGGAAGGCCTGGCCTGGCAGGGCTGCCCTGATCTGTGGGCCTGGGAGCCCGGGATCCCCTGCAGCCTGCCAGGAGCCCGGCCTGCGACCCACTGACAGGCTGTCGAACCTGAGACGTTGCCAGGCCCAGCTCCAGTGGGACCTGAGCCCGGGTGTCCTGACGTCCAGCCCCGGCTCCATCCGCCGGACCTGCTCTGTGTCCAGCCCCGACCCCATCCCCCGCCTCTCCACCATGTAGCCCCCGCCCCATCCACCGATGCTCCTCCGTGTCCATCCCCAGCCCCATTCACTGAATCAATCTTTCTGTCTTTCCTCTCCTTCCCATAACATCCCTGGATGGACTGTAAATCCAGTATCCCGAGTCCTTTGCCCTACACCCCTCGATCCTGCCCCTTATCACCCGTCCCACCCCAGAGCTCTTATCCCCCTCTTGTCTTCCCTCTGACAGCCTGGCTGCAGATCCTCCCCCGGATGGTGTCGTCCGACGAGACTGAGGGACCCGGTTCATCCCCTGGTCTGTACACGGGGTCTGTGGGTGTCGTTGTTGGAAGGGGAGACTGGCTGGTTCGGGGGGGAGGGGAACGAGGCACGGGGCCTTTCCCCTTTAGGGGACACCAGCTCCAATTTGACCCCATGGGGGAAACTGGCTGACTGGGGGGTGCCATCTCTTGTCCCCTCCCCCCATTTCTCGTGTCTCTCTCGAGCTGTCTGTTCCGACCACAGCCCCTGAGTCGGCTCCTTCTCTGGGACTCCCAAGGCGTGGGGTGGGGAGGGCGGTGGGGGCCCTCCCAGCAGAGCCAGGCCCGGGATGAGCAGACTCTCTCCCGGGGATGCTGGGCACAGACAGACCCTGGGGGTCTCTCCAGCCCCCAGCTAGCGAACAGCTGGGACCCTCGTCCTGGGGGAGCCGTGCCAGGACTGTGAGCTGTGGCACTAACTGGGTGCCAGGCTGTCGCCATTGGACGTGGCACCACCTGCAGGCCATGCGTTCAAGGCCCATCTGGGAGGAAGGATCCCCTAGGAGCAAGGTGGGGGGCCAGGGCGGAGAACTTGGACACTGGGTGGAGATCCGGGGTGACCCTGCCAGCTGATCCATCCCTCCCCCGCCCCCCCAGACTCCCCTGTGCCTGAGGAAACCTTACGGCCAAATCTGCGGCTGCACCCGCCAGATCCCCGGTACCTGGCTGGATCCTCCGTCACCCTGGCGTGCTCAGCCCCCCTGCAGGCCGGGCGGCTGGGATACTGGTTCTTCCACGGTATAACGGCCGTGTGCGCTCTAGGGGCCGCCCTCCAGCTACCAGATCCCCCGGCTCGGCCTGGAGCACGCCGGCACCTACACCTGCCAGTACTGGGGAGAGCAGGACGGCCAGGAGAGCCCATCCCCCGAGACCCGCCCCGGCTCCATCACAGTGACCGGGGGGGCCCGTTCTCCGGCCATGTGGGGCGAGGGGGCTGGGAGGTCTCTGCTGGGGTCTTTCATTCCCACAAGCACCACCTGGTGCCCTAGATAAATGGTGCGGGGGCTGCAGACAACAGACACCCCCAAAACCCACCAATACCCTCCCTTCCGCTCCAGCCCCCAGTGGCCGCAGGCGGTACTGCAGCCCCAGCCCCTCCAGGGTCCCCCCAGTGGCAGCAGGCGGTACTGCAGCCCCCAGCCATAGTGGGATGTCGGGGTGGTGACAGATGATCTGTTCTCTGGGTTACCTGCCGTGTGCTCTTTCCCAGGCTGGGGGAGCGCCACAGGCAGGAAAATGTGGCTGGTTTTTATCACTGTTTGCAGGATCTCACCAGCCCCTTTTTCCCTCCCCCAACAGTCTCCCCATCTGTCTCTGCTCCAGGCCCCTTACCGCCCCCCACACTCTCCCTGGGCTCCCAGGACCCTGTGTATTACCAGGGGGAGCGTGTTAACCTCAGATGCTCAGCTCCCAGCGGCGAGGCAGTGATGGGATACAGATTCTACAGGGGAAGAGGGGACCAGACCCTGGGAGAGGTCCGATCTCCCAGCGGGGCAGCCCGGCTGGACCTCACGGCCGAGACGGGGAACCCAGGGCCCTACACCTGCCAGTACTGGAGAGAGGAGTCTGGGCAGGAGATCCCATCCACGGAGAGTAACAAGGTCTATATAACCGTGCAGGGTGAGTGCCCTTCGGCCGGGTATGAAAAGGGCTGTTTGTTACCCTCGCCCAGGGGAGACAGGGCTGGTGGCCGATCCAAGGGGAGGGAAGAGAGGGGACCACACTGGCTCAGCGAGGCTGATCTGGATCATGGTGGGGCCCAGTGATTATTCCAGCAGCTGCCTCACGCCGGTCTTAGATCTGGGAACCAGGGCCAGGGCCCCACAGCCTGGCCCCAACAGCCTGCCCCAATGATGCTCAGGTTCCAAGGTCTCCCTCACAATTCTCTTCTGAGCAACGCTCAGCTCCCCCCAGCCCTGCATCCTGCTGCCCCCCAGCATGGGTGGCACTCACAGCCCAGTGGGATGCTGCCCCACAAGTGCAGTGACTGAGTGCTGGTGTCGGGAGCGCATGGGGGGCTGGGTGTGAAGGGGGTTACAGGAGGGTCGGTTGGAGGCACAGGGGGTGGGAGACAGATTCACCATGGGAGGGGGCATCTCCCTCGATGGGGGGGGGGGCACTGGCTCTTCAGCTATTTCTCACTCCAAACTCCCTCATTTCCCCTCCCCCTGTGATCTCTCTCCCTATCCCAGCCTCCCCGGCGGCCCCCACACTCTCCCTACACCCCCCACACCCCATCTATCTCCCAGGGGAGCGTGTGACCCTCAGGTGCTCGGCTCCAGGGGCCGACAGGCTGCAGGGATACAGGTTCTACGGGGAACAGGAGAGGCTGATCCGTGACGAGGTCCCCGCCCCGGCGGGGGGCGCCAGGCTGGAGATCGTGGCCGAGATGGGGAAAGCCGGGGTGTACACCTGTGTGTACTGGACCCTGCAATCCGGGCGACACATCCTGTCAGAGAGAAGCCGGCCAGTGTCCCTATCAGTGCAAGGTGAGGCCTCTTTCCCTGGGGGGATGCAATGGGCTATGGGGGGTATCGTCTCCCCTGGGGTCTCTCCCCACCTCCCTAGCCCTGGATCCCCCATTCCCTAAAAACCTCACCCCCGTCCTGCCTCCCATCCGCCTGGCTCCCTCTGCCCCCCATATGCATGGCAAGGTGTCCCCCTCGCCCCAGGGCAACAGACGGTCCAGCCCCCTGCAGTGCGGCAACCCCCCCGGCAGGAGCCATTTTCTCTGCTGGACCATCTTTGTGCCCCGCTTCCGGGCGGGAGTGCTGCCTAGTGGTTACACTGGGAATGCTCCATGCTCAGCTGCGTCACACACACATCGGGACAACGCCCCGATCTCCCGGGTACAGCGCTGAGAGCGCCGCGGCTGGACGCTGAGGGTGAGGGATTGTTCCTCTCTCTTTCAGCGCCCCCGGCAGCCCCGTCCCTCTCCCTGAGCCCCCGGCACCCCGTGTACCTCCCCGGGGAGTCTGTCACGCTCACGTGCTCCCCTCCACGGGGGGCACCAGTGGCAGCCGGATTCCGGTTCTCCAGGGAGGGGGGACGGAGGATCTCATCCGGGAGCAGCGATGCCCACGCCCTGAGCATCACGGGGCCGGAGGACTCCGGGTCGTACACCTGTGCGTACTGGATACAGCCATCCGGGCGGAAGATCCAGTCCCGGGACAGCCGCCCCGTCTCCATCACTGTCACAGGTGAGCCCCATGTCCCCCTCCGGCTCCTGGGACGTGTGTTATGGGGAGATCCCCTCCCCAGCAGGGACAGCAGTTCCTACAGCTCGTGGGAGAGCCCCAGTGATCCGAAACTGAGTGGGGTTGGGGGATGCTGTCCCCATTGGGGTCTCCAGGGCCTGTGCTGCCCTGTGGGGTGTCTCACAGGCTGGGCTGGGAGCTCCCCAAACTAGTCCCTGGGGAACTAGAGCAGATCCCCTCAGAAACCCACCCGGCTGGATTGAAACACGGCCAGGGATGGAGAAGCCCCCGCGCCCCTCGGTCAATCCTCACCCCTAAAATCCTGCACCTTGGTTCCACCCTCAACTCGGCCCCCTTCGACCTCTCTTCCAGCCCCCCAACTGACCCCCACGCTCTCGCTGGACCCCCCGAACGCCGTGTATCTCCCAGGGGAACGGGTCAACCTCAGCTGTTCAGCTCCCGGGGCCCAGGAAGTGACAGGCTACAGATTCTACAAGCAGCCGCCGGAGCAGAGCTCCGAGGAGCGGCCGCCGCCCCAGGGGAGACCCTGGCTGGAGATCCTGGCTGCGGTGGGGGACGAAGGACCATACACCTGCCGGTACTGGAGCAGGGGGCCCGGACGAGAGCTCCCCTCGGGGCTCAGCCAGCCCATTGCCATACGCGTGACGGGTGAGGCTCTCGTGCTGGGTGCCGTCGGGGAGAGCGGGTGGTACCCCGGGGCTGCCTGGGTCCCCCCCCACCCCATGACCTCTCCATCTGTCCTTCCAGCAGGCCATGGCTGATCCCCAAACATCAGTGGTGGGGCTCAGGCACCAGAGGCCTCCCCCCCCGCCACAGCTCTTCCTTCTCCCGCCTGCCCCGACGTGACAGGGTGGGCAGGGTGGGCACGTGGGCACCCACCCCTCGCGGGCACCCGCTGTGGTTGGGTGTGTCTGTGCCCTGTCAGTTCTGGTAACCCCTTTCGCTGGTTCTCAGGAGGTTTTTCAGCGATTCAGCCCTCTGGCCGAGTCCTGCACCCGCTCTGCATGTGAAACAGACCAGATCCCTTCCGGGCTACACCATCCACCAGGGCCTGTCTCCATACCCCTCTGGTGGTGTCTCTCTAGCCCTCCCTGGGCTCAGTCTTTAAGTAGTCCCAGCCCTGGCATGGGGCTGTATCCCCAGGGCTTCCTCCCTGCGGCCCTTCCCCGGCTCATTCCCCACTCAGTGCCAGCAGCCAGCCAGGAGCTCCTTCCAGGGTTGGCAACTAATCATACAAACCCAAACATCCCTGCCCCGCCCCCTGCCCCGCCCAGTCCCCTAGGCCCCGCCTCCTTTTGGCTCCATCCCCCCTCCCTCTGTCGCTCGCTCTTCCCTACCCTCACTCACTTTCACCAGGCTGGGGTGGGGGTTGGAGTGCAGGGTGGGGGGTGAGGGCTCTGGGGTGGAGCCAGGGATGAGGGGTTTGGGATGCAGGAGAGGGCTGGGGCAGGGGGTTGGGGCTGTAGGGGGCAAATGGAGATAACGGGGGCGGGGTTTGGGGGCACAGACTCGCTGAGGGGCAGGACCTGTCTCTGGGCTCACCGGCGAATGAGCTGGGGTGTCTCATCTGAGCTGTCTCTTTCCCTCTCTCCCACCCCATTCTCTCCATCTACCCCAGAGCCGCCCCCCGCTCCCCAGCTCGCTCTGGCTCCCCCACACCCCGTGTATGTCCCAGGGGAGCGGGTGACTCTCAGGTGCTTGGCTCCCCGGGGCGAGGGGGCGGCTGGGTACAGATTCTACAGGCAGCGACGGGGGGTGATCGCTGACAGGGTCCCTGAGCCGATGGGGGGAGCCCGGCTGGAACTCAGGGCTGAGACGGGGACGGCCGGGCTGTACGTCTGTGCGTACTGGACACTGCGCGCCGGGCGAGAGGTGCCATCCGGGGAGAGTCAGCCCGTCTCCGTGTCCATGACAGGTGAGCTCGGTCTGGTCTCTGACACCCCATCCCCCTGAGCCCCGTCCCCCTGTGCCCCATCCCCCTGAGCCCCTGCACCCCATCCCCCTGAGCCCCTGTGCCCCATCCCCCTGTGCCCTATCCCCCATTCCACATCGCCCTGTGCCATTGCACCCCATCCCCCTGCACCACATCTCCTGCTCACAAACTCCTGTGACCCATGCACTCTGTGCCTCTGAACCCCATAACCATGCGCCCCTGCACTCCATCCCTCTCTACCCCTGCACTCCATCCTCCCGTCCCCCACACCCCAACTCCTGTCACCCCTGCATCCTGTGGCCCCTGCACCCCCTACGTCCCTGCACCCTGTCCCTGGCTCCCCTTCACCCCATCCCCCTGTGCCCCTACACACTGAACCCCAGAGAGGCTGGGGTGAACCACCCACCAGCTGAGCTCCACCGAGCCACGTCTAGGGGGAAGGTGACCCCGTTGGGATCCCAGGGGCTGGCCGAGCTCAGCTGGAAGCCTGACTCCGGTTCTGGGCACCCATGTTGGGAGACGACGGATCCCGGCTGGATCTGGGACAGAGAAGGGCTGGGGGGGCGCCCAGGGGCATGGGGAGCCGGTCCCACCAGAGGGCACTGGGGGAGCTGGGCTGGTTCACCCCAATCGCCGGTCGAGCGGGGTCTGATGGTGCCGTAACCACAGCGGGGGTGGGGGTGGCAGGGAGGGGCCGAGCGATGGCGGCCAAAGAAGGCAAGAGAACAAAGAGGATGAGATGAGCCGGGCTGGGCTCGCTGGAGGCTGGCCATGGGGAGAAGGTTTCTGACTATTGAGGGTGGGATGCCCTGGACCGGGCTCCGGCAAGAGCAAAAAGAACAAAGACCCAGTGCCCCAGCTCCCCGCTGGGCTGCTCGGAGACCCTCTGTGGCAGGAGGCCGAGACTGAGGCACGTTTCCCCCCAGATCACCCCAAGAAGCCCTCGGTGTCCCTGGCTCCGGACTATCCGGCCTATGTGGCTGGAGACAGGGTGGAAATTAACTGCTCGGCTCCCACCGGTGCCTCCCCGGTGCAGTACGGGCTCCAGGAGAGCGGGGAGCCGCTAGGATCCCTGTTGGGAGACGCTTCATCTTGGCAGAAGGATCTTCAAACCACTGGCACCAGAAACACCACCCGGTCCTACACCTGCGCCTACGTAGAGCTGATCCAGGGGAGGGAAGTGCTCTCCCATGCCAGCAACCCCGTCTATGTCTCCGTGTTCCCGGCGCCGGCCGCCCCGTCCCTGCGGCTCCTCCCGCCCCACCCGCTCTACGTGACGGGGGAGACGGTGACGGCCGAGTGCGCCGTCCCCGCTGGGCCCTACGTCCCCCGGGCCCGCTGGGTGCTGCGAGACGGGGAGCCGCTTCCAGAACCGCCGGAGCCCCGGCTCCCCCTGAACGTCACCCCCAGCGACAGCGGGACCTACCGCTGTGGGTACAGCACAGAGCTCCACGGGCGCCGCCTCCGCTCACCCGCCAGCGAGCCGGTGACACTGAGCGTGACTGGTACGGACACCCACAGCGCCCGTTCTACATGATAGCCCCCTCCCCCGCCCCCTGCTGCCTTACTGCCCATTATACAGTACAGCCGCCCCTCCCCCGCCCCCTGCTGCCTTACTGCCCATTATACAGTACAGCCGCCCCTCCCCCGCCCCCTGCTGCCTTACTGCCCATTATACAGTACAGCCGCCCCTCCCCCACACCATGCTGCCTTACTGCCCATTATACAGTACAGCCGCCCCTCCCCCGCCCCCACCCCCCTTCTGCCTTACTGCCCATTATACAGTACAGCCGCCCCTCCCCCGCCCCCTGCTGCCTTACTGCCCATTATACAGTACAGCCACCCCTCCCCCACCCCCTGCTGCCTTACTGCCCATTATACAGTACAGCCGCCCCTCCCCACCCCCACCCCCTGCTGCCTTACTGCCCATTACACAGTACAGCCGCCCCTCCCCCACCCCCTGCTGCCTTACTGCCCATTACACAGTACAGCCGCCCCCCCCGCTGCCTTACTGCCCATTACACAGTACAGCCGCCCCCCCACCCCCTGCTGCCTTACTGCCCATTATACAGTACAGCCGCCCCTCCCCCACCCCCTGCTGCCTTACTGCCCATTACACAGTACAGCCGCCCCTCCCCCACCCCCTGCTGCCTTACTGCCCATTATACAGTACAGCCGCCCCTCCCCCACACCCTGCTGCCTTACTGCCCATTACACAGTACAGCCGCCCCTCCCCCGCCCCCTGCTGCCTTACTGCCCATTATACAGTACAGCCACCCCTCCCCCACCCCCTGCTGCCTTACTGCCCATTATACAGTACAGCCGCCCCTCCCCCACCCCTGCTGCCTTACTGCCCATTACACAGTACAGCCGCCCCTCCCCCACACCCTGCTGCCTAACTGCCCATTATACAGTACAGCCGCCCCTCCCCCGCCCCCTGCTGCCTTACTGCCCATTATACAGTACAGCCGCCCCTCACCCACCCCCACCCTCTGCTGCCCCCTAGTGCCCATTATACAGTATAGCCGCCCCCTCCCCACCCCCACCCTCTGCTGCCCCTAGTGCCCATTGTACAGTACAGCCGCCCCTCCCCCGCCCCCTGCTGCCTTACTGCCCATTATACAGTACAGCCGCCCCTCCCCACCCCCACCCTCTGCTGCCCCCTAGTGCCCATTATGCAGTATAGCCGCCCCCTCCCCACCCCCACCCTCTCCTGCCCCCTAGTGCCCATTATACAGTGTAGCCACCCTTCCCCACCCCCACCCTCTCCTGCCGCCTAGTGCCCATTATACAGTATAGCCGCCCCTTCTGCACCCCCACCCTCTGCTGCCCCCTAGTGCCCATTATACAGTATAGCCGCCCTTCCCCACCCCCACCCTCTGCTGCCCCTAGTGCCCATTATACAGTATAGCCGCCCTTCCCCACCCCCACCCTCTGCTGCCCCTAGTGCCCATTATACAGTATAGCCGCCCCTTCCCACCCCCACCCTCTGCTGCCCCCTAGTGCCCATTATACAGTATAGCCGCCCTTCCCCACCCCCGCCCTCTGCTGTCCCTAGTGCCCATTATACAGTATAGCCGCCCTTCCCCACCCCCGCCCTCTGCTGTCCCTAGTGCCCATTATACAGTATAGCCGCCCCTTCCCCGCCCCCACCCTCTGCTGCCCCCTAGTGCCCATTATAGAGTATAGCCGCCCCTTCCCCACCCCCACCCTCTGCTGCCCCCTAGTGCCCATTATACAGTATAGCCTCCCCACCCCCACCCTCTGCTGCCCCTAGTGCCCATTATACAGTATAGCCGCCCCTCCCCACCCCCACCCTCTGCTGCCCCTAGTGCCCATTATACAGTATAGCCGCCCCTCCCCACCCCCACCCTCTGCTGCCCCTAGTGCCCATTATACAGTATAGCCGCCCCTTCCCCACCCCCACCCTCTGCTGCCCCCTAGTGCCCATTATACAGTATAGCCGCCCCTTCCCCACCCCCGCCCTCTGCTGCCCCCTAGTGCCCATTATACAGTATAGCCGCCCCTTCCCCACCCTCACCCTCTGCTGCCCCCTAGTGCCCATTATACAGTATAGCCGCCCCTTCCCCATCACCACCCTCTGCTGCCCCTAGTGCCCATTATACAGTATAGCCGCCCCTCCCCACCCTCACCCTCTACTGCCCCCTAGTGCCCATTATAGAGTATCACCACCCATTCCCCACCCCCATCCTCTGCTACCCCCTAGTGCCCATTATACAGTATAGCCGCCCCTTCCTCACCCCCACCCTCTACTGCCCCCTAGTGCCCATTATACAGTATAGCCGCCCCTTCCCCACCCCCACCCTCTGCTGCCCCCTAGTGCCCATTATACAGTATAGCCGCCCCTTCCTCACCCCCACCCTCTACTGCCCCCTAGTGCCCATTATACAGTATAGCCACCCCTTCCCCACCCCCGCCCTCTGCTGCCCCCTAGTGCCCATTATACAGTATAGCCGCCCCTTCGCCACACCCACTCTCTGCTGCCCCCTAGTGCCCGTTATACAGTATAGCCGCCCCTCCCCACCCCCACCCTCTGCTGCCCCTAGTGCCCATTATACAGTATAGCCGCCCCTCCCCACCCCCACCCTCTGCTGCCCCTAGTGCCCATTATACAGTATAGCCGCCCCTCCCCACCCCCACCCTCTGCTGCCCCTAGTGCCCATTATACAGTATAGCCGCCCCTCCCCACCCCCACCCTCTGCTGCCCCTAGTGCCCATTAAACAGTATAGCCGCCCCTCCCCACCCCCACCCTCTGCTGCCCCTAGTGCCCATTATACAGTATAGCCGCCCCTTCCCCACACTCAGCACTGTGGTTTCTCTGTTGACCTCTCCCCTATCCTGCTTCCCTCAGATCCCCCTCCCCAGCCAGCGCTGAGTGTGGATCCCTCATCTGGAGCAGTGAACGAAGGGCTCCCCTTGCTCATCACCTGCATGGCCCCCGGGGACGCCAGCGAGAGGAGGTTTCACTTCTACAAGGATGGAGCTGAGATCGTCCGTGGAGACGCAGGGTCTGAGATCAGCACCATGGAGCCCGGCACTACGAATGTCTCTGTGCTCAGCATCCCACAGGCCGGTCCCATCAACACCGGGGAATTCAGCTGCGGGTTCGAGGCGAACATGGACGAGAGGTGGATCCCGTCCCCCAGGAGCCAGGCTGTGAACGTCACTGTGACAGGTGAGGCCTGTAATCGCACCCCACAATAACCCCAGCACCCCAACAGCTGCTACCCCTCGGGGAGACCCTGGAGCCAAGACACCAGATGGCATCATTTCACCATGCACGGTGCCAAGACCATCTGGCAGGCAAAACATCCCTCCTTAAAGGGGAGAGCCCAGATTGTCCCCTGCCCTAGCTGTGGTTGGGAGCTGTTAGTGGGTCCCCAGACGCTGCCCCCTCCCTTGTTCCTGGCTGTTAACTCATCCCCTTCTTTTCCCAGCCTGGTCTCTGCCCGTCCCCCTCCTGGCTGGGGGCGGTGGGGCGGCCACAGCTCTGGCTCTGCTGCTGCTGCTCATCTGTATCTGCGGGAAGAAGAAGGCAGGTGCGTGAGGCGTAGGGTGGGAATGGGACCCAGGCGTCCGGGACGGCGGCACAGGGCATTCACCCCTAGGGGGCACCACAGCTCTCAGTGCCTGTGGGGAATGGGACCCAGGCATCCGGGACGGCGGCACAGGGCATTCACCCCTAGGGGGCACCGCAGCTCTCAGTGCCTGTGGGGAATGGGACCCAGGCATCCGGGACGGCAGCACAGGGCATTCACCCCTAGGGGGCACCGCAGCTCTCAGTGCCTGTGGGGAATGGGACCCAGGCGTCCGGGACGGCGGCACAGGGCATTCACGCCTAGGGGGCACCGCAGCTCTCAGTGCCTGTGGGGAATGGGACCCAGGCGTCCGGGACGGCGGCACAGGGCATTCACCCCTAGGGGGCACCGCAGCTCTCAGTGTCTGTGGGGAATGGGACCCAGGCATCCGGGACGGCGGCACAGGGCATTCACCCCTAGGGGGCACCGCAGCTCTCAGTGCCTGTGGGGAATGGGACCCAGGCATCCGGGACGGCGGCACAGGGCATTCACCCCTAGGGGGCACCGCAGCTCTCAGTGCCTGTGGGGAATGGGACCCAGGCGTCCGGGACGGCGGCACAGGGCATTCACCCCTAGGGGGCACTGCAGCTCTCAGTGTCTGTGGGGAATGGGACCCAGGCGTCCGGGACGGCGGCATAGGGCGTTCACCCCTAGGGGGCACCGGAGCTCTCAGTGCCTGTGGGGAATGGGACCCAGGCGTCCGGGACGGCGGCACAGGGCGTTCACCCCTAGGGGGCACCGGAGCTCTCAGTGCCTGTGGGGAATGGGACCCAGGCGTCCGGGACGGCGGCACAGGGCGTTCACCCCTAGGGGGCACCGCAGCTCTCAGTGCCTGTGGGGAATGGGACCCAGGCGTCCGGGACGGCGGCACAGGGCATTCACCCCTAGGAGGCACCGCAGCTCTCAGTGCCTGTGGGGAATGGGACCCAGGCGTCCAGGACGGCGGCACAGGGCGTTCACCCCTAGGGGGCACCGCAGCTCTCAGTGCCTGTGGGGAATGGGACCCAGGCGTCCGGGACGGCGGCACAGGGCATTCACCCCTAGGAGGCACCGCAGCTCTCAGTGCCTGTGGGGAATGGGACCCAGGCGTCCGGGACAGCAGTGCTCTCAGCCCCACAAGGGGTGACATGGGATAGCAAGAGCCAATTGCAAAGGACTGTGGGTATCTGGCTAGAGCAGGTGCGCCATGCAAGGGATCATGGGTAGTTGGGTACCAGAGCACTCTGGTGCAAAGGACTGTGGGTAACTTGGTACAGCAGACTCCTGCTACAGAGGATTGTGAGTGATTTGGCTTTGGGGGGAGGGAATACCGGGACTGGCTGAGACCCAGCCAACTTCGGGTGGGGGGCAGGACCCAGGTATCCAAGCAGCAGCACCCCTAGGGGAGCCGTTCAGCTCCCAGACCCGGCGGGAGGGCATGGAACCCAGGCGTCCGGGATGGCAGGGTGCTCCCCCTTAGGGGGCACCGCAGCTGGGGAGAGATGGGGACGAGAGACTCCATCGAATCTCACTTTAGTTCAATCTCTTTCCCTTCCTTCCCCAGCTCGCCGCCGGCTCTCCACGTAAGTTCCTCCAGCCGTGGGGCCGGGAGCCGTTTGTCCCTGGGAGGGCAAATCTGTTCCAACAGGTCCCTCGCTCCCCTGGGGATAGAACCCAGGAGTTCTGACTCCTGACCGATCCCATCCACCCACCCCCATAGGGCAAAATACTCCCATTCCCCCCAATTCTACCGTCCTGCGCCTCTCCGCCCCCTGGTGGTCACATTGGGAATTGCAGCCACCACCCCCTGGGGCCAGCTAATCCCAGCGGTGCCCCCTCATGCCCCACCCCCCAGCAGGCCAAGCCCCCTATTGACAAACACTCCCCCCCCCCCCAATTCCCTTCCAGGTCCTACTGGAAGAGTCAGGAGATGCGCCGGTCGCGGATCATGAGACGGTATGTGAGGGTCGCAGCCTGGATGGGAGCCGGGCCTCAGATGATAGGGGCTCCGGTCCATGGCTCCAGGTGGCCGGGGGATCAATCTATGGGGGGTACGTGGCCCATAGAAAATAAAGGGGGGATTTCTGTGGCTGGGACGCTGTGAATGATAAGGGAGGGCTGGGGCCCAGGTGGGGCATTGAATGGCTACATGCGCCATGGGGCTGAGCTCAGAGGGGAACACCAGGGGGAGGAGGGAAGATGGGGGGCAGGGAGACCAGGCTGGGGCAGAAGGGGGTCAATAGTGCACAGGACAGAAGGGAGGTTGTGGGAATCAGGGAGGAGGGGAAGGAAAAGAGAACGGGGGAGGGAAGTGGAGTGTGAGCGAAGGGAACGAGTGAAGGGAATGGGGTGAAGGCAGGAGAAATCGATGGAGGAAATAGAGAGAAAAAGGAGGAGAGGAGGAAAAGGGGGAGGGAGGAAAGAGAGAGAAGGAAGGAGACAGAGGAGGACAAAGAGAATGAATGGCTAGGAAAGGAGGAGAGAAGAGACAGTGGCAACCCAGAATCCTTTGCAGCGGCGTGGGGCATTGGGGGTCGTATGAGCTGACCTGTCCCCGCCCTCATAGAGGACGGGGGCCCCCAGCAGCCTCCAGCCTCACCACTGACCCTCCGCTTCTGCCTTTGTAGGTCGACCGACATCGCCGGGGTCAATATATGTGAGTAACGACTGCCCTGCCCCCACTGGGGGCAACTCCCTCACCTCTGGGCCTGGTGCCAGGGCCTTAGGTGCCCGTCCCAGCATCAACGGGTGCTGGGGGGGAGAGGCACTGCCAGCCTCCCCTTTAAGAAAGGAATTTCTGACTGCCGCACCCTGGCTTCAGTGGGGTACGATGTTGCCCCCTAGGGGTGAAAGGTGACAATTGCACCTGGAGGGGGAACATGGTGTCACAGCCCTGGGGAGACCCCAGGGTAAGCGGGGGGAGGGGGAGAAGCAAGCTGGCTAGGCCAAGGGACCGATACGGGGGCGAGGGGAGAGACAGGGCCAAGGGGTTGAGCCATGGGGCAGAGACAGAGCCGATGGGCTGATATGGGGGGGCAGAGATGGGCCCAAGGGGCTGATACGGGGGTGGGCAGGGGGAACCCACTCTGACCCCCCTGCCCTGTGGTTAGGTCTCCGGCAGACAACCGAGGGGGGCTGGCCCCAGGCAGTATCCCAGGACTGGGGGCTGCTCCCCAAGCTCCCCGCAGAGGGGCCCAGGGCGGGGCGAGCAGCTGGGGGGGCAGTGCCCCTCAAAGGCCAGAAGGAGGAAGACGACGCAGACTCGGGGGCTGAGTTTGAATTCCCGGTAAGGCCCACCCCCCAGCACCTCTCTGCCCAGCCCCCCACTCCCTGCCCCATGGCACACCCCTGATCAGTGCCCCACACTCAGCCTGCTCCCCACCACACAGCGACCCCTGCCCAGTGCCCCACCTCCTGCCCTGCTCTCCACTCCACAGCACCCCCCCTGCCCAGCCCCCACCCCAAACTGCTCCCCACCACACAGCACCCCCTGCCCAGGGCCCAACCCCTGCCCCTTTCCCTGCCCCCATGGCATCCCCTGCCCAGTCCCCCACCCTGCTCCACACCCCATGGTGCCCCCTGGCCAGTCCCCACCCCCACCCCACAGCACTCCTTGCTCAGCCTCCCACCCCTGTCCTGCTCCTTGCCCCATGGCACCCCCTGCCCCACTCCTCCCCCCCAAGTGCCCCCTGCCCAGCCCCCCACCCCTGCCTCCCCCATCCCACAGCGCCCCCTGGCTGCCATGACAGATCCATCTTCTCTCCACCCTTCCAGGACATTGATCCAACGTACACACAACTCACGTTCTCCTGCTCCACCTTCCGCCAGGGTCAGGAGCGCTCAGCCTCCCCGGAGCCCGTGTGCAGCACTCCTGACCTGTGACCACGGCGCCCCCCAGCCCCGACCCCTGGCACCGGGGGTCGCTCTCCAGCAACCTTCCTTCTGCACCCCCACCGACCACAAGGGGTCTGGGGGTTACAGCGGCTGGGAGCCAGGACTCCTGGGTTCTATCCCCAGCTTGGGGGGGTGGGGTCTAGTGGGTTAGAGCAGGGCAGGAGGACAGGCCAGGACTCCTGGGTTCTATTCCCAACTCCAGGAGTGGGGTCTAGTGGGGGGGGTGGTTCTGAACTGTTGGGGTCTCTTCATCCACCAAAGGAGGCATAATTGGGTTGTTAGTCCCACCCCCTGCCTTTCCTGGGGGGGAGAAGGGGCTGTTCACACACCCCGGGCCCCTTCGAGCCGAGGAAGGAGCCGGAGATGCAATAATAATGGTTTGGGAGCAGACTAACCGGTACCGGCTACGCCACCAGCTGCCCCGCGAGACGGCCTGGGGCCAACAATAAAAGTGTCTTTGCAGTTTGATCTGGTTCCTTCCGTGGCTCAATGAAAGGTGGGGTGGGGGGCAGCACACGGGGCGCACCCAGCCTGTCCCAGCCGGCACTGCGGGATAGAGCCACCTGCTTGCACACCAGGGAGCAGGGGGTTAGGGCTGGGAGCCAGGACGCCTGGGTTCTCTCCCTAGCTCTTGGAAGGGAGTGGGGGCTGGTGGTTAAGGTGGGGGGTCTGGGAGCCAGGACGCCTGGGTTCTCTCCCTGGCTCTTGGAAGGGAGTGAGGGCTGGTGGTTAAGGTGGGGGGTCTGGGAGCCAGGACGCCTGGGTTCTCTCCCTGGCTCTTGGAAGGGAGTGGGGGCTGGTGGTTAAGGTGCGGGATCTGGGAGCCAGGACGCCTGGGTTCTCTCCCTGGCTCTTGGAAGGGAGTGGGGGCTGGTGGTTAAGGTGGGGGGTCTGGGAGCCAGGACTCCCCTGTTCCATCCCCAGCTGTGCCTCGGTTTCTCCCCCTGCAGCACAAGGGGGAGCTGCGGGGGTCTAACATCACTGGTGCCAGCGGCCTCACTTCCTGCCTGGGTACCCACCTCCCTCCCCGCCCTGGGGGACCTTGGAGTTTGCCCCCCCCCCCCGCTGTGTGTCACCCTCCCCACTCCCCGCCTCTGAGCTGTGGAGTCCAGAGTCCAGGCTGGCTGGCGGCAGACAGACCGAGGGACAGGGGAGACTAACGCTGGACAAACGCCCTGACCCCCAGGACAAGGAACCCCCACAAACACCATGGACTACGTCAGCGCCCTGGCCCCCTCCTCCCTGCTGCAGTGAGTGGGCTCAGACCCCCAAACTGGGGGGCCAAGGGAAGCGTCAGACTGGGGGGCAGGACTGGAGGTGTCACCACCCCCATAGAGGGCCCATCCCCCACGAGATGGGGTGTCAACTCCCCCTACCCCCAGGAATTGGCCATTCTACCCTGACACCCCCCCTTGTGACTTGGTGTGTCCCCTCCTGACCCCCCCCCACCCCCCACAGCAAGGGAATGGTTTCTCCCCCTCCCTCCCTGGGGGTGGGCTCTCCCCTCAAGAATGGTTTCTAGCACCCCACGAGGTACCCTGTGCCCACCAGGGATGGTACCCCCCTAACAGGACATTGGACCCCCACCCTCATGTTGCTGCCTGTCCCCCACAAACCATGACAATGGTCTGCTCCACCCCAAGCACCCCCATGACAGTGCCCCCCACTCACCCCTCACTCCCTAGGTCGGTGTCCAGCGCCGGCTCGGAACTGACCCGTCGGGTCTGGGCCCCCCGTGCTCCCCCCCAGCGTCCCTTCCGCGTCTGCGACCACCGGCGGGGGGGCCGCACAGGGCTGATGGCCGGGACCCTGCAGGAGCTGCTAGCCAAGGTGAGCCCCGGCCCCTCCAAGCTCCCCCGACTCCATCCCTTGCTCCCCCCAACCCCCCCATATTACCCCCACCAATAACGCCATGATCCCCCCCCCCAACTACTCCACACTGTTACCTGACCCTCGCTCCCCCCTGCCCTCCCAAGCTCCCCCAACTCCATCTCTTGCTCCCCCCGACTCCTCCAACTCCCAATAAATCCCCCCTGCCCCCACCAACTACCCCACACTGTTACCCGACCCCCTCACTCCCCCCAGACCCTCACCACTCCCATTACCCCACCCTGCTCGCCCCAAACCTCGCTCTCCCCACTACCCCCTGAACCCCTTGCTCGCCCTCAGACCCTCCATGCTCCCCCCACCCTGCCAGACCGTCCTACCCCCACCCCACTTCCCCAGCCTCCCCTGCCACTCCCCAGCCCCACCCTGCTGCACCTCACCCAGCCCTGACCCACTGTCCCCCACCAGCCAGCCTGCTCCTCTCCCCCTCCTCCCCCCCACTCCCCATCAACCTGCAGGATCCGGTGGCCAAGCTGAGCCGCCCCCACCTCCCTGCTAACCTCCCCCCTTCCTGCTCCCCCACCCCCAGACTGCTCCCCCCTACAGCTCCCCCACCCCGTGCCTCACACTGACTCCTCACTGCTCCCCCCCTTCCTGCTCCCCCACCCCCAGACTGCTCCCCCCTACAGCTCCCCCACCCCTGTGCCCCACACTGACTCCTCACTGCTCCCACCTTCCTGCTCCCCCACCCCCAGACTGCTCCCCCTACAGCTCCCCCACCCCCGTGCCCCACACTGACTCCTCACTGCTCCCCCATTCCTGCTCCCCCCTCCCCCAGCTGCTCCCATCCCCTACACCCCTCATTGCTTCCCCGCCCCACGGTCTGCCCCCCTCCTCACCGCTCTGCCCCCCTCCCCCCCAGGCCATGGAGGCGCTGCTGGTGGCGGGGCTGGCGGGGCTGGTGCTGGAGGAGGACGGGACGGCGGTGGAGAGCGAGGCCTTTTTTGAGGCGCTGCCCCCTGACACGGCCCTGATGCTGCTGGGCCCCGGGCAGAGCTGGAGCCCCCTGCGGGTGAGTGAGTCCAGCCCCCTTCTCCATCCCCCCCATCCCCCAGACAGCCCCCACAGGGGAGACCCCCACAAACACCCCAGCCCCCCACAACCCCTGCAATGGAGACCCCCATACGCCCCCCCCACAGGGGAGATGCTCAACACACCAACCCAGTACGCCCATTAAGGGAAGACCCACACATGCCCTGGCCCCTATACACAACAGAGACCCCACACACACCCATCCACCTCTGCAGGGGAAACCCACAGTTCACCCCCCCCATGGAGAGACACACACACACACACCCCCACAGCCCACACAGGAGAGACCCCCCCCCTCCCAAAGTGAGAGATCCCCCACATCCCTACAAAGAGAAACTCCCTATGTACACACACACACCCAGGAGACCCCCAGTCCCACCCCCATGAGAGAGAAATGCACCACACCCATCCAAGAGGATAGCCCCCCCCCCATGGGACACCTGAGCTCCCCCCACAATGCCCCTCCCCAAGATCCACCCCATACACTAGATACAGCACCCCAGAGAGACCCAACCCCATAGCACACCCATCTTGCCCCCGCAGGTGAGACACCCCATATGCACACCCACACCCACCTCTTCCCCACCCCCGAATCCTGGCCCAGGGGCAGCAAACGGGGGAGCCCCACAGAGGGAGGTGGACAAGAGGGGAGAGGGATCCTGGGAATGGGGTGGACTCTGACATCACTACTCCTAACGGGTGGGGCTAAGAGGTGTGGCCAGAGTTTAAAAGGGAGGAGACATCACTACCACTAAAGGGTGGAGCTAAGGGGGTGTGACATCACTACCGCTAAAGGGTGGAGCTAATGGAAGTGGCCAGCCCAGGGTGCAGGGAGTGCTGACATCACTGGCCCCACCCCAAACCAGAGCCCCACGGTCCCGCCCTTCCCCCATGGTACCAGTGGCTGGCCAGGAGTTGGGGAGGCCGCCAGGGGTCCCCTTGCCCTCTGACCCCACTGTGCTGCAGGGAGGGGCCCGGGCCTACAGGTGGAGCCGGGAGCGGCCGCGCCAGGGGCAGGACATCGCCCGCATCACCTTCGACGTCTACAAGCTGGGCCCCCGCGACCTCTTCGGGAGCCTCAACGTGAAGGCCACTTTCTACGGGCTCTACTCCATGAGCTGCGACTTCAAGTGCCTGGGCCCCAAGAAGGTGCTGAGGTGGGTGAGAGCCCCCCCACCACCCGCTCCCCACAGCACCCCCCACTGGCAGGGACCCCACCCTGCTCCCCCCCCCACACTCCCCACTGGCAGGGCCCCTGCCCCTCCATTCCAATCCCTCCCCAGCCCCCCCCTCCATCCCACAGCAGCCCCCCCACCAGCAGGGCCACATACCCTGCCCCATTCCCCACAGCACCCCCCACTGGCAGGGACCCCACCCTGCTCCCCCCCACACTCCCCACTGGCAGGGCCCCTGCCCCCCCATTCCAATCCCTCCCCAGCCCCCCCTCCATCCCACAGCAGCCCCCCCACCAGCAGGGCCACCCACCCTGCCCCACTCCCCACAGCGCTCCCCACTCGCAGGGACCTGGCCCTGCTCCCCCCTGGCAGGACACCTGCCCCTCCGTCCTGATCCCCCACCCCAGAGGCCCCTGCCAGCAGGCACCCCATCCCACAGCAGAGACCCACCTGTTTCCCCCCGCAATACCCACCCTGCCCCGCTTTCCAAAGCACACCCCCCCCCCCCACCAGGGACCCCTACTTCCCACAAACCCCTTGCACCACCCCACTCCCCACAGTTCCTCCCGCCCTGTGAGGTTGGGGCTGGAATAGCCGGGAACTCACTCCCCCACCCCCACTCCAGGACATCCCCCATTGGGCAAGGCAGGGACTGCAAGAGCCTGGAGCTCCCCACGCTTCCCACAGCGCCCCCTGCTGGGGCACTGCCACCGCTCACCCACTTCTCCCCCCGCAGGGAGGTGCTGCGAGTGGTCTCGGCCGTGATGCAGGGAATGGGGCAGCTGCTGCTGGGAGCCTCCAGTTACATCCGGCGCCTCCTGGAGGGGGCGGAGACCTGGCACCACCCCGCCCGGCTCAGCCACTATGAAGACTGAAGCCCCGTCCCCGGTGAACTCGGTGCACCTGCAAAGCTGCTGCTATTACAATAAAAAGGCTATTTAAGTCCATTTCCGGACCCCCACCCCTCTTTCCAGGCACCAACAGGAGCCGGAGGGGGGCAGCTAAGGGGGTGCGGGAGTTTCCATTGGTCTAAGGGGGCTGGCTGGGGCATGAGAGTCCCCCTGGAGGCTAACCCCCCCACACAACAAATGCAGCAGAGCATGTAGGGAAATATAAACCTGTATAGAAAAATCAGGATTGTAACCACCTCTTTGCAATTGGGAGCAGACAAGAGGGAGAAAGGGAGTCCAGAGCAGCCCCTAATGGGGACATAAAAACTCCACAGCATCCACTCTGGCATTCAGTCCTTCAGGATCTCTATGGTTAGGCGCCAACAGGGACATAAAGACGCCTACAGCATCCCCTCTGGTCTTCAGTCCTCCAGGCTCTCTGGTCAGAAGCAGACGAGAGCATAAGACCCACACACAGTCGGTCCTCTATAGTCTCTATGGTTAGGAGCCAAGAGGGGCATCACAACTCCATAGCACCCACTCCTGTATTCAGTCTTCCACAATCTCTATGGGTAGCAGCAGATGTGGGCAGCACCCACTCTGGTATTCAGTCCTCCAGGATCTCAATGGTTGGAAGGAGAGTCTCTCCTGGTGCCAAAAGGGACTAGCAATCCCATCGCTGCCCCCCAGCCTTCAATCCTCCAGAATCTCAGCAAACAGCTCCCTGCGTTTGATCTCCGCCTCTTGGTGCCGGTCCCAGTCTCGCCGGCGCGTCAGGAAATGGGTCAGGGCGAAGTTCCGCACCAGGTGGTGCCCAAAGGGGTCATCACGCAGTTGCTGCTCCTGCTCGGCTGGGGGGAACAGATGGATTGGGGTGAGAGATGCGGCTAACTCTTGGGTGGGTCACGGGTGCTTTTAACAGCACACAGGAACAACCCAGTTTAGGTCAGAAAGTGATCAAGGATCCTGTATCCGATCCAGGGATTAGGATGTACTGGCCTGAACTGGGATTCAACCAGGTTGGGGAGAGGAGCTAGGGTTGGAATTGGGGAGGGGGGGGGGATGGGGGCTCTTACCTAGTTCCTGGGCAATCTGTCTCTTGGCCGGCAGGGTGGCCCGGCTCCAGATGGCGTCCAGGACTCTGCTCCCATGTTTGTTGCAGGCCAGAAACACATAGTTACCCTGAGGACGACAGGGGAGAGTCAGATGTGTAGGCCAGCGCTGCAAGCTTCCCCACAGCAGTGCCCCCGGCCCCGCACTCACCTGGAGCCCATGCAGCACCTTGCGCCTGGGCTTGCAGGGCACGGAGGGGCTGGCCAGGAGGGCGTCATAGACGTGGCTGCCGGCAGGACTGCAGGCCAGGGTGACCAGGTCACGGGGGGGGAGGGCGGCCAGGCTGCGCAGCACGGGGGAGGGGTCAGTGAAGTGCAGCAGATGCTGGAGCAGCAGGGAGCCGTGGAGGGAAACCGAGGCCAGGGCAGGTGGGGGATCCGGCTGAGAGAGACAGAGGAGGAGGGATATGGGGGGAGGGCAACCCAGCTAGCCCCCACCCTCCGGTCACTGCTCCAGTAGTGATCCACCCCCTCAGAGCCCCCCACCCTGTTTCCCTCCTCCCCCGATAACTCAGTCCCTCCCAGGCCCCCGCAACTCCTCCACTGCCCTAGGGACCCCATCCCAGCTCCATCTGTGCCCTCCCCCGCTTCCCCATACTCACCTGTTCTTCCAGGGAGGGCTGCGATTCCTGCCCCTCCCCCGGGGCATAGTACACCTCATAGGGCAGCAGGGAGGCGAAGAGAGGGGCGCAGGCTGCCCGCCGTGTGGGGGGCTCCCAGCAGTGGAAAGCCTGTGGGCAGGAAGGGGGAGCCCGAGATGAGAGCCAGGCGAGGGGGGAGAGGAGCAGAAGGGCGGGGGCTGATTGGGGGGAGGGGGGGGAGGAAGAGGACGGCCACTCACCTCCATGAGCAGCTGCAGCGCCTCCTGCTGGCCGGACCCGCACCGCCGGCAGGCTCCCAGCAGCGCCGTGGCCACGCCCGCGTGCCCCTGGGCCAGCACCTCCTCCAGCCCCGGGCCCAGCTCCGCCAGCACCTTCCCCA
Source organism: Chelydra serpentina (assembly GCA_037349315.1). NCBI lineage: Eukaryota > Metazoa > Chordata > Testudines > Chelydridae > Chelydra > Chelydra serpentina. The sequence continues at coordinate 359,014 of JBAIAC010000346.1, forward strand.
GCTGGGAGGGAACAAAGGGGGCATCAGGGGGTGTGGCCAAGCCCCACCCACTGGCTCCTCCCCCCCATCAGATCCAACCTCCCTCCACATGGCCTCCCCCATTGAACCCCCTCTCCCCCTCCCTGAGACCCCCCCACAGCTCAACCCCACTCCCCACCATCTGCCCCCCACGCACCCCCCCCAGCTTCCCCTCCCTGCCCAGCCCCCTCGGCCCCACTGACCAGCTTGGGGGGCGCGGCCCCGATGAGGCGCTGGAGGGTGAAGTTGGCCACCCCGTGGCCCGCCAGCGCCCGCAGCTGGCCCCGGAAGTGCTGGCGGTAGAGCGCCCGCAGCGCCCGCCCCTCCGACACCTCCAGCACCTTGTCCAGCACTCGGCTGCACACCGGGTCCTTCAGGAACACCAGCAGGGGGCTGCAGGGATCCAGGGGGCGTTAGCCAATCAGACAGCACCGGCCTGGCCCAATGAGAACGCACCCCAACCCCCTTACAGCCAATTAGAGTACATCCATCCAACCCACAGCCAACCAGCACCCATCTGGCTCAGCTTCTGCGGAATGAGAAAGCAGCTGCTCACAGCCTCAGCCAATCATAACCCAGGTAGGCGCAATCACAAATCGGAAACAAATCACCAATCACAGCTGCCTTGCCCGTCTCCTGACCAATCAAAAAAATACCCAACCAGCTTCTAGCCATTCACAACCCACTTAAGCCAGCTGCCTCCATGCCCCATCATGACACACCTTGTAGTCGATCACAACTTGCTGGACTTGCTTCCTGTCCAATCAAAAAAGCACCTGACCGCCCCTCAGCCAATCATAACCCAGCTGTTGTGCCTGTGCCCCGCAACCAATCAGAAGCCAGATAAGACTGTCACCAGCCAATCACAACCCACCTACCCAAGTAGACAGCAGCCACCTTACCAAGCCACATGCCATTCCCCCATGACCAATCAGAATGGGTCCAACCCACAGTCAATCACGTCCCAAACCCATCATCCAGCCAATCAGGAAGTACCCACTACTCTATGGTAAGAGGGGGGTGGGACATACTCATCACAAAGCCAATCACAAACCACCTCCTCCCCCCCCCCCCAATCACCCCCCAGAAGCATCCCCACCTCCACAACCAGAGCCTACCCAAATAGACCCCCATAGCCAATCAGAGCCCTCGCAGCCACAGCCAATCAGGAGGCTCACCTGCGTCCAGCAGAGGGGTTTCGTGAGCTCAGGTAGCCAATCACGGAGCTGCACAGCTCAGCGCAGGCCTCAAGTAGCTTCCTGTGCAAAACCTCCAGCGCCACCTGCAGGCAGAGGCTGGCGACTCTGTGGGTGATGAACTCTGGGGACGGGACAGATGGATGGGGTGAGTTGTGGGGGGCACCCCCTGCAGCTCCAGCTGTGGCCCTTCCCAGCAGGGGGCGCTGTGGGGAGTGGGGCAATAGTGCCGGTGGCGGGGGGTGCTTCCAATCCCGTGGGGGGCGCTGGGGTCGGCTCACCTGCGATGTTCTCCTGGAAAGCAGCAATGAACTCCCGCAAGAGGGCCAGGAACGAGTCCGGGACCTCAAACTCCGACGGCCCCTCGCTCTCGGCTTTGGCCCGTTTCTTGCGTGGGGCGGGGAGCCCTGGAGGGGAAAGACAGAAAGAGCAGGATGAAGGGGAACATCAGGCAGCGAAAGGAGCAATACTGTGAGTCGTTAACCCGCAGAACTCACCACCACTGGATATTCAGAGGGCAGAAACAATGAAAGGCCAGGGATGGGGGATCAGTTCCTCCTTTCTTCCTACACCCCCTTGTGCTGGACCCTCATACCCCTCACGTCTCTGTGGGGCTTCCTGCCACCCCTCTTCTCAGTCTCGAACCACTCACACACACCTCTACACACAACGGGTCCCATCTTACCCTCCCCCTCACAACCTCCCCTTTCCCCCGGGACCCCACTGTCCCCCACAGCTGCTGTACATCTCCCCACTACTGAGTCCCTTGTCCCCTGCCTCATTACAATGTGCCCCCTTTTTTCTCTCCCCACCCCCCAGGTCCTTTCCCCCTCAGCCTCCCATCCTCCGTTTCCTACCTCCTCTTGATTCTTCCCCTGCCCCCCCATCCTCCCTGCCCAGTGCCCCCATCCCGCTGCCCAGTGCCTTCCCCCAGACAACACCCTCAGTGACAGCGTGTGGAGGTGACATCGGCCCCGATCAATACTCACCTGTCCCTGAGAACCCCCGGGCTGCATGAGAGCCAACACGGACCCCCCCCAGTACCTGCAGCAGGGTCCGCACCACGAAGCTGGCGTGGGGGTCCCGGGCGAAGGCCCCCAGCTCCTCCCTCACAGCCCCCCCCAGCTGCAGCACCAGCTCCTCCAGCGCCCCAGCATCCTCCTCTCCCAACAGCCGGGGAGCCCGGAGCAGGGCAGCCTCCAGAACGTGGGCACCACAGGGGTGGCAGGCGGCCTGGCGCAGTGCGGGCAGCAGGGGGCACAGGAGCTGGGCCAGCTGGGCGGGCGAGGCCTCGGGCAGCAGGGCCTGGAGCAGCAGGGAGCCGGAGGGGTCCATGGCCAGGGGCAGCGCGGAGCCCACCGCCTCCTCCAACACGTTGGTGACGAACAGACCTGGGGGAAAAGGGGGAGGGACACAGTGAGACGTGCAGCGCCGTGCACCCCCCAGCAACCCTACTACTCCCCATTATCCCCACACCGCCTCCTCCAGCGCCTTGGTGACAAACAGACGGGAGGGGGGGGGGGGGGGAGGAGAACACAGTGCGACTTACAGCGACCCCACTACCCCTCCGCCACCGTCGCCTCCTCCAACACATTGGTGACGAACAAACCGGGAAGGGGGGGGAGCAAGAGACATACAGCGCCATGCACCCCCCAGCAACCCCACTAGTCCCGCCACCGCCTCCTCCAGCGCCTTGGTGATAAACAGACCTGGGGAGGAGGAAGCACAGAGATGTACAGCACCGTGCACCCCACTACCCCGCCCCGCCGCCGCCTCCTCCGGCACCTTGGTGACAAACAGACCGGGGGTGACAGTGTCTCGACGTACAGCGCCGTGCACCCCGCAGCGGCGTCCCCCCACTCACCCCGCTCGCTGCCCGGCTCCAGCCCGTCACGGAGGCTCTCGGCGGCCCGGCGGAAGTAGCCCGCGGCGTCAGGATCCAGGCGGGGCCGCGCCGCCAGCCCGGGGGGGTCCGACCCGGCCCGCCGCCGCTTGCGCCCATCGCCGCCCCGGGGCGGGTGCGCCATGACCGGTCCTGGAGCGCACGTGGGGCCCGCAGGAGGGGCTCGGCTACCCCGGCATGCCCCGCGCCCAGGTCCCTCCCCCAGCATGCCCCGCCCCTGTCCCAGCATGCCGCGCGCCCAGCCCCGCCCCTATCCCCCATGTCCTATAAGGGGCGGGGGCGGCTCTCTCCTAGGATTGTCAACTTTCTAATGACACAAACCAGAACACCCGGCCCCGCCCCCTGGCTGCCACTTCCCCTAGGCCACGCCTCTGTCCCGCCCCTTTTATGCGGCCCCGCCCACTCACCCCCCCCCCCATCCCTCGATCTCCCCACAACCCTCACTCAATTTCACTGGGCTGGGGCAGGGGTGCGGGCTCTGGGGTAGGGCTGGGGATGAGGGGTTTGGGGTGCAGGAGGGGGCGCTGGGGTGGGGGTCTCTGGGCTGGGGCAGGGGGCTCAGCTGGGGTAGAGAGTTGGGGTGCGGGGGGGTGAGGGCTCCAGCTGGGGGGGGCAGGAATGAGGGGGTTGGGGTTTAGAAGGGGACTCAGGGCTGGGACAGGGCGGGTGTTGGGGGGTGCATGGTGGAGGGAATTTGGGTGCAGGAGGGGGTTATGGGCTGGGGTAGGGGGTAGGGGTGCAGAAGGGGGCTCAGGGCTGGGACAGGGTGGGTGTTGGGGGGTGCGGGGTGGAGGGAATTTGGGTGCAGGAGGGGGTTATGGGCTGGGGTAGGGGGTAGGGGTGCAGAAGGGGGCTCAGGGCTGGGACAGGGTGGGTGTTGGGGGGTGCGGGGTGGAGGGAATTCGGGTGCAGGAGGGGGTTATGGGCTGGGGCAGGGGGATGGCGTGTGGGAGGGGACTCGGCTGGGACAGGGCAGATGTTGGGGGGTGCGGGGTGGAGGGAATTTGGGTGCAGGAGGGGGTTATGGGCTGGGGTAGGGGGTTGGGGTGCAGAAAGGGGCTCAGGGCTGGGACAGGGCAGGTGTTGGGGGGTGCGGGGTGGAGGGAATTTGGGTGCAGGAGGGGGTTATGGGCTGGGGCAGGGGGATGGGGTGTGGGAGGGGATTCAGGGTCCAGGCAACACTTATCGTGGCTCCCGGAAGCAGCTGCGAGGTCCCTGCAGCCCCTAGGATCATGGGCAACCAGGGAGGCTCCACATGCTGCCCTTGTGCCCACAAGCACTGCCCCCATAGCTCCCATTGGTCACGGTTCCCAGCCAATAGGAGCTGTGGAGCCAGCCCTTGGGGCGGGGGCAGCATATGGAGCCTCCCTGGCCACCGGGACCTGACAGCTGCTTTCAGGAGCCACACGGAGCTAGGGCAGGCAGGGAACCTGCCTTAGCCCCAGGCCCCCTTTGGAGCCGCCAGGGTCCCTTTTCGACCAGGTGTTCCGGTTGAAAACCGGATGCCTGGCAACCCCAGCCTCATCCTGGCACAAAGTGCCCCCTTTGGCCCGGCCGAGAGGCGGGGCAGTGCCGGGACCCCTTGGCACAGCGCCCCACCAGGACCCACCCCCTGGTCCGTGGGCCGGGCTTGCCACCCCTGTGCCTTGTGTGGGGCTGGGGTCACACTGTCAAACTCAAATGGCCCAGGTTCGTATCCCCGCAGGGCAGACCCACCGGGGCCATATATCGACTGGCAGATCCCTGCTCCAGCTCCGAGCCCCACAGGGACCACAGCCACGCCCCGTGCCCTGGGGGCACCCCAATGACTCTGGCTTCTGACATCACCCAGCCCTCACTGCATAGGCTGGGCAAAGCTAATGCGTCACATCTACATACCTACCTGGGCCCAACACTGACTGTGGATGAGTGGGTCGGGAGTCGGCATTCCCCGGGGCAGCTGGGGAGGAACCCAGGTGTCCGGGTATGAGAGGATACTGGGGAATGCTGGGCTGGTGCCAACTGGCCAAACTTCCTGGCCGTGCGTGACTCACGATTCCCCTCCCGGCTGGGACGCCAACACCCACCGAAAGCAGCAATTAGGGTGCGTTCGGCCTGAACACTCAGCATGGCTCAGAGTGACAGGGCCGGGCGGGGAGCAGAACCAAGGAGCCCTACCCACCGGGCCCCACTCCCCTCCCCAAGCTGGCATAGAACCCAGGAGTCCTGGCTCTCAGCCCACAGCTCTAACCACTATCCCCACTGCCCTCCCTGAGCTGGGATAGAACCCAGGAGTCCTGGCTCCCAGCCCCCTCTGCTCTAACCACTATCCCCACTCCCCTCCCAGAACTGGGGATAGAACCCAGGAGTCCTGGGCCCTAGTTTCACCCATCCACCAACTAGACCCCATAAAAGTTTTGAAACATCCCCTCCCCCACCCAACATTTATTCAAAACCTGCCCCTTTAAGAGCGAAGCAGCCCCTTTAAGAATGGGGACATTCTCTCCCGCTTGGCGGGCTTTTCTCTATGCTCTGTAGAGGGAAGGCGAGGGATGGTAGAGTCCTAGCTGGTTCTCCCCTCTCTGTGCGCGGTGGTTGGTATTGCCCGCAGGAGCCCTGCGCCGCAGCCCGCGGGCGGTTCCATCTCACGCCTGCCCCCCGCCCGCGCTTTGGTATTGCCCCCTGGGGGGTCTCTGGGTGCAGCCCGTCCGGCCCCCGTGGCCCTCCGCAGGTTGGTATCGCCGCATTGGGAGCCCGGCCAGTTTCCCCGGGAGACACCATTCCATGCCCTGGGCGGGGGGAGGCCTCGGAATCTGAATCAAGGGGGTATGCCTCCGGGTTCAGCGCCCCTGGGGCGGGGCTAAGCAGGCAGGTGCGGGCAGGAGGTGGGGGGCATGCAATGGCCTGCCCCAGTGGCTACTCTGACTCAGTCCCAGAATGCACCTGGGGGCATGATCTGGGGTTGGCATGAGTGGCAGTGTGAACCTACTGGGCCCCCCGGACACCTGGGTCCTTGTGCACACAGTCCCGGGCGCCTGGGTCCCTCCTTGTGCAAGCAGCCCCAGGGGCCCCTTGACGCCTAGGTCCTCCTCGTGCACGCAGCCCCGGATGCCTGGGTCCTCATTGTGTACGCGGTCCGGGCGGGGGCCTGGGGCCTCATCATGCATGCAGCCCCAGTGGGGTCTGGGTCCTCGTCGTGCACGCAGCCCCAGGGGCCCCCGGAGGCCTGGGTGCCCCGAGTCAGGGATGGGCAGTGCGGGGCTGTCTCAATGCTGGATCGGGGATCCCCCCCAACCCTCACTTCTCTCCTTTGGATCCAGTAGGTTCAGAGTCTGGACCCTGATTTCTCGCCTCTGGGCCTCCCCACTGCTGAGTCACCATGGTGAGTGGGGTCCCATCGGCTACCCCAGCCCCCACCCGTTGCCCCCTCAGGGCGTGATCCAAGCCCCCACTCCCCAGTTACTGCCCTGGCGTAACCGGACTTCTCCTTGTACACATAACCCCAGGGATAGTGCATGCCTGGGTTCCTGGCCCCGTGCCCAATAGAGGGGCAGTCCCCTGCAACCTCCCAGGGGATTACTGCTACCCCCCCAGGGGTATCCCTGCCCCCTAGAATTCACCCCATGGGATCTGGTTTCCATATTCAGGGTTGTGGGTGTAATCACGTGGCCCTGACACCTACCCTTGCTCAATCCCATAATGCACCTGGGTGGGAAGCGTGGCATGAAGGTCTGGGGCAGCAGCCCCCCCCCTCCCCATTTACACAGCCCCCTCCCGCCCAGCACGGCCGTCTGAAGGTGAAGACGACGGAGGAGCAGGCCGAGGCCAAGCGCCTGGAGCGGGAAAAAAAGCTACGTCAATACGTAGCCGCCACGACAGCCATCTTTGAGAAGGTGAGATGGGCTGGGGGCATGCCCTGTGCCCCAAAGGCTGGGGGGTGGGGGGATCAGGCTTCCTGCTGACCTTTCACCCCTGACCCTTGCGCTCAGCATGGGTTGCTGGGGTGCAGTTTGACCCTTGACCTTTGTGCTCAGCCGCTGCACATTGACCTTTGACCCCATGGACTTTCCCTCGCTCTGCGTGGTCACGTGTGCTGTAACCTTTGACTCCTTATGCTACACCTTGTGTGGATTGGTTGCACAGTGATCCTCGAACCCTGGCCTTCCCCATCATGGGGGATTGGGGGGCATGCTGACCTTTGAACCTTGACCTTTCTTCCAAAGGGTAGGGTGCATGATGACCTTGGCCCACTGCCCCCTTAGCCTGGATCATTCCTGGTCAGAGTCAACTTTGACCTGACATATTCCTTTCAGGTTTGTGGGGTAGCTCTGACCTTTGACCTTGGCCCATTGATGTTGTTTGTCACCTCAAAACTCTTCCCCCCCAGAGTCATGAGTAGTTAAGGTGCATGGCAACCTTTGACCTCTCCCCTCAGTTGGAGATGGTTGGATGAGTGTGTGACCCTTGGCCCCTGACCATTCCCCTCTGGGCCAGAAGCAGTTGTGTGCTCGGTGGCCTTTGACCTGTATCTAGGATGACCTTTGACCCTGCTGTATTCCCATTTGGTGACTGGAGATAGCTGAGGTTAAAGAATTGGGTCAGTGTTGACCCTTGACCTTGTTCTGGCTCATGAGTGGTCCTGACCTGTTACGCCCTTTGACTCCTGGCCTTTGATCCTTGATCAGAGGCAGATGTGATCAGGTGACCCTTGACCCCTGCCTGTTGGTCAAATGTTGGCATGGGCAGGTAGAATAGTTGACCTCTGACCTCAGCACCTCTGACATTTCACCCCACTGCGGGAGGGACATTGACGTGAATGCTGACCTCTTGATCCTTTGCTGGGCGAGATACGATGTCTCCAGGTCAGGGTCGTGGCATGACCTTTGACCCCCTGACCTTTCCCCTCCCCAGAGGAAGACGGGGCAGCTGGACAAAGAGGCGCTGGAGCTGACCAATCAGATCTTGGGGGTCAACCCCGACTTCGCCACCCTCTGGAACTTCCGCCGGGAGATCATCCTTCGCCTGGAGGGGGAAGGGTGAGGGGGGATGGAGGGGGAGAAGGGTCTGGAGGGGTGGAACAGAAGGTATGGAAGGGGGGTATAGAGGATGAAGGGGGGGGCTGGAGGTGGGGGGGAAGGTGAGGGGGGAAAGGGGGGTAGTTCGGGGGTCGCAGGGAACCTGGAAGAGGGGGAGTCTCGGGGTCCATATGGGAGTGAGTGTGGTTTGGGGGGTCCCTGTCTCTGACCCTCCCAGTGGCAGGTCCCTGGGGGAATCCCCGGCTCTGACCCACCCCCCATGGCAGGTCCCCGGAGGAGATGCAGTCGCTGTGCCGCGGGGAGCTCTCGTTCCTGGAGTCCTGCCTGCGGGTGAACCCCAAGTCGTACGGGACGTGGCACCACCGCTGCTGGGTGATGGGGCACGTCCCCCACCCCGACTGGACCCGTGAGCTGGAGCTGTGCGCCAAGTTCCTGGAGAGCGATGAGCGCAACTGTGAGCTGGGCCCCGGACCCCCGAAATCCCCGACTCCGGATCCCCACCAAATCCCCTCGCCCGCGATCCCGCCCCAAAAAAACCCGACCTCTGACCCTGGATCCCCCTGACCTCTAACCGCAGATCCATCCCGGGTCCGCCCCCGACCTCTGACCCTGGGTCCGACCTCTGACCCCGGATCCATCCCCCAGAACCCCTTGCCCTGACCGCAGATCCACTTCTGACCTCTGACCCCGGATCCACCCTGCTGCCCTGACCCTGGATCAACCCCATATCCCGTTGCCCTCACCCCAGATCCACTCCGACCTTTGTCTCCAGATCCACCCTCTGAAAACCCCCAGACCTCTGACCCCGGATCCACCCTGAACCCTACTGCCCTGGCCAACCCCAGATCCACCCCCGAGCCCCGCTGCTCTGACCCCAGATCCGCCTCCGAACCTCACTGTCCTGACCTCTAACCCTGGATCCACCCCCGAACCCTCCCTTACCTGACCCCAGATCCACCCTCTGACCCCAGATCCACTCCCAAACCCCTGACCCCAGATCAATCCCCAAACCTTGTTGCCTTTACCTCTAACCCTGGACCCACCCTGAACCCCCAGAATCCTGCTGCCCCACCTCTGACTTCTAGCCCCACCTGTGACCCCCAAGCCCCGATCCCTAGCATCGCCTTAGCTCACGCCTGCGGGTGCTGGGGTTGAGTGAGGCATGTGATTCTATGATTCTATTCTGGGTGGGGGCGTGGGGCAGCGGGGATTTGGTCTCTGACCTCCCGCTCTCTGATACCCCCACAGTTCACTGCTGGGATTACCGGCGCTTCGTGGTGCAGCGCGCCCAGGTGCCGGCCGCGGACGAGCTGCGCTTCACCGACCGCCTCATCACCCGCAACTTCTCCAACTACTCGTCCTGGCACTACCGCAGCCGCCTGCTGCCCCAGCTGCACCCCGACCCCCAGCAGCTGGGCCGCCCTACCGAGGCCGTGCTGCTCAAAGGTCAGGGCGGGGGCTGGGAGCCAGGACTCCTGGGTTCTCTCCCCGGCTCGGGGCAGGGCCTGGGAGTCAGGACTCCTGCATTCTCTTCTGGCTCGGGGAGGGGAGGGGAGTCTAGTGGTTAGTGCAGCTGAGGCTGGGAGCCAGAACTCCTGGTTCTCTCCCAGCTCGGGGAGGGGAGGGGAGTCTAGTGGTTAGTGCAGCTGAGGCTGGGAGCCAGAACTCCTGGTTCTCTCCCAGCTCGGGGAGGGGAGGGGAGTCTAGTGGTTGGGGAGGGGGGCGGGCTGGGAGCCAGAACTCCTGGGTTCTCTCCTGGCTCTGGGAGGGGAGTGGGGCTAGTGGTTAGAGCAGCGGGCTGGGAGCCAGAACTCCTGGGTTCTCTCCTGGCTCTGGGAGGGGAGTGGGGCTAGTGGGTAGAGTGAGCAGGCTGGGAGCCAGGACTCCTGGGTTCCTTGCCAGCCAGTGGCCCAGCCCAGGGGTGGAGTCATTCCTGGCTAAGGCCCCCACCTGCTCAGAGAGATCCCTGAGCCGCTGCCCTGCCCTGAACTTGGCGGAGATGCCATTCCTGGAAGCTTGACCCAGTTGGGACATCGCTGACAGGTTCCGCATGCCAGAGGAGGCACCGGCCCCACCCGGCTCCCTGCTGGGCTTGGAACCAGTTCCCCAGCCAAGCGCCGCCGGCCTCAGAGACAGGGACAGCACCTGGAACCTGCCCTGGGGCGACTGCCTCAGACAGCTCACAGGGAGGCCAAGAGAGCATCCTAGGGCTGGATTGGGGCCAGCACCCTCTAGAGGGGACAGGCCCCGTGTCCCATTCTGTGCCCCCCGGAGCCAACCAGTCCCTGCCCTGGGCCCGAATCGGGGCTGGTGCCCCCTAGAGGAGAAAGGCCCCGCACCCTGTCCCCACCTTGCTTTCTTCTCTTCCCTGCCAGAGCTGGAGCTGGTGCAAAACGCTTTCTTCACCGACCCCAATGACCAGAGTGCCTGGTTCTACCATCGCTGGCTGCTGGGCAGAGGTAGGCGCCTCCCTGCTGCCGTGTGACAGAACGGTACCCGAGCATTGGAGGGGGCAGGGACACAGCCCATAATTCCCGGGCGCTCTTTGGCGAGCCGAGGGTTGGGTGATGCTGCCGGAGTACTTGAGAGATCCCATCTGGAGTATCATCCGGGGTACCTGGCTGTAGAGACCAACTCTGGACTATACTCCACTGGTACCCAAGTACCGTGAGCAACAATAGCAGTCTGGGGTATTGCCCAGTGGTACCTCACACTGTGGGCACAGCCCCCAACTACGCACCAGTGGTGCCCAATTACTGCGTGCTGGAGGATAACGCCCCCCTGGAGTATAGTCCACTGGTGCCCGAGTATTCTTTTGTGCTAGGTCTCTCCCTGCAGTATGATTGCATGATACCTGAGTACTGCATGGGGCAAGGAAGCCATATCCCTTAGGGTATGGGCCAGCAATACACAATTACTGTTTAGCGAGGAGAGAGTATTGTCTGATGATAGGAGATCCACTAGGCTGTACTCAGTATGGTACCTGAGCATACTATCCTGTGGTATACATCTCCTAGTGTTACCCAGGTACTGGGTGCCTTGGGGTAATACCACCCGGGGGTATAGTACAGCAGTACTCAAGTCGTTTGTAATATACTAAATTCCTCACTGGATTACAATCCGCTAATACCCGAGTATTGTATGGGGTAAGGAAATATTCTTGTGAAGGGTAGACCGCTGATACTCAAGTACTGCTTAATGAGGGAGAATTGTCCCATGGTACCTGAGTACTTGGGAAACCCCTCCCTGGTGTATAGTCCAGTGGTATCCAGGTACAGTAACTCCTCACTTAAAGAAGCGACAAAGGGTCCTGTGGCACCTTATAGACTAACAGACGTATTGGAGCATAAGCTTTCGTCCCGGTTAATGTTGTTACGTCGCTGATCTATTAGTGAACATGCTCGTCTGAAGTTGTACAATGCTCCCTTATAACCTTGTTTGGCAGCTGCCTGCTTTGTCCACCGCTTGTTGGAGCTGGTGGGGGCTTGGAACCAGGGTGGGCTGGCAGCCCCCCTATCAGCTCCCCGCTCCCCTAAGTTCCCTGTGCCGCAGCCCCCCAGCAGGCTATCAATTGCCGGCAGTTCAGCTGTCCCTCCCTCCATGGCCATGTGCTGCTCCTGCCCTCTGCCTTGAAGCTGCTCCCCGGAGCCTCCTGCTTGCTGTGCGCGGAGGCGGGGGGGGAAGAGGGGTGCCAATGTCAGGGTGTCCCCCTCCCCCACACTCCTGCCCCCCCCACTCCTGTACCCCATCACGACAAGGGAGGGGAAAACAGAACAGGGCTCAGCAGGGAGGGAGCTTGCTGGCAGCAGCTGCTGTCTCAACTTACTGATCTACTTAAAAAGGCAATGTACTTAGAGTGGGGTCAGCGTACTTAAAGGGGCAATGTGCATCTCTCTCTTACACACGGTGTGTGTCTCTGTCTCTCTCTGCCATGCTGTCTCCCCTCCCTCCATCCCTGCTGCCTTGTAGCGTGTGAGGCTACATTAACAACAACGGGTTAACCCTTGAGGGCTCAGCCGAGTGCTAATTCATCATTAGCAGTAAGGCATCCCCTGGGAAATATCCCACCCTCGGACTCCACCACCTCAACCCTGAAACCTAACCCCCGCTATTTACATTAGTTCTTATGGGGAAATTGGGTTCGCTTAACATCGTTTCGCTTAAAGTCGCATTTTTCAGGAACCGAACTACAGCATTAAGCGAGGAGTTACTGTATAGTAGAGTGTTACTCCACAGTCCAGGGCTGATACACTGCATTGATACCCCACTACTTTGTGCAGGACAGTAATACCAGCCTGGGGGATAATGCAGCTATTACCCAAGTAGTGTATGAAATCTGCTATGTCCCCAGAGTTCAGTGAGATCCCGGAGTACTATGTAGTATCACCACAGAGTGTAGGGGAGTATTCCCTGTGATGTATTTGAATACTGCTTGGTATGGCAGGGCTGCTTCCTCAAAACGCCCCTTCGTGTTATCTGAGTACTGTGTGGTACTAGTTTTACTCAAGTGCTGAGTAATATTGCTCCAGAGTTTCCTCTAGTGGTACTCAAGTACGGCTTGATCCATGGAAATGTCTCCTGATGGTACCTGAGTACTGTTTAGTACTGGCGAGCAACGTCACTGCAGGGTGTTGTCCGTGTGCACCCAAGTGCTGTGTGATGCATGCAGATTCCTCCCCCGAAGTATACCCCGTTGGTACCCGAGTAACCCTATAGCACTGGTGACACTGTAACAGCGAGTTATTCCAGGGCATTGTGCAATGATACTGGAGTATTATATGAATCTTTGAGATCCCCCTGAGCATACCCTATAGTGCCCCACTGTCCATATAGCACGGAGGATACTCAAGTTCTCAGTAGCGTTACTGCAGGGAATTGGCCAATGGCACTAGAGTCCTATGCAAAGCATAACATGATCCGATGATACCACGTGATGCATGGGGATCCCCCCCACCCAAGCATACCCTGAAAGTACCTGAGTACCGCACAGCACTGAGTAATATTACTACAGGATTTGGTCTCATGACACTGACCCCCCCCCGCCCCTCCCCATAGCTGAACCGGAGCTGACCATCCTGTGTGTCTACGTGAGCCGAGAGGACTCCTCGCTGGCGGTGGTTTTCTCCCAGCCTGTGGTGGTGAGTACCCGCGAGCCAGGGCGAAGGGAGGCAGTGCTAACCCGGGGCTCACGAGCGTCTCCTCCGGCAGGTAACGCCAGGATCCTGCGACCTGCTGCTCTTCGCAGACGAGGCCCTCCTGGCGGTGAATTGGCGCACACCCGACGGGAGAAACCGCCCCGACCTCATGTGGGTATCCTCCCGGACGCCTGGGTTCTCACCCACTCAGGGAGGGGAGTGGAGTCTAGTGGATTAGAGCAGGAGGATGATGGCTGGGAGCCTGGACTCCTGGGTTCTCTGGAAGGGGAGTGAGGTCTAGGGGTTGTGGGTGGGGGGGAGCCAGGACTCCTGGGTTCTCTGGAAGGGGAGTGAGGTCTAGGGGTTGTGGGTGGGGGGGAGCCAGGACTCCTGGGTTCTCTGGGGGGAGAGTGGGGTCTAGGGATTAGAGTAGTGGGGGCTGAGAGCCAGGACTCCTGGGTTCTCCGGGAGGGGAGTGAAGTCTACTAGCTAGAACCTTTTTCCTTGACTCCCCACCCCACCCAGCTGTGTGACCTGCCGGCCTCAGCCCTCAACGAGCACTGGCCCCAGCACACCTTCCGGGTGCAGTGGGCGGGCGGGGAGTCCCAGAAGGAGTGTGTCCTCTTCAAAGGTAACCAGACACCCCCCAACACGAACACCACTCCCGAAAATCCTCCCCCCCGCCCCTGACGCTCTGCCTCTGACCCCCAGGCCGCAGCGACAGCTGGTGCCGGGACTCCGTCACCGAGGAGCAGGTGTTCAGGTAGGAGACCCCACCCTGAGTCATCTGCCTCAGAGAGACCCCGCCCTCTGAAGGGATGTCCCGCCCACTCCCCCAGAAGCTCCTCCCCTTGCAGAGTAGCCCCTTTCCCTAATGCGCATGTTCTAAACAGGCCCCGCCTACTCAGAATGGCCCTGCGTCCACTCTATGCAAGTAGCCCCGCCTCCCCAGTGTGTTCCAGACAGGCTCCGCCCCTACAGAGCAGCTCTATCCCTTTCCATTCAAGACTAGCACCGCCTCTCAGTTAAACCACACCTTCTGATTGTGTGTAGGTGGATAGGCTCCTCCCCCATGGGCATTGCCACGCCCCCTTTCAGTGCCTGTTTCACACTAGCCCCCATCCCTTGAGTATCTTTAATAAAACAGCCCCCCAGGTGTGTAGTCAGAGCTAGCTCCACTTCCCCCGTTTGAGTGCAGCGCAGGCTCACCCCCCAGGATGGGCCCCGCCCCCACCCATCTCAGGTGCTGGCCGGCCCTCTAACCTCCCCCCTGCCCACCCAGGTGCGAGCTCTCCGTGGAGAAGTCGACCGTGCTGCAGTCGGAACTGGAGTCCTGTAAGGAGCTGCAGGCCCTGGAGCCGGAGAACAAGTGTAGGTACCTCCCGGACGCCTGGGTTCGCTCCCGGCTCTGGGAGGAGAGAGGGGTCTGGTGGTTAGAGCAGGGGGGGCTGGGCATCAGGACTCCTGGGTTCTATTCTTGGCTCTGGGAGGAGAGTGGGGGCTAGTGGTTAGAGCGAGGGGGGCTGGGCTCAGGACTTCTGGGTTCTCTGTCTCCGCAGGGTGTCTCCTCACCATCATCCTTCTCATGCGGGCCCTGGACCCCCTGGTGTACGAACGTGAGACCCTCAGCTACTTCGACACCCTGAAGGTGAGGGGCGGGGGGAGGGGAAGGGAGATCCTTGGGGGAGGGGGGCTCGGAGCTGCTCTTCCCATCTCCTCCCACTCCGTCTCTCTGCCCCCCCTCAGGCTGCTGACCCCATGCGCTCGGCCTATCTGGACGACCTGCGCAGCAGATTCCTCGTGGAGAACAGCATCCTGCGGATGGAGTACGCCGAGGCCAGGGTGGTGGACCTGTCCGGCCGGGTACGGGCCGGAGGCGGGGTCAAGAGAGGAGTAGTGGGCGGAGCTGAGAACAGGGAGAGGCAGTGGGTGAAGCTAGAGGATTGATGCAGGCGTGAGCACTAATGGGTGAGGCCAAGTGGGAAGTGGGCGGGACTACAGGGGGCAGAGGGCGTGGCTAATACAAGAGGGGAGGCAGGAGGTGGAGCTAGGGGAGGAGTAGAAGCAGGGGATGGGTGGAGCTAGGAGAACAGGGTGGGGCCAGAAAGGCAGGGGGTGGAGCCAGAAGGCTGAATGTGCAGGAGGGGACAGCAGGGGTGGAGCCAGATGAGGTGGAGGAATGGTGGGCGGGGCCATATAGGTGGGGCGGGGCTGAGGAGCAGAGACCCCCTCCCTCCAGCTCTCTCTGCCCCCCCCCAGGGCCTGACCGTCCTCTGCCACCTGGAGCAGCTGCCGCTCGTCACCCACCTGAACCTGGCAGGGAACCGGCTGCGCCGCCTCCCTCCCGCCCTGGCCATGCTGCGCTGCCTCGAGGTGAGAAATCCCGGAGCGGGGAGGGACCCAGGCGTCCGGGCGCCCAACCCCTCCCCCGGTCTAACCCCTAGCCCCACCCCCGGAGCCACGAGGGCCCCAGCCCCCCTACCCCAGTCTCACTGCTAGCCCCCCTCCCCCCCCATGGCCCGGGAGCAGGTGGAGGGACCCAGGCGTCCGGGCCAGGGGCAGCCCGTGTCACTGACTCTCTGTCCCCAGGTGCTGGAGCTGGATGGGAACCAGATCGAGACCCTGGAGGGGCTGCCCCCCCTCCCCCGCCTGGAGGAGCTCTCAGCCTGCAACAACTGTATCCTCCAGCCCCCCCTGCATGGGGCAGGGAGCCCCTCACGGGCGGCGGGGGAAGGGGGGTGGGGGTGGGGCAGAGGCGGTGGGGGATGGGAGAGGGGCCGGGGAGTTGGGCACAACTAGCCATTGCACCCTCCTTGACTCTGCTGCTCCTCCCCACCCCCAGGCATCCAGCGACCTTTCGACCTCCGACCTTTGGCCTCCTTCCCCAGGCTCCGCCTCCTGGCCCTGCAGGGGAACCCCCTGGACGGCCTCCCCGACGCCCAATCCGATCTGGCCATGCTGCTGCCCCGCGTGGAGATCGCCCTCGCCTGATTGGCTGGGAGAGGCTGGCCCCGCCCCTTCCCGTCCCCTGCCTGCCAATAATTTATTGGACCTGGGAAATAAAAGGTTAAAAACGTCCTGGTATGAATTGAGTCATTGGGTGACCCGCAGCCCCCCGCTAGCCCAGCCCTGCCGGTGGCCCTCGCTCCTGACCCCCAGCCCCCCGCTAGCCCAGCCCTGCCGGTGGCCCTCGCTCCTGACCCCCAGCCCCCCGCTAGCCCAGCCCCCCCCCCCCCCGTCGGTGCCCCACACTCCTGACCCACAGTCCCCGCTAGCCCAGCCCTGCCCCCTCCCCACAGCTCTGCCAGTGCCCCACATTCCTGACCCCACAGCCCCCACTAGCCCTGCCCCCCAGCCCTGCCGATGCCCCTCCCGACCCGCAGCCCCCGCTAGACCAGCCCTGCCCCCTCCCCACAACCCTGCCGGTGCCCCTCACTCCTGACCCACAGCCCTCACTAGCCCTGCCCCCCAGCCCTGCCGATGCCCCTCACTCCTGCCCCCCAGCCCTGCCGATGCCCCTCCCGACCCGCAGCCCCCGCTAGCCCAGCCCCAGGCTGCCGGCCCGCTCCCTGGGCAGAAGGAATTTGCTCTGACATCACCCCTCTGTGGGGCGGGGCCCCGCCTGTTACACCGAATTCCTCGCACTTGTTGCTCCGTGGTGCCGCTGCAGCCCAGCGGAAGCCGCGACGTCCGCCGCTCGCCCGCGGTTGCTTCATGGTCTTCATGGGAACGGTGACACCCCGACACGCAACTGGAGCTACCGCAGGGGTTACAACATCCCGGGCGTTTCCTGGCACATCAGGCCTTGAGTGATATGGGGCAGCACCCGGCCAGCCCCGCCCGGGGATCCTCCCCCTCCGCTCCCCAGCCCCATGGTGCCAGGAACCCTGGATGGGAGCCAGGTTCAATTGGGAGACACTTTACAGCCTCCTCCCAAATTCCTGACTGGGTGCGGGGGGGAGCCCAGGGCTGGGCAAGCCGGGGGGTTATGAGTGGGGAGTGAGGGGCACCGGCTGGGCTAACGGGGGTGCAGGTTGGAAGTGAGGGGCACTGGCGGAGGAGGCCCCGTGTCCTATTTTCTGCCCCCCTAAGCCAGCCAGGCCCTGGCTATGAGCCAGTTGTCGTCCCCCGCCACAGCAGGAGAATCCCTGGGCTCCATGGGGCAGGTTGGGCTGGTTTTGTCTGTTCCGGCGTTGGCCCAACTGCGCCAGGGACGGGGGCATTTGGAACCCTAATGAGCATCTCTGGGGCTTGTGGTGGGAGGGGCAGGCTGGGGGGGTTCTGGGAGGGGGAGATGCCCCAGTGCCCCCCAAGCCCCTCTGCCGCCAGCTGGTACAATTTCCCCCTCCCCGCCCCCAGCCTCACTTTCTTCCCACGGCCTGTCCCCATCAGCTCCTGGGGTTAGCACGGCCCGGATGCCTGGGTTCTGTCCCTGCTCTGGAGGGAGGGAGGTCCAGGGGTTAGAGCAGGGAGCCTGGCAGCCGGGACTCCTGGGTTCTCTCCCAGCTGTCTCTTGGCAATGTGAGGAATGGTGGCTGGAGGCAGGAGATGCTGCCTCAGGGAGCCGGTTACAGCAGGGAAGCCAAGGGCGGCGGGGTCCCCCCAGGTGTCATGGACTGGGGGGCTCCCCACAGCACAGCCTCTGCGGAGCAGAGGGCGGGGGGCAGGGGATGGAGCTGATGAGAGGCAGCAAGGGAGTGGGGTGAATGTACAGAGGGGGCGTATGGGGCTAGATTAGCTGGGGTGTGTAAGGGGACAGGGGGAGGTGGGGCTGTGTAGGGGGGTGTCTCTGGGGAGCGGTGTGGGGTAGGTAGGGGGTGGGGATGGACAGGAGGTGCAGGGTAGGTAGGGGGTGTCTCTGTGGAGGGGTGTGGGGTAGGTAGGGGGTGTCTCTGGGGAGGGGTGTGGGGTAGGTAGGGGGTGGGGATGGACAGGAGGTGCGGGCTAGGTAGGGGGTGTCTCTGGGGAGGGGTGTGGGGTAGGTAGGGGTTGGGGATGGACAGCAGGTGTGGGGTAGGTAGGGGGTGTCTGGGGAGGGGTGTGGGGTAGGTAGGGGTTGGGGATGGACAGCAGGTGTGGGGTAGGTAGGGGGTGTCTGGGGAGGGGTGTGGGGTAGGTAGGGGGTGGGGATGGACAGCAGGTGCGGGGTAGGTAGGGGGTGTCTGGGGAGGGGTGTGGGGTAGGTAGGGGGTGGGGATGGACAGGAGGTGCGGGGTAGGTAGGGGGTGTCTCTGGGGAGGGGTGTGGGGTAGGTAGGGGGTGGGGATGGACAGGAGGTGCAGGGTAGGTAGGGGGTGTCTCTGGGGAGGGGTGTGAGGTAGGTAGGGGGTGGGGATGGACAGGAGGTGCAGGGTAGGTAGGGGGTGTCTCTGGGGAGGGGTGTGGGGTAGGTAGGGGGTGGGGATGGACAGGAGGTGCAGGGTAGGTAGGGGGTGTCTCTGTGGAGGGGTGTGGGGTAGGTAGGGGGTGGGGATGGACAGGAGGTGTGGGGTAGGTAGGGGGTGGGGATGGACAGGAGGTGCAGGGTAGGTAGGGGGTGTCTCTGGGGAGGGGTGTGGGGTAGGTAGGGGGTGGGGATGGACAGCAGGTGCAGGGTAGGTAGGGGGTGTCTCTGGGGAGGGTGTGGGGTAGGGAGGGGGTGGGGATGGACAGGAGGTGCAGGGTAGGTAGGGGGTGTCTCTGGGGAGGGGTGTGGGGTAGGGAGGGGGTGGGGATGGACAGGAGGTGCAGGGTAGGTAGGGGGTGTCTCTGGGGAGGGGTGTGGGGTAGGGAGGGGGTGGGGATGGACAGGAGGTGCAGGGTAGGTAGGGGGTGTCTCTGGGGAGGGGTGTGGGGTAGGGAGGGGGTGGGGATGGACAGGAGGTGCAGGGTAGGTAGGGGGTGTCTCTGGGGAGGGGTGTGGGGTAGGGAGGGGGTGGGGATGGACAGGAGGTGCAGGGTAGGTAGGGGGTGTCTCTGGGGAGGGGTGTGGGGTAGGGAGGGGGTGGGGATGGACAGGAGGTGCAGGGTAGGTAGGGGGTGTCTCTGGGGAGGGGTGTGGGGTAGGGAGGGGGTGGGGATGGACAGGAAGTGCAGGGTAGGTAGGGGGTGTCTCTGGGGAGGGGTGTGGGGTAGGTAGGGGGTGGGGATGGACAGCAGGTGCAGGGTAGGTAGGGGGTGTCTCTGGGGAGGGGTGTGGGGTAGGTAGGGGATGGGGATGGACAGCAGGTGCGGGGTAGGTAGGGGGTGTCTCTGGGGAGGGGTGTGGGGTAGGGAGGGGGTGGGGATGGACAGGAGGTGCAGGGTAGGTAGGGGGTGTCTCTGGGGAGGGGTGTGGGGTAGGGAGGGGGTGGGGATGGACAGGAGGTGCAGGGTAGGTAGGGGGTGTCTCTGAGGAGGGGTGTGGGGTAGGGAGGGGGTGGGGATGGACAGGAGGTGCAGGGTAGGTAGGGGGTGTCTCTGGGGAGGGGTGTGGGGTAGGGAGGGGGTGGGGATGGACAGGAGGTGCAGGGTAGGTAGGGGGTATCTCTGGGGAGGGGGGATGGAGGGAGAGGGGTGTCTGGGGGCATGGACAGGGAGGGGGGATGGATAGACTGGGGGGGGGGGTTCCCTGGGGCCCTGCCAGAGGAAGCGCCTGGGGGCAGCTGAGGTCACCTGGCTCCTCCCCGCTCTTCCCCCCCGGGTGACTCGCGGGTCGCTGGGTGCGGACCCTCCCTGACCACGCCCCCGCCCCCCGCAGGCCCCGCCCCCGGCTCCTCCCCCCGCCCACCCGAGCTCCCAGCTCCGGAGCGCAGCGCCTGGCCCCAGAGCGCAGCGAGCGAGCGCCCGGCCAGTGAGTGCGGGCCCCGGGGCTGGGGGTTTGGGGGGCTGGGGGGAGGAAGTGCTGGGGTGTTGGGGGAAGAGGTGATGGGACTTTAGGGAGCTGAGGGGAAAGGTGCTGGGAAGTTTGGGGGGCTGGGGGACGAGGTGCTGGGGATTGGGGGGGGGCTGGGGAGATTGGGGTGCTGGGGGAAGAGGTGCTGGGATATTGGGGATGTTGGGAGAAGAGGTGCTGGGGATTTGGGGGGCTGTGGAGTTTGGGGGCTGGGGGAAGAGGTGCTGGGATATTGGGGGTGTTGGGAGAAGAGGTGCTGGGGATTTGGGGGGGTGGGGAGTTTGGTGGCTGGGGGACAAGGTGCTGGGATAATGGGGATGTTGGGGGAAGAGGGACTCGGGATTTGGGGGCTGTGGAGTTTGGGGGCTGGGGGAGGAGGTATTGGGGTGTTGGGGGACAAGGTGCTGGGGATTTGGGGCGCTGGGGGAAGAGGTGCTGGGATATTGGGGGCTGGGGGAAGAGCTGCTGGGGATTGGGGGGCTGGGGAATTTGGGGGGCTGGGGGAAGAGGTGCTGGAATATTGGGGGTGTTGGGGGAAGAGGTTCCGGGGATTTGTGGGGGCTGGGGAGTTTGGGGGCTGGGGGACGAAGTGCTGGGGATGTTGGGGGGCTGGGGAAGGAATGGGGCGGAGTTTGGATGCTTGGGGGCTGGGGGAGCTGGGCGCTTTGGGGTGATGGGGTTCTGGGGTGCTTAGCCTGGGTGCGGGTTGGGCCCTGGCAGATTCTATGGGTCCCGTCCCCAGAGCCCTGGTCCTCAGTCACTAAGGGGAGGGGAGGGGTGTGCAGTGCCCTAGAGGGAATTCGAGCAGGGGGGTGGTGGGTGTCAGGACTCCTGGGTTCTATCTCCAGCTCTGGGAGGGGAGGGGGACTAGTGGCTAGATGGGGGGGCAGGACTCCTGAGTTCTCTGTCATGCTCGGGGAGGGGAGGGCAGGTCGGGCTAGTGGTTAGAGCGAGATGGGTGGCCAGGACTCCTGGGTTCCGCAGGCACTGTCAAATTCCTTGATTCTCTGTTAAATTTCCACTCCATGAGTAGGTGGGACTGGAGGCCCCCCCCCCCCCCCGCCACCATGACATTACCGGGGCCTGCTCCCCTTGGGCGCGGTGGGGTTCCTGGGGCAGAGGGTAACCCCTTCTGACCCCTCTGTCCCTACCCCACCCTGCGCTCCCATTGGCTTCCCTGGGGCCCGGCTACGCCCCGATGTCACAGCCCCCCCAGTGCCCAACCCGTGTACTGCAGCCTGGCCGGCTCTGGGCTCTCCTCGCACCCGGCTCCACTGCCGCGCCTGCCCCCCTGTCTCCCTCAGGGCCCCCCCGAACTCCCTCAGGGCCACCCCGACGTCACTTCCCCGGCTGTCCGTCCATCTCCATGCCCGTCCCTCCATCCGTCCATTCCCGCCACGGCCCTGCCTGTCCCTCCATCTGTCCCTCCATCCATCCCCCCACCAGCCCTGTCTGTCCATCCATCCATCCATCCCCATAGACACCCCTCTGTCCATCCATCTCCCCCACAGCCCTCCGTCCCTCCAATCCACACAACCCCACCAGCCCTGTCTGTCTGTCCGTCCGTCCATCCATCTCCATGCACGTCTCTCCGTCCATCCACCCCCACAGCCCTGTCGGTCCATCCATCCCCATACACACCCCGTCTGTCTGTCCATCCTCATGCACGTCCCTCTTTGTGTTCATCCACCCATCCATCCATTGCCATCCAAACCCTTATGTCTGTCTGTCCATCCACCCCCATGCACCCCACCTCACTGTCTGCCTGTCCATCCCACCACCCCATCTAGCTGTCCATCTATCTAGTCCTCACACACACCTGTCTGTCCATCCGTCCGTGCCTCTGTCTGCCCCCCCCCCCCCGTCCATCCATCCATCCCTCCCCATGCCCCGCTCCCCCACTGGTGTGTTCCCAGCCTTGGCCTCTCCCAGCAGCTGTTCACATCTGGACTCTCTCCAGCTGGGGCCAGGGGCAGGGTGGGCGCCAGGGGATGGAAAATGATACTTGGCTCCAGGAACCGTCCTCCCCCTCCCAAAGGCCAGGCCAGCACCCAGTTCCGCACGCCCCGCTCAGGATGCCTGGGTTCTCTGCATGAGGAGTGCGGTCTAGCGGTTAGAGCAGGGCTGGAGGTGGGGGAGCCAGGACTCCTGTGTTCCCTCCCCTGCTCAGGCTGGGCATCTGACGCAGAACCAGGGTGAAGCATCTCTGACCTAGTTCCTCACTGTCCCGAGGCCGATTTCCCCATCGCTCGGTTCCTGTTGCCCGCCTGGCAGGCAGCCCTCCCCCTGACACATGTCAGGAAGTGATGCGCCCGGTGCTGAAATGCAGACACCTCTGGGGTGGGGCACGGCTGGGGAACAGCCACATATAACAGTGCCGGGGAATTGCGTTCACTGCTTGTCTCTCTCCCACCCCAGGCAGGATGCCGGAGCCCGATACCCGGATGGATGTGGGGAGGTGGGCGAGTGCCAGCTACAGGGTGCGCCAGCCTGGCCCCCCCAGTCCACCACCCGAAAGGAGGAAGCGATCCTTCTTCAGCAAATTCTGCAGTTGCTGCAAATGCTGCGCGGGGCCCAGGGACGACACGGACTGGGGGCCAGCGCCGGGGGAGGTGCCGGGGGCCCGGCCGGCCCAGCCAGTGATCCGGGGTGAGGGGGGTTCCCCGGGGGTGGGAGGGGACCCCCATGCTGAACCAGTGCTGGGCTTGATCCAGGCACCGCTGCAAGGAAGCTTGCAGCCCCCAGAGCAGGGGGTCCCCCGGGTGGGTGTTGGGGGCAGCAGGGAGTGGAGGAGAAACTGGATGCTACTCCCCAGTGGAGTCCACCCGGGGACCCCCCATGTCCCCTCATGGCACCCCAATTCCCCACTGGGACGCCTGGCCTCTGAGTGGGACCCCCTACTCCCCTCCCCCCCAGACCACCCTACCCCACTCTGATCCCCAGCCACAGAGTCCCCCTTACCCCCAGCACCCCTCCTGCTGACCCTCCCCCCTCCAGCTTCCAGGCATCTGGCCCCGGCCCCACTGACCCCCTGCCCCACCCCCCACTGCCACTGGGGTTCTCGCTGCATGTTGAGTGGTCCCCATTCTGGATCAGGGGTGTCCCCTGCCCCTCCGCCCTCTGGAGTTCCCCTTTCTAGGTCTGGGGAATCCCCTGCTGACCCCTGCCCCTCCCCCACTGGGGTTCCCCTTTCTGGGTCTGGGGGATCCCCTGCCCCTCCACCTTCTGGAGTTCCCCCTTAAGGGTCTTGGGGGTCCCCTGCTGCCCCCTGCCCCTCCCCCCACTAGGCTTCCCCTTTCTGGGCCTGGGGGGACCCTGCCCCCCCCCCCCCCCCCCGCTGACCGGCGTCCTGTCCCGCAGAGGGGATGCTGGTGGTGAGCAGGGTGGACCTGATGGGGCAGCGCTCGGGGGCGACGCGCCGAGCCCACCACACGGACGAGTTCGAGTACGACGAGCTGATCGTGCGCCGGGGGCAGCCCTTCGACATCCGCCTGCAGCTACGGCAGCCCTACGACCCCGAGCTGCACCGGGTCTGCCTGGAGCTGCTCGTCGGTGAGAGCCCCCCTGGGGTCCCCCCACTGCCTCTCCCCCCCAGCACCCCCTGCCCCCACCCCCCGCTGCTCCCCCTACGACCCCGAGCTGCACCGGGTCTGCCTGGAGCTGCTCGTCGGTGAGAGCCCCCCTGGGGTCCCCCCACTGCCTCTCCCCTCCCGCTGCTCCCCAGCACCCCCTGCTCACCAGCACCCCCTGCTCCCCCCCACTGCTCCCCCTACGACCCCGAGCTGCACCGGGTCTGCCTGGAGCTGCTCGTCGGTGAGAGCCCCCCTGGGGTCCCCCCACTGCCTCTCCCCTCCCGCTGCTCCCCAGCACCCACTGCCCCCACCCCCCACTGCTCCCCAGCACCCCCTGCTCCCCCCCGCTGCTCCCCAGCACCCCCTGCTCCCCCCCACTGCTCCCCCTACGACCCCGAGCTGCACCGGGTCTGCCTGGAGCTGCTCGTCGGTGAGAGCCCCCCTGGGGTCCCCCACTGCCTCTCCCCCCCAGCACCCCCTGCCCCCCCTACGACCCCGAGCTGCACCGGGTCTGCCTGGAGCTGCTCGTCGGTGAGAGCCCCCCTGGGGTCCCCCCACTGCCTCTCCCCTCCCGCTGCTCCCCCCCCCTGCTCCCCCTACGACCCCGAGCTGCACCGGGTCTGCCTGGAGCTGCTCGTCGGTGAGAGCCCCCCTGGGGTCCCCCCACTGCCTCTCCCCCCCAGCACCCCCCCCTGCTCCCCCTACGACCCCGAGCTGCACCGGGTCTGCCTGGAGCTGCTCGTCGGTGAGAGCCCCCCCCAGGTCCCCCCACTGCCTCTCCCCCCCAGCACCCCCTGCCCCCACCCCCCACTGCCTCTCCCCTCCCGCTGCTCCCCAGCACGCCCTGCTCTCCCCCCCTGCTCCCCCTACGACCCCGAGCTGCACCGGGTCTGCCTGGAGCTGCTCATCGGTGAGAGCCCCCCTGGGGTCCCCCCACTGCCTCTCCCCCCCAGCACCCCCTGCCCCCACCCCCCGCTGCTCCCCCTACGACCCCGAGCTGCACCGGGTCTGCCTGGAGCTGCTCGTCGGTGAGAGCCCCCCTGGGGTCCCCCCACTGCCTCTCCCCTCCCGCTGCTCCCCAGCACCCCCTGCTCCCACCCCCCTGCTCCCCAGCACCCCCTGCCCCCACCCCCCCTGCTCCCCCTACGACCCCGAGCTGCACCGGGTCTGCCTGGAGCTGCTCATCGGTGAGAGCCCCCCCCTGGACACCCCCACTGCCTCTCCCCCCCACTGCTCCCCAGCACCCCCTGCTCCCACCCACTGCTCCCCAGCACCCCCTGCTCCCACCCCCTGCTCCCCCTACGACCCCGAACTGCACCGGGTCTGCCTGGAGCTGCTCGTCGGTGAGAGCCCCCCCCCCAGGGCCCCCACTGCCTCTCCCCCCACTGCTCCCCAGCACCCACTGCTCCCCAGCACCCCCTGCTCCCCCCCACTGCTGCCCCTATGACCCCGAGCTGCACCGGGTCTGCCTGGAGCTGCTCATCGGTGAGAGCCCCCCCCCGGATCCCCCCACTGCCTCTCCCCCCCACTGCTCCCCAGCACCCCCTGCTCCTCCCACTGCTCCCCAGCACCCCCTGCTCCCCCTACAACCCCGAACTGCACCGGGTCTGCCTGGAGCTGCTCATCGGTGAGAGCCCCCCCAGGGTCCCCCACTGCCTCTCCCCACCACTGCTCCCCAGCACCCCCTGCTCCCACCCCCCACTGCTCCCCAGAACCCCCTGCTCCCACCCCCCGCTGCTCCCCGTACGACCCCGAGCTGCACCGGGTCTGCCTGGAGCTGCTCATCGGTGAGAGCCCCCCCCCGGGGCCCCCCACTGCCTCTCCCCCCCCACTGCTCCCCAGCACCCCCTGCCCCCACCCCCCACTGCCCCCACCCACCGCTGCTCCCCCTATGACCCCGAGCTGCACCGGGTCTGCCTGGAGGTGCTCATCAGTTAGAGCCCCCCCCAGTGCTCCCCTGGGCCCCCTACTGCCTCTCCCCCACATTGCTCCCCAGCACCCCCTGCTCCCACCCCCTGCTCCCCCTACGACCCCGAGCTGCACCGGGTCTGCTTGGAGCTGCTCGTTGGTGAAAGCTGGGCCCCCTCGACTCCCCCGGGGCCCCCCACTGCCTCCTGCAATGCTCCCCACTGCTCCCCACACCCTGCTGCTCCCCCTACGACCGCGAGCTGCACCGGGTCTGCCTGGAGCTGCTCGTCGGTGAGAGCTGATCCCTGGGACACCCTGCTATGCCCCGCTGCCTCCCAGCACTCCCTGCTGCCCCACTGTGCCACCCTGCTGCTTCCTGGCCCCCCCAGTCCTCCCTGCTGCCTCCCAAACAGACCCCGGTGCCCCAGAACTGCCCGCTGCCCTGAAACTCCGCCTGCTGCTCCTCTCCTTCCACCCCATAGTGCCCCCTGCCTCCCTGTGGTTCCCCTCAGTGCCCCATGGTGCCCTCCACTGCCCCATGGCATCACCTGCTGGACTCCGGTCCCGCTCCCCACAGCGCCCCCTGCTGAATCCTGCATGCAGTTCTGGTCGCCCCATCTCAAAAAAGATCTAGGGGAACTGGAAAAGGGCAACAAAAACTGTCGGGGGTCTGGAACGGCTGCCGTACAAGGAGAGATTAATCAGACTGGGACTTTTCAGCTTGGCAGAGACAACTAAGGGGGGATATGATGGAGGGCTATAAAATCATGACTGGGGTGGAGAAAGTAAATAAAGAAGAGTTATTTACTCCTCCTCATAACAAGAACTAGGGGTCACCCAATGAAGTTAATAGGCAGCTGGTTTAAAACAAACACAAGAAGTATTTCTTCACACAACACACAGTCAACCTGGGGAACTTCTTGCCAGAGGATGTTGTGAAGGCCAAGACTATAACAGGGATCAAAAAAGAACTAGATAAGCTCCTGGAGGGTAGGTCCATGAATGGCTATTAGCCAGGATGGGCCGGGATGGTGGCCCTGGCCTCTATTTGCCAGGGGCCAGTGGGCAATGGGATGATCACTGGATGGTTACCTGTTCTGTCCATTCCCTCTGGGGCACCTCGCACTGGCCACTGTTGGCAGACAGGACACTGGGCCAGATGGACCTTTGGTCTGACCCAGTCTGGCCGTTCTTATGAGAGACCGAGGCCGATCGGGGGGAGGAATTGTCTCTCTCCACGGGGCTGGCTCTGAGGTGCGGACCATTCCCTTGGTCGCCGGCCCATCCTTCTCTGTAATTACCCCCCTTCCCAGGTCCCACGCCCTGGGGCCACAAACCCACCCCATCATTAGCTGCCTGCCTGCTCCGGCAGCTCCCCAGATGTGGTGGCCACATTCCCCCACCCCTCCCGGCTTGGCCAGACCATGAGGCCACGTGGCACCACTGGGGGGAAGCTCACAACACCCGATTCTCTCCCTGTCCCGTCTGAGGGCACTGCTGGGGGGAAGCTCGCAGCCCTAGAATCCCCCTCCCTCCCCCTAGCTGGGGGCACTGCTGGGGGGGGGAGCTCACAGCCCTGGAGACCCTGCTCTCTCCGGCTGGCGGTACTACTGGGGGGAAGCTCACAGCCCTGGAGACCCCACTCTCCCAGCCGGGGGGGCACTGCTGTGTGGAAGCTCGCAGCATGGCAGTCCCAGGCTGGCTGAGAGAGAGGCTGTGGGAGGCAGCAGGGTGTGGAAGGGAAGCGGGGCAACCGCACCCCACTGGGCCCCACCCCAGCTCCCCCACACTCGGGTCAAACAGGTTTGGGAGGGGACTCTCCTGCCCGGACCTGCTGATGGAGCTGAGATCACAGGGCTGGGACAGCAGGACACGCCGGGCCTGTGAGCTTCCCCCCAGCAGTGCCCCCGGCTAGGGATACACTGGGGCTGCGAGCTTCCCCCCAGCAGTGCCCCTCCAGTCCTATGCTATGGAGGTCAGATATGTCGGAGTGTGCACATGGTCCGTCCCTAGAGAACGGGAGGGGTAGATGGACAGAGTGTGGGGGGATGGGTGGTAGGTTTCTCCTAGAAGGGGCTGGCCAGAGGAGAGAAGGGTTGGTGCGGGGCTGGCTGGCTGGGGGATGGGATGTCAGGGAATAGAGGGGGGGCTTGGCAGGGTGAGGCGGGGGGGTAGCTGGAGGGGGGCTGGCTGGAGGGCTTGGGGAGTGGGGTGTTAGGGAATAGAGGGGGGCTGGGCTGGGTGAGGCGGGGGGGTGGCTGGAGGGCTTGGGGAGTGGGGTGTCAGGGAATAGAGGGGGGCTGGGCAGGGTGAGGCGGGGGGGTGGCTGGAGGGCTTGGGGAGTGGGGTGTCAGGGAATAGAGGAGGGCTGGGCAGGGTGGGGCAAGGGGCTGGCTGGAGGGGGGCTGACCACAGGGTCGGGGGAGGTTACCCCGCAGAGGGTTTCACTCCCTGTCTCCCCCCCCCCCCAGGCCCCACACCCCAGCTGTCCAAGGCCACACACATCCTGGTGCCGGTGGGGGCCCCGCTGCCCGGGCTGGGCTGGTCGGCCGAGCTGAGGGACTCCACCGACGACAGCCTGACTCTGCGGGTCAGCACCGCCCCCACCGCCGTCATCGGCAAGTACCGCTTCAGTGTCAAGACCCGGAGCCCGGCGGGCGAGTACCAGATGCCCTTCGACCCCCGCAATGAGATCTACATCCTCTTCAACCCCTGGTGCCGCGGTGAGCGGGGGGCACACATGGGGGTCAGGCTCGCAGGATGTGGGGCGTGGGGGCACTGCCGGAGGGAAGCTTGCAGCCGCTGGGGGTCAGGCTCGCAGGACGTGGGGGCACTGCTAGGGGGAAGCTCACAGCACATGGGGGAGCCAGTATACCTGGAGCGGGAGGGTTTGGGGGTGGAGCCATGGGGGAAGGGTGGGACTGTGGGGCCGGTGTCGGGCTGATGGTCCCTTCCTCCCCAGAGGACGTGTTTGTGACGCGGGACGAGCAGGGACAGGGACGATGCAGTGTACCTGATGTGGGAGGGTTAGGGGGTGGGGCTTTGTGTAGTGGGCGGGGCTGTGAGGCAGTGGGTGGGTCTGAGGGACAGAGATCAGGGATGTGAGGCAGTGGGTGGGGCTGACAGGATCTTCCCCCCCTAGGGCGCAGGTAGTGGGCGGGGCAGTGGGCAGGACCAAGGGGCAAAGGGAAGGGCTGATGGGCTCTCCCGCCCAGAGTGTGTGTACCTGGGGGAGGAGGGGCCAGGGGTAAGGACCAGTGGGCGGGGCTGATGGGGCAGGGGTGTGAGGCAGTGGGCGGGGCCGAGGGGCAGGGCTGTGAGGCAGTGGGCGGGGCCGAGGGGGCAGGGCTGTGAGGCAGTGGGCGGGGCCGAGGGGGCAGGGCTGTGAGGCAGTGGGCGGGGCCGAGGGGGCAGGGCTGTGAGGCAGTGGGCGGGGCCGAGGGGCGGGGCTGTGAGGCAGTGGGCGGGGCCGAGGGGCGGGGCTGTGAGGCAGTGGGCGGGGCCGAGGGGGCAGGGCTGTGAGGCAGTGGGCGGGGCCGAGGGGGCAGGGCTGTGAGGCAGTGGGCGGGGCCAAGGGCGGGGCTGTGAGGCAGTGGGCGGGGCCGAGGGGCAGGGCTGTGAGGCAGTGGGCGGGGCCGAGGGGGCAGGGCTGTGAGGCAGTGGGCGGGGCCGAGGGGCGGGGCTGTGAGGCAGTGGGCGGGGCTGATGAGCTCCCCCCGCACCCCCCAGAGGACTCGGTGTACCTGCCGCAGGACGACTGGCTGGAGGAATACGTACTCAACGAGAGCGGGCGCATCTACTACGGCACCGAGAGCCAGATCGGGGAGCGCACCTGGAACTACGGGCAGGTGGGACAGGGGAGCAGAGATGGGGGAGGGAGGGGTCCTGGGGCAGGAGGGGGATGGGGGAGGGGTCCTGGGGCAGGAGGGGGCCATTCGGCACTGACCCCCGTCTCTTCCCCCTCAGTTTGACCGGGGGCTGCTGGACGCCTGCCTGTACATCCTGGACCGGCGTGGGATGCCTCACTCGGGGCGCGGGGACCCTATCAGCGTCTCCCGCGTTGTCTCCGCCATGGTGAGTGGGGGAGGGGCCCGTGGGCGGGGGCTACCTCCACCCTCCCAGCCCATCCCCCATCCCGTCCTGCCCGCCACCCTCGGCACCTGTCTGTCTATCCGTCTGTCCCTGCAGTCTCCTTTCTACCCCCCCTCACTGCTCTCTTCCCCCCCCCCCCCGGCGTGGGGCAGGTGAACTCCCTGGACGACAACGGGGTGCTGGTGGGGAACTGGACGGGCGACTACTCGCGGGGCACCAACCCCTCGGCCTGGGTGGGCAGCGTGGACATCCTGCGGCAGTACCACCGCACCGGCTACCCCGTCCTCTACGGCCAGTGCTGGGTCTTCGCCGGCGTCGTCACCACCGGTAACCGGGGCGCGCCACTTCGGGGGGAGGATGCAGTGCCCCCATTGGCCACTGGGGGGCACCACCTGGGGGGAGCACCAGGCCTGGCTGGGGGCATTGCTGGGGGTGGGGCATGCCAGACCAGGCCGGCCACTCGGGGGAACATGCCACCCTGGCTGGCTGCCGGGGGACACCACTGGGCGGGCTGTGCTGCCTCCAACTAGCCATTGGAAGGGCACTGCTGGGGGGGGGGACACACTGCCCCTGACCGGCCACTGGGGAGCACTGCTGGGGGGAGATACGCCAGGCCTGGCTGGCCAGCAGGGGGCACCGCTGGGGGACACACTGCCCCCTACTGGCCAGCAGGGGGCACCGCTGGGGGACACACTGCCCCCTACTGGCCAGCAGGGGGCACCGCTGGGGGACACACTGCCCCCTACTGGCCACCAGGGGGCACCGCTGGGTGACACACTGCCCCCTACTGGCCACCAGGGGGCACCGCTGGGGGGACGCACTGCCCCCTACTGGCCACCAGGGGGCACTGCTGGGGGGACGCACTGCCCCCTACTCGCCACCAGGGGGCACTGCTGGGGGACGCACTGCCCCCTACTGGCCACCAGGGGGCACCGCTGGGGGACGCACTGCCCCCTACTGGCCACCAGGGCGCACCGCTAGGGGGAGGTTCTGGTCTGACTGGTCACTAGGGGGCCGAGGGAATGAACGAATGGAGGGAACAAAGGGAGGGGAAGCGGGAAGGAAAGAACAGAGAGAGAAGCAATGGAGGGGATGCAGGGAGAGGAAGAATAGAGGGAGAGGGGAGGAAAGCGGGGCTCACAGGAAGGAGGGAATGGAGGAATGCAGAGAAAGGAGGACTAGAAGGAAAGGAGAGAGGCGCAGGGGGTGGAAGGAGAGAAGGAATGAAACAACAGAGGGAAGGGAAGCGAGGGCGAGACAGGGGATGGAGACAGACGGGGGATGAAGGAGGGGAGGGAGGAATGGAGGGAACGAAGCAATGGAGGGGAAAGACGAGGGAGGGAGGAAATGAATGAATGAAAGAATGGAGGGAAAGAATGAAGAGGCCAGACAGGGATCACGCTGGGGGGATCCTGCAAGGGATTGGGGGGCCATGTCCCCCCCAACAGCCCCTGACACCCCCCCCCCGTTCTGTCCCCCTCCCCAGTCCTGCGGTGCTTCGGGATCGCCACCCGCACGGTCACCAACTACAACTCGGCCCACGACACGGACGTCAGCCTCACCATGGACATCTACTTCGACGAGAACATGAAACCGCTGGAACGGCTCAACGCCGACTCCGTCTGGTGAGGGGGCGGCCACCGGGGGGCGCTGTGGGGAGGGAGGCGCTGGCTGTGGGGGGCAGAAGAGGGGCTCTGATGCAACCGGTGACCCCCACATCTGCCCCCCAGGAATTTCCACGTGTGGAACGACTGCTGGATGACCCGGCCTGACCTGCCCTCGGGGTACGACGGGTGGCAAGTGGTCGATGCCACCCCGCAAGAGACCAGCAGTGGTGAGTGGGGGGCAGAGGAAGAAGGGGGAGGGGAGAAGAGGGGGAGGCTGGGGGATAGGTTTGAAGGCAGAGCCAGGGGGTGAGATGGGGGGGTCTTGGACAGAGGGGCCCCCCCCTGCTGGAGCGTGAGAAGCCCGCTCCCACAATGCACCTCCCCCGGCGCGCACTTCCCCTCTCTGGTGGGTGGGATCCAGTGTCGGGGAGTTCCCCAGGACAACGGGAACGTGGCTTTTGGAGCCCCGAGCCCCACCGAGGTCTGACTGTGTGTGTATCTCCCACCCCCACCGCCCCTTCCCCTGATCCTGGCCATACCCTCCCCCCGCCCCCCCAGGTATCTTCTGCTGCGGGCCCTGCTCGGTGGAGGCCATTAAGAACGGGCTGGTGTACCTGAAGTACGACGCGCCCTTCATCTTTGCTGAGGTATTTGGGGGGGGCTCCAAAAAAGTCTGCTTCCCCCGAAGATGAAAATCATTATTTGGGGGAGGGCTGTCAAGGGGTGGGGTCTCTCCATGGGACCCTGTGTTGGGGTGGGGTCTCCATGGGGGTGGGGGCTGTGAAGGGGCGGGGTCTCCGTGGGGGCTGTCAAGGGGTGGGGTCTCCATAGGGCCTGTGAAGGGGCGGGGTCTCTCCGTGGGACCCTGTGTTGGGGTGGGGTCTCTGTGGGGGTGGGGTCTCTCCATGGGGGCTGTGAAGGGGCGGGGTCTCTCCGTGGGACCCTGTGTTGGGGTGGGGTCTCTGTGGGCGTGGGGTCTCTCCATGGGGGCTGTGAAGGGGCGGGGTCTCTCCGTGGGACCCTGTGTTGGGGTGGGGTCTCTGTGGGCGTGGGGTCTCTCCGTGGGGGCTGTGAAGGGGTGGGGTCTCCATAGGGCCTCTGAAGGGGCGGGGTCTCTCCGTGGGACCCTGTGTTGGGGTGGGGTCTCTGTGGGGGTGGGGTCTCTCCATGGGGGCTGTGAAGGGGCGGGGTCTCTCCGTGGGACCCTGTGTTGGGGTGGGGTCTCTGTGGGCGTGGGGTCTCTCCGTGGGGGCTGTGAAGGGGCGGGGTCTCCGTGGGGTGCTGACCCAATCCCCGCCCCCCAGGTGAACAGCGACAAGGTGTACTGGCAGCGCCAGGCCGACGGCACCTACAAGATCGTCTACGTGGAGGAAAAGGCCATCGGCCACCTGATCAGCACCAAGGCCGTGGGCTCGCACGAGCGTCACGACCTCACCGACCTCTACAAGCACCCCGAGGGTACGCGCCAGGCACGGGGGATGGGCAGCGCCGGGCTCTCGCCGACGCCGCCCGCCCCACAATCACACCACCTTACGCACTCGCATGTGCACACTCAGTCGTGCAGGCGTTCACACTTGCCGTGCACACTTGCTCATGCCACCTCAGCTGCATTTGCACACTGGCTCTGGCATGCTTCACATGCCCTCTTCTGCATGAGCATGCTCACTGGTGCACACTTCACATACCCTCTTCTTCATCTGCACACTCTTGCACAATTTGCACACCCTCTTCTGCATGTGCATGCTCACTCTTGCACTCTTAAACACACAATTGCTCTCTGTTGCACTTGCACTCTGGGAAGCACCCATCACCATGAACGCTCCCACCTGTGCTCTCCTCCATTCCCATTTGCACCCTCAACTTGGAAAACACGCTCACTTGTGCACAGCCTTGTGCAAGTGCAGCGCTCACTCCTGCAGGTCTCTCATCCACCTTTCAACTCTCTTACATATGTACCCACTCACTGGGCACATTAAGTCTTGCACTTGCGCACACTCACTCGCACTCTTGCCCTTCTCTCTCACCATCCTGTTTGCACACTCACGTGTCAGTGTTTGCACGCTCATGTGTGCATGTCTTCTGCACTATATTTGCATGCTGTTTTGGTTTGCACGCTCATTCTTGTGCCCTCACCCATCCATGTTTGCATGCTCCCTTCTCCCCATGAGCTGTACTCAATCGCTGGACCCCCACCAATCGCCGTCTGATTTCTTGCTGCGCACCAGCAGGAGGGAGAGGTTCAATCCGACCACGCTCTCCGGGAAGCTGGCCCGTGCACAGTTGTGACACTCCCCTAACCCGGAGGCTGGGCTCCCAGCGGTGCAGGAGGTTTTGACACACTCCCAACCCACCCTGTCCGGCCGGTTCCCTGCGTGTTTGCTCTGGGTCTTGGCTTATTTCTGGCTTGGAGAATGGCATTCCAGGGGCCGGGCCGGCCTCTCCTCAGCGCATGCTGAGACCTGGAATGAGCGTGGCTGGATTTGGACACTTTTCCTCGCTGCTTGTGCCAAACACTGGGCTGGGCTAGTGTTGGGCGTGTGGGTCGCAGCTCCGCGGGCGGGAGCGGAATTCGTTGGAAACAGCCCCAGACAGCTCCTGTACCAGCCGAGTGTTCATATACCGAGGCGCACACTAACCTGACACCGGCGAGCTTTGCCCACCCACGCCGGCATGCACAATCATGTGTGCACACTCGCTTTTCCACGTGTGTACACTCACCTGTGCACCCCCACACGTTTCCACAGTCGCTTTTTGGCCTTCCCACTCCCTCTTGTGCGCTCACACATTTGTGTCTGCGCACTCACTTTTCTGTCTGCACTCATACCTTCCTCTGCATGCTTGCTTGGTTATTTTTGCACACTCACTCGTGTGTGCACACACATCTGTTCACATGCTCCATTTTCCGCACTTGAACTCTCTCATTCTGGCACAGACACATTTTGAAAAGTCATTTTTCTGCATCTCCACACTGTCATGTGCCCATATCTGCACGCTCACTTTACCATGTTTGCACTATCACAATCCTGTTTGCACACTCATTTCCCCCTGCATTTGCATGCTCACTCTTGCACACCCACACCAGCAGACTTTTGTTTCTGAACGTACACACTTACACTCACCCATTACTGTTTGCACACTTGCCCGTTTCTGTTTGCACACTCACCTTCTTATACACCCTGGTGTTTGCACACACGAGCCTGCTCAGGCACTACTGTTTGCACACAAGCGCCCACCCTTGCACGAGGACACTGGTCCCAGAGGGGCAGGCCCGGCTGGGATCCCCTCCCACCCTCGCTGACCCCTCATGCCCCCCCCAGGCTCGGACGCGGAGCGGAAGGCGGTGGAGACGGCGGCGCAGCACGGCACCAAGGCGCACGTCTACAAGAACAAGGAGTGGGGCGAGGACGTGTCGCTGAGCGTGGAAACCACAGAGGCCGTCATGGGCCAGGACGTGAGCATCCAGGTGGCCCTGAGCAACCGGGGCAGCAGCAGCCGCAGCGTGGCCCTCAGCCTCCACCTGGCCCCCATGTTCTACACGGGCGTGACGGGAAGCACCTTCAAACACGAGAGCCGGCAGGTGGAGATCCCGCCGGGAGGAGGTGAGCCCTGATCCCCGGCCCCCAGCCCCCCCACAAACCCTGATACCCCTTCAGCCCTGATCCCCGGCTCCCAGCCCCCCCCAAACCCTGATCCCCCTTCAGCCCTGATCCTCGGCTCCCAGCCCCCCCCGAACCCTGATCCCCCTTCAGCCCTGAACCCTGGCCCCCAGCCCTGCCAAACCCTGATACCCCTTCATCCCTGAACCCCGGCTCCCAGGCCCCCCCGAACCCTGATCCCCCTTCAGCCCTGACCCCTGGCCCCCAGCCTCCTGAACTCTGGCCCCGTGAAGCCATGATCCCTGGCCCCCTGTAGCCCTGACCTCCAGCCCCCAAACCCTGATCCCCCTATAGCCCTGAACCCCTGACCCCCTAGCCCACATCCCTGAACCTTAACCACCTGCAGCCCTGACCCCCTGCCCTCAGCCCAGCCCCCCAAACACCAACCCCCTGCAGCCCTGAGCCCCCTGACCCCATCCCCAATCCATCTCCTTGAACCCCAACCCCCCAGTTCTTGAACCCACAAAACCCCCCACCCACCTCCCAACCACCTCAGAAGCCTGGCCTCCCAGCCCCCAGTGCAACCCCCTGAATCCTGACCCCCTGGGCCCTGCGCTCCCACCCCACCCCCAAATGCCTCTGAACCCTGATTCCCCTGAAACCCTGGTCCCCAATCCATCCCCTGACGCTGAATCACAAATCCCCCCAGCTCCCAAACCCTCAATCCACACCCCTAAATCTCCCTGAATCCCAATCTCCTGAGCCCCACAGTTCCCAAACCCTTATCTCCCCATCGCTAACCCACAAATCCACCCTGTCCCCTAAGCCTCAGTCCACACCCCCGCATCCTTGTGAACCCCGATCTCATCTCCTGCGCAGCCAAACCCCACCTAGCCCCCCAAGTCACCCTGAACCGCCAGCTTCTGACCTCCCCAATCCCCTGCACCCCAATGCCCAGCCCCCCAGAACCCCAAACTACGCCGAGGTGACCCAAAGCAACTTTAAACAGGACTGGCTCCTGCCTGGCAAAGGTGGTACTCCCAAAACCATCCCTCCAGGGGCCCCCAAACCTCCTCTCCCCACGTCTCCCCAAACCCACCCCCACCACTGCATATCCCCCAAACCCAGCCCCCGATCTCAGAAGCCCCGCATCCCCCAATCCCATCCTGACCCATTGATCCTCCCAGCCCTCGGGCAGCTCCCCACCCCCGCCGGGCTCCCTGAACCGCTCCTTGCCCCCTGCAGCCCAGTCCGTCCGCATGGTGGTGTCCTACGCCGAGTACCAGCCCCACCTCGTGGACCAGGCGGCTCTCATGCTCAGCGTCTCGGGCAAGGTGGCTCAGACCGGGCAGGTACTCGCCAAGCAGCACAGCTTCCGCCTGCGCACGCCGGACCTGACGCTCACGGTAAGGGGCCCGGACGCCTGGGTTCTCTCACTAGGGGGGGGGCCTGACGCTCACGGTAAGGGGCCCGGACGCCTGGGTTCTCTCACTAGGGGGGGGGCCTGACGCTCACGGTAAGGGGCCCGGACGCCTGGGTTCTCTGACTATGGGGGGGGCCTGACGCTCACGGTAAGGGGCCCGGACGCCTGGGTTCTCTGACTATGGGGGGGCCTGACGCTCACGGTAAGGGGCCCGGACGCCTGGGTTCTCTGACTATGCGGGGGCCTGACACTCACGGTAAGGGGCCCGGACGCCTGGGTTCTCTCACTAGTGGGGGGGGCCTGACGCTCACGGTAAGGGGCCCGGACGCCTGGGTTCTCTGACTATGGGGGGGCCTGACGCTCACGGTAAGGGGCCCGGATGCCTGGGTTCTCTCACTAGGGGGGGGGAGGGCCTGACGCTCACGGTAAGGGGCCCGGACGCCTGGGTTCTCTGACTATGCGGGGGCCTGACGCTCACGTAAGGGGCCCGGACGCCTGGGTTCTCTCACTCGGGGGGGCCTGATGCTCACGGTAAGGGGCCCAGACGCCTGGGTTCTCTGACTATGGGGGGGCCTGATGCTCACGGTAAGGGGCCCAGACGCCTGGGTTCTCTGATTATGGGGGGGTCTAACGCTCACGGTAAGGGGCCCAGATGCCTGGGTTCTCTATATTATGGGGGGGGCCTGATGCTCACGGTAAGGGGCCCGGACGCCTGGGTTCTCTGACTATGGGGGGGTCTAACGCTCACGGTAAGGGGCCCAGATGCCTGGGTTCTCTATATTATGGGGGGGGGCTGATACTCACGGTAAGGGGCCCGGACGCCTGGGTTCTCTCACTCGGGGGCGGGGGGGTGCTGACGTTCACGGTAAGGGGCCCGGACGCCTGGGTTCTCTGACTATGGGGGGGCCTGATGCTCATGGTAAGGGGCCCGGACGCCTGGGTTCTCTCACTCCTGGGGGGGGGTGCGGGAGGGCTGACGCTCACGGTAAGG
Organism: Chelydra serpentina; assembly: GCA_037349315.1. Classification (NCBI taxonomy): domain Eukaryota; kingdom Metazoa; phylum Chordata; order Testudines; family Chelydridae; genus Chelydra; species Chelydra serpentina. Next base: position 396,323 of record JBAIAC010000346.1, read on the forward strand.
GGCCCGGACGCCTGGGTTCTCTCATTATGGGGGGGCCTGATGCTCATAGTAAGGGGCCCGGACGCCTGGGTTCTCTGACTGTGGGGGATAGCCCGGACGCTTGGGTTCTTGCACTTTGGAGGGGCGGGGGGAACCTGAGGCTCACAGTAAGGGGAGGGGCCAGATGGCTGGATTTTCTCACTGCAAGGGCAGGTGAATAGAGGGGACCCAGACACCTGGGATTGCTCGGGGGTCGGGGGGGAGGACGAAGCTGGTCCGGATGCCTGGGTTCTCACCTCTCTCTCTTTCAGGTGCTGGGCCCAGCTGTGGTGGGGAAAGAGACCCAGGTGCAAGTCGTCTTCAAGAACCCGCTGCCCCAGACGCTGACGGGCGCTGTCTTCCACATGGAGGGATCGGGGGTGTCCAGCCCCAAGGCCACGTCCATAGGGTGAGTGATCCCCCCGCCCCCCTCTGCCCCACTCCTCTCTCGGAGCCAGGGATGGAACCCAGGAGTCCTGGATCTCAGCCCCCCTGTTCTAACCACTAGACCCCATTCTCCTTCCTGTGCTGGGGAGAGAACCCAGGAGTCCTGGCTCCCAGTGTCCCCACCCACTGCCACTCTAACCACTAGACCCCACTCTCCTCCCAGAGCCAGGGATGGAACCCAGGACTCCTGGCACCCAGCACCCCTCTGCTCTAACCACTAGACCCCCTTCCCTTCCCAGGGCTTGGATGGAACCCAGGTGTCCTGACCCCTTCTCCTCTCTCCACAGGACCATCGGCGGGCACCAGACGATCTCCTTCCGCCAGACCTTCGTGCCGCTCCGGGCCGGGCGGCGCCAGCTGGTGGCCAGTCTGGACAGCCCGCAGCTCTCCCAGGTCCACGGGGTGGTGACCGTGGACGTGGCCCCGGCCGCAGGGGGCCAGCCGGCCCCCGCCCGCAGCTCCCCGGCCCGGGAAGCCCCCACCCGCAGCTCCCCGGCCCGGGGCTCCCCCGCCAGAGGCTCCCCAGCGCGGGGCTCCCCCTCGCGCCAGCCAGACCCCCGGAACTCCCCTGCCCGTCACCGAGACCCAGGCCGGGCCGGCTGAACCCCACAGGAGGCAAAGGGGTGCTCTGTGCCCCGGGCGGGAGCGGGGGCTGGGGTCTGCCCACCCCCCGACATGTCCGGCAGTGTTGAAATGCGGCTCCATCCATCCACACTTCCCCTCCATCCCCCCACACCTGCCCCCCTCCGTCCGTCCACCCCCCCCACAGCCCCTCTCTGAAGTGCCCCAAGCTGCCGTCCTCCCCGCTGCTGACCCATCACCCCGGCTTTCCACCCCCGCCCTCGACAGAGGGAACAGCTCTTCCCGGACTCCTGGGTTCCCCCTTAGCTGGTCCCCCCACTACTCCCCCCCCACACCCTGGGGGCTCGGGCATGACAGCGGAGGTGGATCCGGCCAGGGGTTGATCTGGGGGGGGGCAGATCCCCAGGTCGGGAGACCCCCCTCCCCATGGCTGGCCCGGGTCGCTGCCGAGTGGGGGAGGGGAATCGGGGGGGGGGGGGTCGGGCTCTGGTCGTTATTTACAATAAAGGGTTTGCCACAAACTCCCGCTTCCAACTGTTTGATTCCCGGGGGGGGCGGGGCCGCGGGGCCTTCCCAGCGCACTGGGCTGGAGCCGAGACGGGGACCGGCCGGGGGGGGCTCCAGCGGGGGGGGGACGCGCGGGAGACGAGGGAGGGGCGGGGTCTCTGGGGGGCGGGGCCTCCCCTGAGGGGCGGGGCGGCGGCGCCGCAGCGGGAGCTCGCGCAGCTCAGCCCGGAAGTGACGTAGGGAGACCGGCCCGAAGGCGGGCGCCGGGAAGAGCCGCCAACGGCCCGGGCCGGGGCCAGGCATGGCCGGAAGTGACGTACGACAAAACGGGTGAGCGGCGTTGGGGGCACGAGGGTCCGGGGGGGGCTAGTGGGGCGCATGCGGGGCCAGCGCTGGAAGCGGGACAGGGGCGGGACTACAGCAGGGACAGGGCTGAGGGGCGGGGCTAGAGGAGGGACCGCGCAGGGCAGTGGGGCTGGAGAGGGGGCAGGGGGCGGGGCAAGAGGGACGGAGGGGGAGGGGCTAGAGAGGGGGCGGGGCCTGGAGGGGGCTGCGGGAGACACTCTAGGCGCCGCCCCACTGAGCCCCGCCCCCTTTCTCTGCCCCAGGCGGGCGGCGGGGGGCAGCGCCCCCGTCCCCTGCGCCCCCCTGCGCCTGGCCGCGGCGGCCGCCTGGCGGGTGATGCGGGCGCGGCAGGTGCGCGACTTCCCGCGGGTGCTGCGGCTGCTGGAGGCGGTGGGGCAGGCGGCCCCCGACATCGTCTGCTTCCGCCACCTCGCCCGGCTGCGCCTGGGCCTGCAGGCTGCGGTAAGGGGGGCGGCAGCCCCGGCCCCCCAACCTCCCCCGCCCTGCCCCGGGCCCCGCCCCGGGCCCCGCCCCCAGCCTCCCCCCGCCCTGCCCCGGGCCCCCCAACCTCCCCCGCCCCGCCCCGGGCCCCGCCCCAACTCCCCCCGCCCTGCTCCGCGCCCCCCAGCCTCCCCCCGCCCTGCCCCGGGCCCCGCCCCCAGCCTCCCCCCGCCCCGCCCCGGGCCCCGCCCCCAGCCTCCCCCCGCCCTGCCCCGGGCCCCCCAACCTCCCCCGCCCCGCCCCGGGCCCCGCCCCAACTCCCCCCGCCCTGCCCCACGCCCCCCAACCTCCCCCCGCCCTGCCCCGGGCCCCGCCCCCAGCCTCCCCCCGCCCTGCCCCGGGCCCCGCCCCCAGCCTCCCCCCGCCCCGCCCCGGGCCCCGCCCCCAGCCTCCCCCCGCCCTGCCCCGGGCCCCCCAACCTCCCCCGGGCCCCGCCCCAACTCCCCCCGCCCTGCCCCACGCCCCCCAACCTCCCCCCGCCCTGCCCCGGGCCCCGCCCCCAGCCTCCCCCCGCCCTGCCCCGCCCCGGGCCCCCCAACCTCCCCCGCCCTGCCCCGGGCCCCGCCCCCAGCCTCCCCCCGCCCTGCCCCGGGCCCCCCAACCTCGCCCTGCCATGGCCCCCCCAGTCTCCCCTCCCAGCCCGCTAGCCCAGCCTCCCTCCCCCCCCGCCCTGTCCCGGGCCCCCCAGCCTCCCCCCGCCCTGCCCCGGGCCCCCCAGCCCCGGGCCCCCCCAGTCTCCCCCCTTATCCCCCCCCCCAGTCTCCCCACCCAGCCCCGGCCTGCTAGCCCCGCCCTGCCCCGGCCCCCCCAGTCTCCCCTCCCAGCCCGCTAGCCCAGCCTCCCTCCCACCCCGCCCTGTACCGGGCCCCCCAGCCCCGGGCCCCCCCAGTCTCCCCCCCTAGCCCCAGGCCCCCCCAGCCTCCCCACCCAGCCCCGGCCTGCTAGCCCCGCCTCCCCCCGCCCTGCCCCGGGCCCCCCCAGCCTCCACCCCCAGCCCCGGGCCCCCCCAGCCCCGGGCCGCTAGCCCAGCCTGCTCTGCTCCCCTCCCGCAGGTGGTCATGGGGATGCTGCAGGAGGAGCAGCCGGACGGGAAGATCTACGACGCCTTGGACACCTACTTCCCCGAGGGCGAACCCCAGCACCCCCCGCTGGCCGTGAGTCCCGCGCTGGCGGGTGGCGCAAGGGGGCGCTGCAATGCTGGGAGCGGGGTGGGGGCCTCGCTAGGGGACGCTGTGCTGCAGCGAGCTGGTCAGGGGGCTCGCTAGGGGGTGCTGTGCTGCGGGGTCGGGGATTCGCTAGGGGGCGTGTGCTGCGGGGCAGGGGGTCGCTAGGGGGTGCTGTGCTGCGGGGCTGGGGGTCGCTAGGGGGCGCTGTGCTGCGGGGTGGGGGGTTCGCTAGGGGGCGCTGTGTTGCAGGGAGCGGGGCGGGGGGTCGCTAGGGGGTGCTATGCTGCGGGGTCGGGGATTCGCTAGGGGGCGCTGTGCTGCAGCGAGCTGGTCAGGGGGCTCGCTAGGGGGCGCTGTGCTGCGGGGTGGGGGGTTCGCTAGGGGGCGCTGTGCTGCGGGGTGGGGTGGTCGCTAGGGGGCGTGTGCTGCGGGTCGCTAGGGGGCGTGTGCTGCGGGGCTGGGGGTCGCTAGGGGGCGTGTGCTGGGGTCGCTAGGGGGCGTGTGCTGGGGGTCGCTAGGGGGCGTGTGCTGGGGGTCGCTAGGGGGCGTGTGCTGCGGGGCTGGGGGTCGCTAGGGGGCGTGTGCTGCGGGGCTGGGGTCGCTAGGGGGCGTGTGCTGCGGGGCTGGGGGGCACTAGGGGGCGTGTGCTGCGGGTCGCTAGGGGGCGTGTGCTGCGGGGCTGGGGGGCGCTAGGGGGCGTGTGCTGCGGGGCTGGGGGTCGCTAGGGGGCGTGTGCTGCGGGGCTGGGGGCGCTAGGGGGCGTGTGCTGTGGGGCTGGGGTCGCTAGTGGGCGTGTGCTGCGGGGCTGGGGTCGCTAGGGGGCGTGTGCTGCGGGGCTGGGGTCGCTAGGGGGCGTGTGCTGCGGGGCTGGGGGTCGCTAGGGGGCGTGTGCTGCGGGGCTGGGGTCGCTAGGGGGCGTGTGCTGGGGGGCGCTAGGGGGCGTGTGCTGCGGGGCTGGGGTCGCTAGGGGGCGTGTGCTGCGGGGCTGGGGTCGCTAGGGGGCGTGTGCTGCGGGGTGGGGGGTTCGCTAGGGGGCGCTGTGCTGCGGGGTGGGGTGGTCGCTAGGGGGCGTGTGCTGCGGGTCGCTAGGGGGCGTGTGCTGCGGGGCTGGGGGTCGCTAGGGGGCGTGTGCTGGGGTCGCTAGGGGGCGTGTGCTGGGGGTCGCTAGGGGGCGTGTGCTGGGGGTCGCTAGGGGGCGTGTGCTGCGGGGCTGGGGGTCGCTAGGGGGCGTGTGCTGCGGGGCTGGGGTCGCTAGGGGGCGTGTGCTGCGGGGCTCGGGGGCACTAGGGGGCGTGTGCTGCGGGTCGCTAGGGGGCGTGTGCTGCGGGGCTGGGGGGCGCTAGGGGGCGTGTGCTGCGGGGCTGGGGGTCGCTAGGGGGCGTGTGCTGCGGGGCTGGGGGCGCTAGGGGGCGTGTGCTGTGGGGCTGGGGTCGCTAGTGGGCGTGTGCTGCGGGGCTGGGGTCGCTAGGGGGCGTGTGCTGCGGGGCTGGGGTCGCTAGGGGGCGTGTGCTGCGGGGCTGGGGGTCGCTAGGGGGCGTGTGCTGCGGGGCTGGGGGTCGCTAGGGGGCGTGTGCTGGGGGGCGCTAGGGGGCGTGTGCTGCAGGGCTGGGGTCGCTAGGGGGCGTGTGCTGCGGGGCTGGGGGTCGCTAGGGGGCGTGTGCTGCGGGGCTGGGGGGCGCTAGGGGGCGTGTGCTGGGGGGCGCTAGGGGGCGTGTGCTGCGGGGCTGGGGGTCGCCAGGGGGCGTGTGCTGCGGGGCTGGGGGTCGCCAGGGGGCGTGTGCTGCGGGGCTGGGGTCGCTAGGGGGCGTGTGCTGCGGGGCTGGGGTCGCTAGGGGGCGTGTGCTGCGGGGCTGGGGTCGCTAGGGGGCGTGTGCTGCGGGGCTGGGGTCGCTAGGGGGCGTGTGCTGGGGGGCGCTAGGGGGCGTGTGCTGCGGGGCTGGGGGTCGCTAGGGGGCGTGTGCTGCGGGGCTGGGGTCGCTAGGGGGCGTGTGCTGCGGGGCTGGGGGTCGCTAGGGGGCGTGTGCTGCGGGGCTGGGGTCGCTAGGGGGCGTGTGCTGCGGGGCTGGGGTCGCTAGGGGGCGTGTGCTGCGGGGCTGGGGTCGCTAGGGGGCGTGTGCTGCGGGGCTGGGGTCGCTAGGGGGCGTGTGCTGCGGGGCTGGGGTCGCTAGGGGGCGTGTGCTGCGGGGCTGGGGGGCGCTAGGGGGCGTGTGCTGCGGGTCGCTAGGGGGCGTGTGCTGCGGGGCTGGGGGTCGCTAGGGGGCGTGTGCTGCGGGGCTGGGGGGCGCTAGGGGGCGTGTGCTGCGGGTCGCTAAGGGGCGTGTGCTGCGGGGCTGGGGTCGCTAGGGGGCGTGTGCTGCGGGGCTGGGGTCGCTAGTGGGCGTGTGCTGCGGGGCTGGGGTCGCTAGTGGGCGTGTGCTGCGGGGCTGGGGTCGCTAGGGGGCGTGTGCTGCGGGGCTGGGGGGCGCTAGGGGGCGTGTGCTGCGGGGCTGGGGGTCGCTAGGGGGCGTGTGCTGCGGGGCTGGGGTCGCTAGGGGGCGTGTGCTGCGGGGCTGGGGGGCGCTAGGGGGCGTGTGCTGCGGGGCTGGGGGTCGCTAGGGGGCGTGTGCTGGGGGGCGCTAGGGGGCGTGTGCTGCGGGGCTGGGGTCGCTAGGGGGCGTGTGCTGCGGGGCTGGGGTCGCTAGGGGGCGTGTGCTGCGGGGCTGGGGGTCGCTAGGGGGCGTGTGCTGCGGGTCGCTAAGGGGCGTGTGCTGCGGGGCTGGGGTCGCTAGGGGGCGTGTGCTGCGGGGCTGGGGTCGCTAGGGGGCGTGTGCTGCGGGTCGCTAAGGGGCGTGTGCTGCGGGGCTGGGGTCGCTAGGGGGCGTGTGCTGCGGGGCTGGGGTCGCTAGGGGGCGTGTGCTGCGGGTCGCTAGGGGGCGTGTGCTGCGGGTCGCTAAGGGGCGTGTGCTGCGGGGCTGGGGTCGCTAGTGGGCGTGTGCTGCGGGGCTGGGGTCGCTAGGGGGCGTGTGCTGCGGGGCTGGGGTCGCTAAGGGGCGTGTGCTGCGGGGCTGGGGTCGCTAGGGGGCGTGTGCTGCGGGGCTGGGGTCGCTAGTGGGCGTGTGCTGCGGGGCTGGGGTCGCTAGGGGGCGTGTGCTGCGGGGCTGGGGTCGCTAGGGGGCGTGTGCTGGGGGGCGCTAGGGGGCGTGTGCTGCGGGGCTGGGGTCGCTAGGGGGCGTGTGCTGCGGGGCTGGGGTCGCTAGGGGGCGTGTGCTGCGGGGCTGGGGGTCGCTAGGGGGCGTGTGCTGCGGGTCGCTAAGGGGCGTGTGCTGCGGGGCTGGGGTCGCTAGGGGGCGTGTGCTGCGGGGCTGGGGTCGCTAGGGGGCGTGTGCTGCGGGTCGCTAAGGGGCGTGTGCTGCGGGGCTGGGGTCGCTAGGGGGCGTGTGCTGCGGGGCTGGGGTCGCTAGGGGGCGTGTGCTGCGGGTCGCTAGGGGGCGTGTGCTGCGGGTCGCTAAGGGGCGTGTGCTGCGGGGCTGGGGTCGCTAGTGGGCGTGTGCTGCGGGGCTGGGGTCGCTAGGGGGCGTGTGCTGCGGGGCTGGGGTCGCTAAGGGGCGTGTGCTGCGGGGCTGGGGTCGCTAGGGGGCGTGTGCTGCGGGGCTGGGGTCGCTAGTGGGCGTGTGCTGCGGGGCTGGGGTCGCTAGGGGGCGTGTGCTGCGGGTCGCTAGGGGGCGTGTGCTGCGGGGCTGGGGGCGCTAGGGGGCGTGTGCTGCGGGGCTGGGGTCGCTAGGGGGCGTGTGCTGCGGGGCTGGGGTCGCTAGGGGGCGTGTGCTGCGGGGCTGGGGTCGCTAGGGGGCGTGTGCTGCGGGGCTGGGGGGCGCTAGGGGGCGTGTGCTGCGGGGCTGGGGGGCGCTAGGGGGCGTGTGCTGCGGGGCTGGGGTCGCTAGGGGGCGTGTGCTGCGGGGCTGGGGGGCGCTAGGGGGCGTGTGCTGCGGGGCTGGGGGTCGCTAGGGGGCGTGTGCTGGGGGGCGCTAGGGGGCGTGTGCTGCGGGGCTGGGGTCGCTAGGGGGCGTGTGCTGCGGGGCTGGGGGTCGCTAGGGGGCGTGTGCTGCGGGGCTGGGGTCGCTAGGGGGCGTGTGCTGCGGGGCTGGGGGGCGCTAGGGGGCGTGTGCTGGGGGGCGCTAGGGGGCGTGTGCTGCGGGGCTGGGGGTCGCTAGGGGGCGTGTGCTGCGGGGCTGGGGGTCGCTAGGGGGCGTGTGCTGCGGGGCTGGGGGTCGCTAGGGGGCGTGTGCTGCGGGGCTGGGGGTCGCTAGGGGGCGTGTGCTGCGGGGCTGGGGTCGCTAGGGGGCGTGGCTGCGGGGCTGGGGGCGCTAGGGGGCGTGTGCTGCGGGGCTGGGGTCGCTAGGGGGCGTGTGCTGGCGGGCTGGGGTCGCTAGGGGGCGTGTGCTGCGGGGCTGGGGTCGCTAGGGGGCGTGTGCTGCGGGGCTGGGGTCGCTAGGGGGCGTGTGCTGGGGTCGCTAGGGGGCTGTGCTGCGGGGCTGGGTCGCTAGGGCGTGTGCTGCGGGCTGGGGTCGCTAGGGGGCGTGTGCTGCGGGGCTGGGGTCGCTAGGGGGCGTGTGCTGCGGGTCGCTAGGGGGCGCTAGGGGGCGTGTGCTGGGGGGCGCTAGGGGGCGTGTGCTGCGGGCTGGGGTCGCTAGGGGGCGTGTGCTGCGGGGCTGGGGTCGCTAGGGGGCGTGTGCTGCGGGGCTGGGGTCGCTAGGGGGCGTGTGCTGCGGGGCTGGGGTCGCTAGGGGGCGTGTGCTGCGGGGCTGGGGTCGCTAGGGGCGTGTGCTGCGGGGCTGGGGGGCGCTAGGGGGCGTGTGCTGGGGGGCGCTAGGGGGCGTGTGCTGCGGGGCTGGGGTCGCTAGGGGGCGTGTGCTGCGGGGCTGGGGTCGCTAGGGGGCGTGTGCTGCGGGGCGCTAGGGGCGTGTGCTGCAGCGAGCTGGTTGGCCCCGGGGCTCACGTCCTGCTGCCCCCTGCCCAGACCGCCCGGGACCTGCGCCTGGTGGGAGAAGCCCAGGAGAGCTTCCGGGAGCTGGTGCTGGGGCTGCTGAGCCACCGGCAGCGTCGGGAGACCTAACCTGGAGGTGAGCGGGGGGGGGCTGCAGGGGCTCTGGAGGATACAGGGCATGGGGAATTGGGGTGCTGCACTGTGGGTGTGTCGGGGGCACAGGGGGCCTGGTGGGCTGTGCTGGGGAGCGCAGGGGGGCTGTGCCAGAGGATGGGGGACACAGGGAGCTGGGGGGCTGTCAGAGGGTTGCGGCACACAGCTGGGGGGGCTGTGCCAGAGGAATGGGGGACACAGGGAGCTGGGGGGCTGTCAGAGGGTTGCGGCACACAGCTGGGGGGGCTGTGCCAGAGGATGGGGACACAGGGAGCTGGGGGGCTGTCAGAGGGTTGCGGCAACAGCTGGGGGGGCTGTGCCAGAGGATGGGGGACACAGGGAGCTGGGGGGCTGTCAGAGGGTTGCGGCCACACAGCTGGGGGGCTGTGCCAGAGGATGGGGGACACAGGGGAGCTGGGGGCTGTCAGAGGGTTGCGGCACACAGCTGGGGGGCTGTGCCAGAGGATGGGGGACACAGGGAGATGGGGGGCTGTCAGAGGGTTGCGGCACACAGCTGGGGGGGGGCCTGTGCCAGAGGATGGGGACACAGGGAGCTTGGGGGGCTGTCAGAGGGTTGCGGCACACAGCTGGGGGCTGTGCCAGAGGATGGGGGACACAGGGAGCTGGGGGCTGTCAGAGGGTTGCGGCACACAGCTGGGGGGCTGTGCCAGAGGATGGGGGACACAGGGAGCTGGGGGGCTGTCAGAGGGTTGCGGCACACAGCTCGGGGGGCTGTGCCATGGGGCTGATGTCTGAGCTCTCACGGCAGGAGCAGCTGGAGGCCGAATACGGGGAGCCCTTCCTGGGGGGCTGGAGGGGCCTGCTCTACGAGTATCTGGCGCGCCTGGAGAGCACCCTGCCCCCGGCCCAGCTCCAGCAGGTATGAGGAAGGAATGGGGGGGAGGGGGAAGGAAGTGGGGGTCAGTTCCGGATCTGCGCTCTAATCCCCCTCCCCTCAGCTGCAGGAGGCTGCCTGGAGCGAGTGCCCCCTGGCCGGGCCCCCCAGCGCCCCTTGGAGCTCGGCGTTCTGGCCCAGTACCCTCACAGACATGGGCCACCACCATCACACGGGTAGGCGGGGCATTCGGGGGGCGGGGCAGGTGGGCAGGAGTGTGGCACACAGTTGGGTGGGAGCACCTGGGGGCAGGGCAGGTGGGTGCTGGAGCGTTTAGGGGGTGGGGAACGTGGGGGGTGGGAGGGAGCGCCTGGGGGCAGGGCAGGTGGGTGGGTGGGAGTGCGTGGGGATGGGGCATGTGGGTGGGATGGGAGGGAGCGCCTGGGGGCGTGGCATGTGGCTGGGTGGGAGCGCCTGGGGGGCGGGGCTGACATGGAGGGGTGGGACTCATCCCAGGGCTCCACCCACCTCCCCTCTCTCCCCCAGGCTCACCTGCCTGGCCCCTGCCGACCAGCATGTCCTCCCTGCCCCAGCCAGGGGCGGGGCAGCCAGTGCCCAGGACGCCGGGGTCCCCCCAGAAGCGGAGCCAAGAGGGGGCAGCGCCCCGCGCAGGAAGAGTGAGCCTTTCTCCTCCCCACTCCCTGTCCCCTCCCACCTCCCCCCCGCTCACCGCCTCCCCCCCGCTCACCGCCTCCCCTCTCTCCCCCCAGGATGTCCCCTGACCTTAGCCTGCACTGCCAGCCGCCCGGAAAACAGGACCTGGGTAGGTATCGGCCACTCGGAGAGCTGGGAACCCAGGAGTTCGGGTGGGGTCCCCAATGCAGGGACGGGGGGTGGGGGTGTGGACGTTGTCATTCCCTGGCCTTTTCCCCCCACCCTCACAGGAGCGGGGGCCAGTGGTGAACCCAGGAGTCCGGGTGTGTGTCCCCACCCTCATGCCAGGAGGAACCAAGAGCCTGGGTATGTCCCAGTGGTGAACCCTGGGGGAGGGTGCCCATGTCCCTGCGAGACCGAGGATGGGGTGAACCCAGGCGTCCGGGGCCTCATGTGTAACCTCCCGCTTCCTCCAGACACAAGCGGGGACATCGTGTGGGAGTCGGAAGAGGAGGAGAGCTGCGGCCCCCGCAGGAAGGTGAGGGGCTGGGGGGGCAGGAGGCACTGCCAGGCCTCCGGCTGCAGGGCAGAGCAGCTTGGGGGGCTTAAGGGGGGGTTGGAGCTTGGGGGGGGGTCAGGGGTCACTTGGGGGGGTCAGGGGTCACTTGGGGGGGAAGGCTCTAAGGCTGGGCTTCAGGGGTCACGCAGGGGGCCTGGCATTTGGGGATTCAGGGGACACGCAGGGGGGTTCAGGGGTCACTCGAGGGACCAGGCTCTCACAGTGGGGTGCAGGGGTAACTTGAGGGGGTAGGCGCTCAGGCTGGGTTTCAGGGGTCGTTCAGGGATCACTGCGGGGGGGCAGGCTCTCAGGGGGCTTCAGGGGTCACTACGGGGACCAGGCTCTCAGGCTGGGGTTCAGGGGTCACTTAGGGGGCCTACTCAGACCCCATCACTCACCCCCCCCCCCATCACCCCCAGGCCAGATACCAGCGCACACGGTACAACACCCTGATCCCCACCTTCTCCGACCACCTGGACCCCCCCGGCAGGTGAGTGACCCTCCATGTGCCCCGGGGGCAAGGGGCGCACCTGTGCCCCCCACTCACCCGCTCTCCCTCTCTCTGCAGGTACCCTGGCTGCTGCGCTCCCGGGCCCCTCCCCCATCTCAGGGGGGCAGCTCCCCTGCCCCACAGCACAGACGCACCAGCCTCCGGAGGGTGCCCCACAAAGCCTTTTATTGGTGACACCAATAAAAATAAACATAGCACATGATTCAGCCCATCCCCCCCTCGGTCTCCTTCATTCGGTGGATGCCCCATACCTCCCCCCCAGCAGAGCAGGGGGAGAAAACCCTTGGGGGATGGGTCCAATGGAGGAGATGGGGAGGGAATTCGGGGTCCCTTCTGCCCCCCTCAACGTCAGGGGCTGCTCTGGGGAATGGAATGATCGGGGGAAATTCAGGGATCCCTTGGCTCTGTCCCCTCTGTCCTGGGGGGCAGGGCTGAGCGCTGCTGCTCCCATGCTTTTGGGAGGGAAATATTGGGGTGCCCAGGGCAGGGGGTTCCTCATGGCTGGTCATCAACCCCTCAAAGAGGGGGATCAATAGGCAAACCTCCTCAGGGTGGGGCCTGACCCTCAAAGTTGGGCTTCATTATGCGGCCCCGACTCCTGGAGCTGGGGTGCACTGGTGGATCCTACCACTGGAGCTGGGGGATCCCCGCCACGGGAGCTGGGGAGCACTGGGGGATCCAGCCACGGGAGCTGGGGAGCGCTGGGGACCTCTAGTCCCCTGCCCCAAAGAGGGGGGCCCCCTGAGGGGAGACGCGGATGAAGGTAGTTCGGCGGCTCAGCTCCTTCAGCTTCGCGGCGCCCACATAGGTGCAGGTGGAGCGGAGCCCCCCGAGCACGTCCCGCAGCGTGTGCTCCACGGCGCCCCGGAACGGCACCTCCACTGCCCGGCCCTCCGACGCCCTGGGGGGGGGAGAGCGTGAGAGCCCCACGGTGCCCCCCGGGGAGAGCCCGGCCCACCCCACGGTGCCCTGGAATGGCACCTCCAACGCCCTCTGGGGGACAGCATGAGAGCACCCCCAGCACCCCCCAGGAGAGCCTGGACTGCCCCATGGCACCCCACAACGGCACCTCCACTGCCCGGCCCTCTGACGCCCTGGGGGGGGAGAGCGTGAGAGCCCCACGGTCCCCCCGGGGAGAGCCCCGGAATGGCACCTCCAACGCCCTCTGGGGGACAGCATGAGAGCACCCCCCAGGAGAGCCTGGACTGCCCCATGGCACCCCACAACGGCACCTCCACTGCCCGGCCCTCCGACGCCCTGGGGGGGAGAGCGTGAGAGCCCCACTGTGCCCCCCGGGGAGAGCCCAGCCCACCCCACGGTGCCCCAGAATGGCACCTCCAACGCCCTCTGGGGGACAGCATGAGAGCCCCCCCAGCACCCCCCAGGAGAGTCTGGCCTGCCCCATGGCACCCCAGAACGGCACCTCCACTGCCCGGCCCGCCGATGCCCTGGGGGGGAGAGCGTGAGAGCCCCACAGCGCCCCCCAGGGAAGAGCCTGGCTCGCCCCACGGCGCCCCGGAACGGCACCTCCAACGCCCTCTGGGGGACAGCATGAGAGCCCCCCCCAGCACCCCCTGGGAGAGCCTGGCCTGCCCCACGGCACCCCAGAACAGCACCTCCACCCAGCCTTCCGATACCCTGGGGGTGGGGAGAGTGTGAGGCCCCACCTCCACCACCTGCCCCTCTAACACCTTCCGGCCTAGCCCCCAGTGTCTCCCTGGGGAGATCCCAGCCCTTCCCACACAGGCCCTGCCCTGCTCTCCCAGCGCCCCCTGCAGAGTGAGGCCGGTCCGTACCTGTACTCTGCCACTCCCCCGGCATATTTCTTCATGGCCACGTCGGAGCTCATTCCATAGAAGAGTTTGTATTTCTTGCCCCCCCTCTCAATCAGCTCCCCCCCCGACTCCGTGTGTCCCGCCAGCATCCCCCCTAGCATGACAAAGTCCGCCCCGGCACCTGCAACCACAAGAGGGGGCTAGTGAGGCAACGGGACCCACAGCTCGCTCAACCCAAAGCGAGGGGTGGGCTGCACTTACCAAACGCCTTAGCCACGTCCCCCGGGCAACTGCAGCCCCCATCCTGGGGAGAGGGACAGAGAGAGCAATCAGGAGGGGAAACTGAGGCACTCCCCTGCCCAGGCCAGCCATGGAACCCAGGAGTCCTGGCTCCCAGCCTCCCTCCTCTAACCACTGGGCCCCCCCCCTCATAGAATCATAGAATCTCAGGGTTGGAAGGGACCTTAGGAGGTCATCTAGTCCAACCCCCTGCTCAAAGCAGGACCAATCCCCAATTTTTGCCCCAGATCCCCAAATGGCCCCCTCAAGGATTGAACTCACAACCCTGGGTTTAGCAGGCCAATGCTCAAACCACTGAGCTATCCCTCCCCGAGCTGGATAGAACCCAGGAGTCCTAGCTCCCAGTCCCCCTCCTCTAACCACTGGGCCCCCCCCTCCCCGAGCTGGATAGAACCCAGGAGTCCTAGCTCCCAGCCCCCCCACCATTCTAACCACTGGCCCCCCCTCCCCTCCCAGAGCCGGCTAGAACCCAGCCGTCCGGTGCTGCTCACCGAGATGATGTGCCCGTTGAGGCCGTGGGCTGCATCGGCACATTCCAGGACGGCACTCAGCTGGGGGTACCCCACCCCTGTCTTCTTCCGAGTGGTACAGACCGAACCTTGACACGGCAGGGACGGGCATAAGTGCCTGCTAGTGGGTGAGAGCACCCCAGTAATGGGGGATCCCCCATCCTCCTGAGATGGTCCGGTCCCCACACCTGCTGGGGTGTGTGTATCCCCCCATCCTGCTGAGATGGTCCAGCCCCCGGGGTGTGTGTATCCCCCCCAATCACACTGAGCTGGTCCAACCCCCCCTGGATCATGCTGAAATGGTTGTGTACACTCCCCCATTCACGCTGAGATGGGTCAGCCCTCTCCCCCAGTGTGTGTCTATCTCCCCATCCCGCTGAGATGGTCCAGCCCCCGGTCTGGTCACCTGGTCCGATGCCCACTTTGATGATGTCTGCGCCGGAGAGGATCAGCTCCTCCACCATCTCCCCCGTCACCACGTTCCCGGCCTGCGGGGAGAGCGGGGAGCCCTCAAGCCCCCACACGCCCTGGGGTGGGGGGCAGTGGAATGCACCATGATGGTGGGGGGTGGGAAGGCTGTACATACCAGGGATGGGGTGTGTGTGAGGGGTTTATGGTGGTGGTGGGGTTCATACCATGATGTTATTGATGGGGGGGGGGGGATATATACCATGATGGTGGTACTAGTCAAGGGGGCAGGGGCAGTGGTGTGATTGACAAGGGGTACATACCATGAGGATGGTACCAGCTGGGGGCAGTATGTACCACCATGTTGTGACTGGAGGGGATAGGGCGGTACGTACCACAGTGTTGCAATCGGTGGGGGAGATGGCAGTACGTACCATGATGGTGGTACTGGCCTGGGCTGGGACATACTATCACTTTATGACTGATGGGGGTGGGGCAGTACATACCATGACTGTATGAGTGGCAGGGGAGAACGCGGTACATACCATGATGATGGTACTGGCAAGGGTGGGGCGGTACGTACCATGATTGTGTGACTGGCAGGGGTTGGGTGGGACGTTCCATGATTGTATGACTGGCGGGGGTTGGGTGGGATATCCCATGATTGTATGACTGGTGGGGGTGGCGGCGGGACATACCATGATGGTGGGGGGTGGGGCAGTAACAACCATGATTGTATGACTGACGAGGGTGGGGCGGTGCGTACCATGATGGTGTGGTCAGGGAAGCGCTTGCGCACGTCCCGCAGGAACTGGACAAAGTGCTCCGAGTAGCCGTTGGCCACGTCCAGGCAGATGTAGCGCACCTGGGGTAGGGCCTCCAGGATCTTCTCCAGCTGCTCGAAGTCTGAGGGGCCGGTCCCTGAACTGGCCGCTAGGTGCTGGGGAGAGACACTGGTGTGAGGACACGCCGAGACAGAGATCTGGGGAGGAGGGAATTGGGATGGCTCCCTGGGGCAATACGGGGAGAGCGGGGTGGTCTGTGGGGGAAGGGGACTCCCTGGGTCAGTGGGTACTGGGATTGTTTTCTGGGGGGAGAACATCCCCCTGAGGCAATAAGGAGGGAGTGGGGAGGCTAGGATGGCTCCCCATAGGGCAGGAGACCCCACTCCGGGGCAGTTGGGGGAAAGTGGGGGCTAGGATGGCTCCCAGGTCAGCATCGGGGTTCATTCCCCTGGAGGTAGTTGGGGGTGTGGAGGGTGGGGCCAACACCCCCACCCTCACCCCGTGCACCTGCAAGCAATCGGGCTCCTGGGCAGCAAACTCCTTCCACTCCTCCAGCTCGTAGTGCTTGTGGATGGCAGTGAAGAGTGAGAACTGGGGGGGAGAGGAGGATATGGGGGTGTGACACTGAGCAGAGGATACCCTCACCCCGACACCCCATCATAATGGAATGATCCACCAAAAGAAAATATTTCCTCCCCCGCCCCCATTAAAATGGAATTGCCAACCAGGAACAGAGCTATCCTTCCCCCCCATGTAATGGAACAACCCACCAAGAAGCTATAATGGCACAGAGGAAAGAAAATTCTCCCCCCTGCTATAATGGAACAGCTCACCAACAGGCGAGAATATTCCCCCCCCCCCCCCCCATTATAATGGAACAGCCTATAGTGGAAGATTCCAGGGGAGAGCCTGATTGTTGATTGGCTGTGCACTTAATCAGGTGGTTTACAATGCTGTTGGGGGGGGGGGGAATCCCCGATGCTGATTGGCTGAGCAGTTAATCACATACATTCCAATGACCCTGCAGCCTTGAGGGGAGGGAATCCCTAATGCAGAATGACTGGGAAGTCAATCACATGGCTTATAATGCTGCTACAGTCCTGCAGGGAGTAGGGGGGATCCCTGATGCTGAATGGCTGGAGCAGTTAATCACATGGTGTATGACCTGCCCCGGGGGAGATCCCCAGTGCTGATTGGCTGGGAAGAAGAACACATGGGGGTATGTGGATCCCCATTGCTGATTAGCTGGGGAATCAGTGATGCTGCTGCTACAGGAGATAGCTGGGGGATCCCTGGGCCAGGTACCTTGCAAAGGACTTTGGCCATCTCAAAGGTGCCCACGGTGTCCATGTTGGCAGCGATGATGGGGATCCCGCTATACGTCTGGTGCGAGTTGCGGAAGGTGAACGATCGGAGGAGATCCACCTATGCCGGAGAGGGAGAGAGGCACCGCTAGCAGGGCTCCCAGAGGAAGAACCCTAAGGGTGCACCATATCTGCCCCCAGCCACTCAGGGACAGGCTGTGGGTCTCCCCCCAGACAGGCCTGGGGACTTTTAGGGGAGCGAGAGCCGGCTGGGGCACTCACCTCGCTCCGGGATTTCAGGGTGCTGCGCTTGGGTCTCAGCAAGACGTCTTTGAAGTCCAGCTTGATGTTGTTATCGATGTGCGGCATGGTGCAGGAGGCAGTGACTAGGGCTCAGGACAGGCTGGGGAGACTCCTCCACAATCCCAGAGGCCCCCAGGGGACCCCACTCCAGCCCGGGCGCCCTGCCCTCGGTGCCTTACTGGGACTGGGGCGTGGGGCTCAGCAACCAGGCGTCCGTCATGAATCTGGTGCAGCACTCTGAAGGAGAAAGGCAGAAGAGTAGCTGGCTAATAATAAGACAACAAGCCCCCAGATCTGATGGCCCCACCTGAGGCGACTCCCTGTGGGTCTCCCTCGGGCACTGTGGGTCCTGGCTAAATGTGCTGGAGGGCAAGTTGCCAGATATCCCAGAGTGAGATCAAGTCTAATGGTCCCAATTCTGGGTCCTTATCCCCACCACAACCTCTGACCCCATCGTGACTTCCGACACCACTGCTAACGACAGGTGTGCCTCGACAGCCAACCCCCGCTGAATCTCTGGCCCCACAGTGACCCCCATCGAGTTCATGACTTCTGTCCCCCTTCGTAATCTCAGCCCCCACTGAAACCCCCAACCAGGGCGTAACCTCCATGTTGTGGCCTTCCACCTGTGACCTCTGACCCCTTTGGAACGCAGATGCCACCATGACTTATGACCTCATCACGGCACCACCAAGTGCACTCTGGCCCCATCGTAACCTCTGACCCCAATGCTGCCTCTGTGACCTCTGACCCCATCACCCTTGTCTCAGCCTGGCCGCCCGTCTCGCCATTGGGGGCTTGGCCAGGGCAATGACCCCAGCAACACCCCTGCCAGGCCACCCCTTAAAGGGCCGGGGCGACCACCGCCAACCCCACGTCGCCGCCCCTGTCCGCCACCGCCACTGTGCCGGGGGCCTGGAACCCAGACTGGCAACACGGGGTTAGTTTTCGGGGGGGACCCTAGGTGGACGGTGGGGGCCCTACTTCCGGTGCGCTCCTCCCCCTCCACTTCCGGTGGTGGCTACCAGCGCCGCGGAGTGATCGAGGGTCAGCCTCAGCGGGGCGATCGACCGCTCCGCACCCAAAGGTTCCTCCAGCGCCCCGCCCCTTCCCCGTGCCGCTGCCGCGCGCGGTGCCTCAAGGGAAGGGCGTGGGCGGCGGGCGGGACTACATCTCCCGTGAGGCATCGGGGCAATCGCTGGGTAGCCATTTTATGCGCGCGGCGCTTCATGGGAAATGTAAGCCAACCCCTTGTCGTTCTGAAGGCTTAACGGGTGTGAGCGGACTATAACTCCCATTATGCACCGGGAAGGGGGGCCACTCAGGCCAGCCGGCTTTATTTACCATGCTCCTTTGCACCTCCCGCGCTCTTAGTCCCGCCCAGCCGCTTTGCCTCATGGGAAATGTAGTCCGGTCCCTGGTCGTGCTCAACGGGTAACAGTTATGTGGGGACTACAACTCCCATCATGCACCGGGCTCCCTTAGCCCCCTTAGTCCTTTGCGCGTCCCTCCCGCTGAGCCTCTGCGTTGCCCCATGGGAGGTGTAGTCCCTCGCGTTGTTCCACCCTGGGGGCGGGGCTGAGGGGGACCACAGCTCCCATCGTGCCTCGCGGGGGCCGGGCTGGACAAGTGGGGGAAGTGACGTCAGGGAGAGGGCCGCGCGCGCGGAGGCTGCTGGGTAAAAGCCTCAGAGCGGTGGGGGGTTGGGTTCTGGTTCCGGGTCAGAGGTGAGGTGCTGCTGGGCCACGATGCTGATCAAAGTGAAGGTGAGCAGGGGGCCCGCCGCGTGGGCTGCTGGGAAATGGGGGTGGCGGGTCCCAGGGGATTGCGACGGGGGGCAGGGCAGGTGAGCAAGAGTTGCTGCCCCAGAGCATCCTGGGATAGGTGCTGCCCACTCCCTACCCTGGTGCATGCTGGGAGAACAGGCTGACAGCAGGGTATGAACCCCGCCCCCCCAGTGCCTGGGGGGCCAGGTAGGATGACCAGACAGCAAGTGTGAAAAATCGGGATGGGGGGGGCGGGATAATAGGAGCCTATATAAGAAAAAGCCCCAAATATCGGGACTGTCCCTTAAAATCAGGACATCTGGTCACCAGGGGCTGCCCCTGCCCTGGTGCATGATGGGTGAAGGGGGGGTCTCAGGGGATTGCATGGGTGGGGGCAGGGCAGGTGAGCAAGAGTTGCTGCCCCAGAGCATCCTGGGATAGGTGCTGCCCACTCCCTACCCTGGTGCATGCTGGGAGAACAGGCTGACAGCAGGGTATGAACCCCCTCCTCTCAGTGGCTTGGGGATCAGGGGCTGCCCCTGTCCTGGTGTATGATGGGTGAAGGGGGGGGTCTCAGGGGATTGCATGGGTGGGGGCAGAGCAGGTGAGCAAGAGTTGGTGCCTCAGTGCATGGTGGGAGAGCTGGGTCCCCAAGGGCATTGTGGGAGAAGCTTTTAGGTTTAGGGATCTCTCTCTGCTCTGATGCATGACGGTATAGAGGGGCAGGGAGCATGGGGACACCCCGGCCCCTCTGTACCGGGAGAATCCTGGGGGAGCTGCTGCTAACCGGGGTTTCCCCTGCTGCTTCTAGACACTGACCGGGAAGGAGATCGAGATTGACATTGAGCCCACAGACAAGGTACCTGTCCTGAGGGGGTGGGGTTGGGGCTGGGGGAGACCCTGCCCCTCTGGAGAAACACCCCCCCACCCATCCCATTCTCCTGGGATCTAGCATTCAGACCTGCTCCCTCCATCCCTTCCCTGCTCTCCTGGGATCCAGACCTTGGTCCTACCCCCTCTGTCCCAGAAGCCCCTGGGGCAGGGAGTTATTCGGGGGGGTTCTCCCAGTTTTCACCTCTCTCTCATACCCTAGGTGGAGCGGATAAAGGAGCGCGTGGAGGAGAAGGAGGGGATTCCTCCCCAGCAGCAGCGTCTCATCTACAGCGGCAAGCAGATGTGAGTGAGGGGGAGGGGCATGATGGTCGATGCAGCCCAGGGGCATTCTGGGATATCTGAAGTGTAGCAGCCCTGATGCACTGTGGGATAGGTTCTGCTCCCACTGCCAGCAGAACATTCCCTAGAGCATTATGGGATAGAATCCAGGCATCCTGGCTCCTAGCCCCCCCGTGCTCCACCCACTAAACGCCACTCCCCTCCCAGAGTTTGTGACAGAATCCAGGCAACCTGGCTCCCAGCCTCCCCGCTCAGCAGCGGCTTTGCTGTTGCTTAAACTGGGTGGCACGCCAGCCTGCCCGCCTTCCCCGCCAACCCCTCCAGGCTCTGCCCATCTGGCCCTCCCTGGCAGTTTTTACCCACCTCCCAGGCCCCCCGGTGGGGTCTCCCGGCAGAGAGAGAGGAGAGGAGAAGGAGAGAGACGGAGGCTACAGCGGGGGGCTGGCCCCTCTGAGCACGTGCCCTCGCCCCCTGCACGGAGCTGGTTTTAGGGGCACGGACCAGCTTTCCCCAGCCAGCCGCCATTGGCATGGCCAGCTCCTGGCAGGGGGATGCCCCGGCGCACTGGCAGAGGGTCCCCCCCCCCTCCCGTTTGGGTACCCCAGGGACGTTCTGCCACGTGGGCGCCGGGCCGGCTACCGCCTCCGCTGGGCGATGGGCACCGTTGCTTTGCATGGCGTGGACGGGCCGGTAAAACCCCTGTTCCTGCAGCTGGAGCCAGCTCGGTGGCCCGTCTCCTCCGGGACGCGTTGGCAGCACGCGTCAGGATCGGTGTGTTCGGGGCCTGCACCGTGCCAAGGCTCTCAAGTCACCAGGGGTTATAGGGCACCCGACAAGAAGCTGTTGGGCTGAATGTTCAGACTGGGGGGAGCCAGGGGGGCCCTTTGCCAGCTGGCATAAAGAGCTGTTAGGGCCACCCCCTCTAACCCACTAGCCCCCACTCCCCTGGGGTAGAACCCAGGCGTCCTGGCTCCCAGGCCCTCCCCCGCTCTAACCACTAGACCCCACCCCACTCCACTCCCATAGCCAGGGAGGGAACCCCGGAGTTCTGGCCCCACCCCCACGGCAGGCAGCTTTGTGGTGGCTACGCCCGGCTCATGCCCCCTCTGTCTGTGTCCCTTCGTCCGCCCCACAGGAACGACGAGAAGACGGCGGCCGACTACAAGATCCAGGGTGGCTCTGTCCTCCACCTGGTCTTGGCTCTGCGGGGGGGGCAGCTACGGTGATGGCCCCCCCCCACTGGAGCGACAGAGCCCCCCCCCACGCACCCCCTGCTCTGCTAGCACTGTCCGGATGACTGCTTCCCCCTCCCCCATGGACTCTCAGTGGGGGCGGCCGTCCGTGGGGGGCTGGGGCAGCACGGCTGTAGCAGTGGCCGGCGCTCGGGGGTCCCCGTTGGTGTCTTGTTCCCTGTGTTTGGATCGCTGAGTGTTAATAAAGGTGTCTCAGTGCAGCAGGGTGTGGAGATGCGGCTGCTTCTGGGGTGGGGTGGGGGGGTCTATTGCATGGCACTGAGAAAGGGTGGGGGGGGGTTGCTTAGAGGGTGACCCCTCGCCCAGTGCTGAGACATGGCCTCCCTGTGGGGAGCTGCTTACATGGGGACCCCTTGCCCAGCATTGAAATGCAGGTGCCGGTACGGCCCGGGCGCTGAGACGGGGCACCTCCGAGGGAGGGTTGGTTATACAGTGAGCCACCCCTGAGAGGGGGGCTCGTCTGGGGTGGGCGGGCACACAGGCTGGTTATGGGGGACCCAGTGGTCAGAAGAGGTGGGGCCTGGGTACTTTTTACCACTGTAAGGGCAACCCCCGGGGAAGAGGAGGAGTGAGGGGGGGGCCAGGGACTTGGAGTGAAGAGACAGTGCAGGAGTAGGGCCATAGTTTGGGCACCCGTGGGCCCCCTTCTCTGTTCAGGAGCTTCCCTCACTCCTGCGGGGACCCCTTGTCAGCGCCGGGCTCTGGGATGGGGCGCAGGGGCCCGTTACACGGTGACCCCCCCCCCAGGGCACTGAGATGCAGCTGGCTCTGGGGTGAGTCTCTGCACTGGCTCTTTAGCTCTATTCCTCGGCTGTGCCCTGGCACGGGCGGGGTTAACGGCAGAGCCGCCTGTCTAGTCTGAGTCTCTATGGTCAACACGTGGGGCACAGCCCGGCCCGCCCCAGTGATCAGCCCGGTCCGCCCCATCCAGCCAAGAAGCTCTCTGTTCCCCTGCCCTGTCCCTCCCCTGCCCCCAAACACCCCCCCCAGATACCCCCCATCCCTGTTACCCTCCCTCTGCCAAAGGGGACGGGATGTGCCACCCGCCTGGGCTGGTGGTGTTTGACCTGGGTGAGTTTGGGGTACTGGGGAGGGGTTCAGGGCTCTGTGGGTGGGATCGAACCGGGGACCGCTGGTGCTTAGTGCATGTGGCAGGCCCACTGAACTCTCGCTGCCACTCGGTGGGATAGACCCCCCCCCCCCCGGAGCTGTGTGGGTTACACCTGTCCCCCTGCTCGGGCTGGGATGCTGGGGGGGCAGAGGGGAGGTTTCAGGGGGGTCTCCCCACTGCCCTGTGTTTGGGTCCCGGCTCTGGGTGGGTTTGGTGCAGTGAGGGGGGGCACTGGAGGGTTTGGGAGATCTGAGTGGGGGTCACGGGGGGGGTCTGTGTTCTCAGAAATAGGGCTGGGATCCTGGGGGGGGGGGTCTCCCCACAGCCCCGGGTTCGGGTGCTGCTGACGGGGGTCTCCATGGGGGGTGACGCCCCCTTCCTTCTTGTTGCAGATTACACCCTGTGGCCCTTCTGGGTCGATACCCACGTGGACCCCCTGTTCCAGCGGGGCAGGTGGGGGCAGAGGAACACGGGGAGGGGGCAGGGGGGAGGGAAGTTGGCCTAAGAGGGAGGAGTGTAGGGGTAAGATGGGGAGGAGCCCGGGGCCTATAGATGGGGCTATATGGGGGGCAGGAGGCTACAAGGGAGGGATATAGGAGGTCTGAGAGGGCCTATAGGGGGTCAGCTATGAGGGAGGGGTATATGGAGTCTGGGAGGGGCTATAGAGGATGGAACTACAGGGGTCAGGAGGGGCTATGGGGTCTCTAGGGATCAGGGAGGCTATAAGGGAGGGATGCATGGGGTCAGGGAGGGGCTATAGGGGGTCAGAGGGGGCTATAGGGAAGGGCCCTACCAAAGTCAGGGTCCATTTTGGTCGGTTTCACAGTCATGGGGTTTTAAAAATCATGTTTCATGCTCTGAGCTCTTGAAATCTGAAATGTGACCGGGGGAGTCCCGACCCAAAAGGGGACTATTGGGGGGTCACAAGGTTATTGTGGGGGGGGTCGCGGTGTTGCCACCTTTGCTTCTGCGCTGCTGCTGGTGACACTCCAGGCCAGCAGCCCCCACCCCCCACATTTAGGGTTGGGACCCCCAGGTTGAGAAAGGTCCCCCCCCCCCCCCGAAATCCGCACAGTAAAAGCACATGAAGACCAGCTCTCACGGGGAGACCAGACTCCACAGTCCCTGATGCCTTGAATTTGGTAGGCCAGGGAGGGGTTATGGGGGTCAGAGGAGGTTATGAGGGCTATGGGGACTATAGGGGGTCAGAAGAGGCTATGGGGGCTATAAGGGATCAGGGCGATAGGGGTCAGAGGAGGCTATAAGGGGTCATGGGGGGTGGAGGGGAGGAGCGATTGGGGATTATAGGGGGTCAGAGGAGGCTATAAGGGGCCATGGAGGGGGAGGGGAGGGGCTATAGCAGATCAGGGGCTATGGTCAGAGAAGGCTATAAGGGTCCATAGGGGTGGAGGGGAGGGGCTGTAGGGGATCGGGGCTGTGGGGTCAGAGGAGGCTATAAGGGGCCATAGTGGATTGGGGGCTATGGGGGTCAGAAGGGAAGGGCTATAGTGAAGAGGCTATAATGGGGCATGGGGGTGGAGGGGAGGGGCTGTAGGGGATCGGGGCTGTGGGGTCAGAGGAGGCTATAAGGGGCCATAGGGGGGCAGCGGGGAGGGTATTGGGGCTCCGAGGAGTGGGGTAACCCCGTCTGCCCCCAGGGCTGGCTCGGTGGTGGATGCCCGCGGCCGCCCCGTCCGGCTGTACCCCGAGGTGCCGGCTGTGCTGGAGCGACTGCAGGGCCTAGGCGTCCCCATGGCAGCCGCCTCCCGGTGAGTGTCTGACCCCCGCCCCCCTGTGCCCCCCCCCCGACACGCCTGCCCCCCTGACCGTCCCCCTTCCCCCAGGACGGGCGAGACCCGCGGCGCCACCCAGCTGCTGGACCTCTTCGGCCTGCGCCCCTTCCTACGCCGGGTGGAGATCTACCCCGGGGGCAAGAGCGCCCACTTCCACAGGTACCCGCTGCACCCCCAAACCCCGCTGCACCCCACTTCCACAGGTACCCATTGCACCCCCAAACCCCGCTGCACCCCACTTCCACAGGTACCCACTGCACCCCCAAACCCCACTGCACCCCACTTCCACAGGTACCCGCTGCACCCCCAAACCCCGCTGCACCCCACTTCCACAGGTACCCGCTGCACCCCCAAACCCTGCTGCACGCCCACTTCCACAGGTACCCGCTGCACCCCCAAACCCCGCTGCACGCCCACTTCCACAGGTACCCGCTGCACCCCCAAACCCCGCTGCACCCCCACTTCCACAGGTACCCGCTGCACCCCCAAACCCCGCTGCACCCCACTTCCACAGGTACCCGCTGCACCCCCAAACCCCGCTGCACCCCACTTCCACAGGTACCCATTGCACCCCCAAACCCCACTGCACCCCACTTCCACAGGTACCCACTGCACCCCCAAACCCCACTGCACCCCACTTCCACAGGTACCCGCTGCACCCCCAAACCCCGCTGCACCCCACTTCCACAGGTCCCCGCTGCACCCCCATACCCCGCTGCACCCCACTTCCACAGGTACCCGCTGCACCCCCAAACCCTGCTGCACGCCCCACTTCCACAGGTACCCGCTGCACCCCCAAACCCCGCTGCACCCCCACTTCCACAGGTACCCGCTGCACCCCCAAACCCCGCTGCACCCCACTTCCACAGGTACCCGCTGCACCCCCAAACCCCGCTGCACCCCACTTCCACAGGTACCCGCTGCACCCCCAAACCCCGCTGCAAACCCCACTTCCACAGGTACCCGCTGCACCCCCAAACCCGCTGCACCCCACTTCCACAGGTACCCGCTGCACCCCCAAACCCCGCTGCACCCCACTTCCACAGGTACCCGCTGCACCCCCAAACCCCGCTGCACCCCACTTCCACAGGTACCCGCTGCACCCCCAAACCCCGCTGCACCCCACTTCCACAGGTACCCGCTGCACCCCCAAACCCCGCTGCACCCCACTTCCACAGGTACCCGCTGCACCCCCAAACCCCGCTGCACCCCACTTCCACAGGTACCCGCTGCACCCCAAACCCCGCTGCACCCCACTTCCACAGGAACCCACTGCACCCCCAAACCCCGCTGCACCCCCAAACCCTGCTGCACCCCACTTCCACAGGTACCCGCTGCACCCCCAAACCCCGCTGCACCCCACTTCCACAGGTACCCGCTGCACCCCCAAACCCCGCTGCACCCCACTTCCACAGGTACCCGCTGCACCCCCAAACCCCGCTGCACCCCACTTCCACAGGTACCCATTGCACCCCCAAACCCCGCTGCACCCAACTTCCACAGGTACCCGCTGCACCCC
This sequence comes from Chelydra serpentina, assembly GCA_037349315.1. NCBI lineage: Eukaryota > Metazoa > Chordata > Testudines > Chelydridae > Chelydra > Chelydra serpentina. The sequence goes on from JBAIAC010000346.1 coordinate 421,560, forward strand.
CATACCCCGCTGCACCCCACTTCCACAGGTACCTGCTGCACCCCCACTTCCACAGGTACCCTCTGCACCCCAAACCCCTCACTTCCACAGGTACCCTCTGCACCCCATGCCTCCAAACCCCCAACCCACACTCTTCCACAGGTACCCCCAAGCCCTCACCTGAACCCCTAAACCCCACTCCCCCTGCTGAGATCCAGCCTACAGGGAAGGCTGTAGTGACCCCCCGAGACCCCAAGTGACCCCCCGAGACCCCAAACCCCACTGCACCCTGACCCCCCCCCCGCTCCCTGACCCCCATACTGCCAGCCCTTAGTCTGCCCCTCCCCCGCCAGGCTGCAGCAGGACACCGGGGTCCCCTTCGCCCAGATGCTATTCTTCGACGATGAGGAGCGCAACATCCGGGACGTCAGCAAGCTAGGTACGGGGGGGCGGGGGGGGGGAACCTCGCATCCCTCCACCGGGCAGGGCAGGACTCCCCTGCCAGCCCCACATGGGTGAATGTTGGGGAAAGGTCCAGGGAGGGAATGGGGGGAGGGTCAGGGACTGGGATGTTTTGGGGGGAGGGGAGCAAATGGAGGGGTGGGGGTGAATGGTGGGGTCACCCCCTCTTTCCTCTTCTCCCCCCCAGGTGTCACCTGCGTCCTGGTCCCCAATGGAATGACCCAGGCGCTCCTCACCCAGGGGCTGGAGGCCTTCGCTCGCTCCTGCCCCCCCCGTGCTCCCCTCCCCCCCCCCACGGGGCAGAATAAACTCCAGAGTGACTGAGCCTCTGTGTACGCAACGGGGGGATAACAACCTACTACAGCTGCAGGCACGGGTGTGTGATAACAACCTGCCACTGGGGTGGGTCGAGGGTGTCCGAGACAGATAGCCGCGGAGGGGGGTGGGGGGGGGGGGTGTGCGCGTGTGCGCGCGCGCGCCTAGTACTGTTGTGTTTGTGTGTAAGAGAGAGAGAACAACCTACTACTGCTGATAAGGGGGGTGTCAGAAACCGATACCCTACTACCGCCGTGTGTGTGTATGAGTGAGATAACCTACTACTGCTGCTGGCTGTGGGGTGGGGGCTGCTCACTGTCCCACCTCCGCTCCCTCTCCTTGTCCCTCCCTGGGCCCACCCTGCTCTGGATCCACATGCCCAGCCCATGCTGTGGGGGAGGGGAGATAACAACCTACTGCTGCTGCCAGCAGTGCTGTGCCACCGTGGGGCTGGGACCCTGAATCTCCCCACCCCCGCAGCTGAGCCCCCCCCCCCCCCCCCCGTCCTGATCCTTCCCACTTGTACTGAACTTTGTGGGGGGGGGGCTGTGCCATCTCCCAAACTCTGGGGGTGTTGGGGCCCCAGGGAGACCCCCCCCTGTGATGAAGTGGGAATGTTCTTAATGTTTTCTCTGAATACTGTGTGGGTGCCTCAGTTTCCCCTTTGCATTTCTTAAGTGCCCAGCTGGTGGGATAAGGGGGTGTGATTGTTGCACAGAGAATGGCCGACACCCTGTCTCCTGGCAGCTGATGGCCTCTCCCCCCCCCCCTCCCCAAGGTGCCAGCTAAAGGGTTGGAGAACAAAGGGATCAGGTGACTCCTGGCCCAGGAAGGAGACAAAGGCCGAGGAGGGGCTGGAGAGTTTCGGTTTGGAGCTGGCCGATGGGGCTCTGGGCTCCCTGCCCCCCAGGATACACCTGACTGAGGGGTCCTGGTCTCTGTACCTACAAGCTCTGGTTTAGACCCTGTTCCTGTCGTCTAATAAACCTCCTGTTTTCCCGGCTGGCTGAGAGTCACATCTGACTGCGGAGTCGGGGGGCAGGACCCCCGGCTCCCCCAGGACCCCGCCCGGGGGGACTCGCTGTGGGAAGCGCACCGTGGGGCAGGGGAGGCTGGATGCTCCGGGGTCAGCCCCAGGAAGGGGGAAGCTTCATGCCCTGGGGACAGTCGGCTCCGAGAGAGGAGACTCCCCCAGAGTCCTGGCTGGCTTCGTAGGGAGCAGTTCCAGAGCATCGCCCAGGGACTCTGTGACACCCCCCATCGGAGTGAACGCTAAAGGGGGCTCCCTCTGCCCCCCACGCCTTTGGGGGAGGAATTTGGGGGTGTCGCTGGGAGCACAGGAGAGTCCTGGCCCCAAAGCTGTGATGGTGGGGGTTGCACCCTAAAACCCCAAGAGTGATAGCGAGGTCCCTCTCTAGGTGTGAACTTCAGAGGGGCTTGGGGGGTCAGAGTATTGGGGCACAGTGCTGTGCTCCCCACTAGGGGATCCCCACCCGCAACCACCTCAGAGTTCACAATTTTGGGGGGTTCAGCGCCCAGCCCCCATTTTTTAGCTGTCTTGAAATTGGGGTTCAGGTGGAGGACCCCAAAATAAAAGGTTGAGAATATAGAGTGGCTTTCTTGACCCCCCTTGGCACAGTGCCCCCAGGTCTCCCCCCACTGAGCCCCCCTCTGCCCCTAGCCTCCCCACACTGCACCCCATAGATTTGGGCTCTCTTTATTGGGAGTTCAGCTCCCCTTCTCTGGCAGCTTGGCTGTCTTCAGCTGGGTTCCACTGCCCCCCCGCTTCTTCTCAGCGGGCAGGGGCAGGGAGGGGGTCCTGGGCATCACCCGCCCCCCTCGGCCCGCACCCCCCAGGCTGCCTCCAGCGCCCGCAGCTCGGTGTGGGGCCGCTCGCCCTGGAAACGCAGGACCCACGGCATCTGCAGCAGGTCCAGCACCGTGGGGCGCCGGGTGGCCGGGCACAGCAGCCGGTGCACTAGGTTCTGGGGGGGCAAAGGGGAGCGTTAAGGAGCCCCACTGTCTGCCTGGCCCCTGGGGGCCGCTTGCTCCCTCCACTGGGCCTGGCCCCTCTTGATCTGTCCGGCCCCTCTTGATCTGTCCAGCCCCCCATGGTCCGCTTCCCTCTCCCTGGGACCCAGTCCCGCCCGGTCCACCCGGCCCACCCATGATCCGCCCAGCCCCCCATGGATCACCCAGCCCCCCCAGTCCACACACCAGTGTCCAGCCCCCTGCTCTGTCTCCCACATTGTCTGCCCAGCCACACAAGGATCTGCTGGGTGCCGCCTGCTGGTCTGGCCCCCCACCCCACCGTGCCCCCTGCTGGCCTGCAGCCCAGTGCCCTCCCAGCTCCTGGCGCCCCCGCCACCCACCTTGCACTCCTCGGAGACGGACGGCTGGGGGGGGAAGGCCACCTCCTTCTGGGTCTCCCGCAGCAGGCGCTTGAGGTTGGTGTCGTCGAAGGGCAGGTGGGCCACGGCCAGCGTGTAGAGGATCACGCCCATGCTCCAGGTGTCGGCCAGGAAGGGGTTGTAGGGCAGCCCCAGCAGGATCTCGGGGCAGGCGTAGGCGAAGCTGCCGCAGTAGGTCTGGCTCAGGGGGCTGGCGCCCGCCAGCAGCGGGTACGAGGGGCTGGCGGGCGGCTGGGTCTGCGGCACCACCTGCTTGGAGAAGCCGAAGTCCGAGATCTTCACGTTCTCCCGCTTGTCCAGCAGCAGGTTCTCCAGCTTCAGGTCCCTGCGGGAGGGAGCAGGGGGTGGGCGGGGGTGCAGGGCTGCCCCTAGGGGGCGCCGGGGATAGGGCGTGGGGCCCTTCCCCTCTAGGGGGCGCCGGCTCTGATCCGGCCGCAGGGCTGCCCCTAGGGGGTACCGGGGATAGGGCATGGGGCCCTTCCCCTCTAGGGGGTGCCGGCTCCGATCTGGCCGCAGGGCTGCCCCTAGGGGGTGCCGGGGATAGGGTGTGGGGCCCTTCCCCTCTAGGGGGCGCCGGCTCTGATCCGGCCGCAGGGCTGCCCCTAGGAGGCACCGGGGATAGGGCGTGGGGCCCTTCCCCTCTAGGGGGCGCTGGGGATGGAGCGTGGGGCCCTTCCCCTCTAGGGGGCGCTGGCTCCGATCCGGCCGCAGGGCTGTCCCTAGGGGGCGCTGGGGATGGAGCGCGGGGCCCTTCCCCTCTAGGGGGCGCCGGCTCCGATCTGGCCGCAGGGCTGCCCCTAGGGGGTGCCGGGGATAGGGTGTGGGGCCCTTCCCCTCTAGGGGGCGCCGGGGATAGGGCGTGGGGCCCTTCCCCTCTAGGGGGCGCCGGCTCCGATCTGGCCGCAGGGCTGCCCCTAGGGGGTGCCGGGGATAGGGCGTGGGGCCCTTCCCCTCTAGGGGGCGCCGGCTCTGATCCGGCCGCAGGGCTGCCCCTAGGGGGTACCGGGGATAGGGCGTGGGGCCCTTCCCCTCTAGGGGGCGCCGGCTCCGATCTGGCCGCAGGGCTGCCCCTAGGGGGTGCCGGGGATAGGGTGTGGGGCCCTTCCCCTCTAGGGGGCGCCGGCTCTGATCCGGCCGCAGGGCTGCCCCTAGGAGGCACCGGGGATAGGGCGTGGGGCCCTTCCCCTCTAGGGGGCGCTGGGGATGGAGCGTGGGGCCCTTCCCCTCTAGGGGGCGCTGGCTCCGATCCGGCCGCAGGGCTGTCCCTAGGGGGCGCTGGGGATGGAGCGCGGGGCCCTTCCCCTCTAGGGGGCGCCGGCTCCGATCTGGCCGCAGGGCTGCCCCTAGGGGGTGCCGGGGATAGGGTGTGGGGCCCTTCCCCTCTAGGGGGCGCCGGGGATAGGGCGTGGGGCCCTTCCCCTCTAGGGGGCGCCGGCTCCGATCTGGCCGCAGGGCTGCCCCTAGGGGGTGCCGGGGATAGGGCGTGGGGCCCTTCCCCTCTAGGGGGCGCCGGCTCTGATCCGGCCGCAGGGCTGCCCCTAGGGGGTACCGGGGATAGGGCGTGGGGCCCTTCCCCTCTAGGGGGCGCCGGCTCCGATCTGGCCGCAGGGCTGCCCCTAGGGGGTGCCGGGGATAGGGTGTGGGGCCCTTCCCCTCTAGGGGGCGCCGGCTCTGATCCAGCCGCAGGGCTGCCCCTAGGGGGTGCCGGGGATAGGGTGTGGGGCCCTTCCCCTCTAGGGGGTGCCGGCTCAGATCCGGCCGCAGGGCTGCCCCTAGGGGGCGCCGGGGATAGGGCGTGGGGCCCTTCCCCTCTAGGGGGCGCCGGCTCCGATCCGGCCGCAGGGCTGCCCCTAGGGGGTACCGGGGATAGGGCGTGGGGCCCTTCCCCTCTAGGGGGCGCCGGCTCCGATCTGGCCGCAGGGCTGCCCCTAGGGGGTGCCGGGGATAGGGTGTGGGGCCCTTCCCCTCTAGGGGGTGCCGGCTCTGATCCGGCCGCAGGGCTGCCCCTAGGGGGCGCCGGGGATAGGGCGTGGGGCCCTTCCCCTCTAGGGGGCGCCGGCTCCGATCCGGCCGCAGGGCTGCCCCTAGGGGGTACCGGGGATAGGGCGTGGGGCCCTTCCCCTCTAGGGGGCGCCGGCTCCGATCTGGCCGCAGGGCTGCCCCTAGGGGGCGCCGGGGATAGGGCGTGGGGCCCTTCCCCTCTAGGGGGCGCTGGGGATGGAGCGTGGGGCCCTTCCCCTCTAGGGGGCGCTGGGGATGGAGCGTGGGGCCCTTCCCCTCTAGGGGGCGCTGGCTCCGATCCGGCCGCAGGGCTGTCCCTAGGAGGCGCTGGGGATGGAGCGCGGGGCCCTTCCCCTCTAGGGGGCGCCGGCTCTGATCCAGCCACAGGGCTGCCCCTAGGGGGCGCCGGGGATAGGGCGTGGGGCCCTTCCCCTCTAGGGGGCGCTGGCTCTGATCCGGCCGCAGGGCAGGGACTGGCTAGCTCAGGGAACGGGGTGTGGGGCCTTTCCCCTCTAGGGGCACTGGCTCATGGTGCCAGTGGGCAGGGGGGGCACAGGGGTCTGTGGGTCCCCCAGACGGCGTGTGGGGTGTCCCCAGGGAAGCCTGCGGAGCGCCCAGTGGCCTGGCCGGGGCTTGAGGGGCAGATCCAAGAGGTGGGATGCAGTGTGACTGGGGAGCTCGGTGGGGGGGGCTGCCTTGCCCAGCCAGGGCGGGGGCCGCTCGGTTTCATGGCGCTGCCTGGGTGAGATAATCCCCCCCCCCCACCGCCTCGGCCCTCGAGCCGTGTGTGGCGCAGGTGCGGAGGGGAAGCTGGTAAACTGAGGCACAGTGCACCGCGGCGAGGCTGGAGGTGGCAGGAGGCACCGGGAAAGGCGGTGGGACTGGGGGCTGGCGGTGCCAGGGAGCCAGCCCCCCGCAGGGCGGGGAATGGCACAGCCCCCAATAGAGCGGGACCCCCGGTAATTCCCCGGCGGCGGCGGGCGCGGCCCCTCACCGGTGCACGATGGCCTTGCTGTGCAGGTAGGCCACGCCCAGGGTGAGCTGGGCGAACCAGCGGCCGGCCAGCGGCTCGGCGCAGGGCCCCGAGTTCTGGATCCACTCGAGGATGTCGCCGGCGGGCGCCAGCTCCATGATGATGTAATGGCGCGACGTGGTCTCAATGGCCTGGTAGAAGGTGATCAGGTACTTGTGGTGCAGGCCCTTCATCACCTGCGGGCAGCGAGGGGTTAATGGCGCCCGCCTGCCCCCCCCCCGGTGCCCATGGCCCCACAGCGCCCCCTGCCGAGCCCCCCTGGCCTGCCCCCCGGTGCTCCCTGCCCCACAGCGTCCCTTGCCGAGCCCCTGGCCCCACAGCGCCCTCTGCTGATCTCCCCTGGACTACCCCTGCCCCATGACACCTTCTGCCCCACAGCACCCCCTGCTGAACCCCCTGGCCTGCCCCACGGTGCTCCCTGCCCCACAGTGCCCCCAGCTGATCCCCCCCGGCCTGCCCCATGGTGCCCCCTACCCCACAGTGCCCCCTGCCCCACAGCACCCCCAGCTGATCCCCCCTGGCCTGCCCCATGGCGCCCCCTGCCCCACAGTGCCCCCTGCTGATCCCCCCTGGCCTGCCCCATGGTGCCCCCTGCCCCCTAGTGCCCCCTGCTGATCCCCCCTGGCCCCACAGCGCCCTCTGCTGATCTCCCCTGGACTACCCCTGCCCCATGGCACCTTCTGCCCCACAGCACCCCCTGCTGATCCCCCCTGGCCTGCCCCACGGTGCCCCCTGCCCCCCAGTGCCCCCTGCTGATCCCCCCTGGCCTGCCCCATGGTGCCCCCTACCCCACGGTGCCCCCTGCTGATCCCCCCTGGCCTGCCCCACGGTGCCCCCTGCCCCCCAGTGCCCCCTGCTGATCCCCCCTGGCCTGCCCCATGGCGCCCCCTGCCCCCTAGTGCCCCCTGCTGATCCCCCCGGCCTGCCCCATGGTGCCCCCTACCCCACAGTGCCCCCTGCCCCACAGCACCCCCAGCTGATCCCCCCCTGGCCTGCCCCATGGCGCCCCCTGCCCCACAGTGCCCCCTGATGATCCCCCCTGGCCTGCCCCACGACACCCCCTTTCCCCCAGCTGATCCCCCCGGCCTTCCCCCTGCCCCACAGCGCCCCCAGCCCCATGGCACCCCCTGTCCTGTCCCCACAGCATCCCGTGACGATTCTGCCTGCCCGGCTCCCCACCCCACGGCACCCCCTAGCTACCTGGATCTCGCGGGGCAGGAATTTGTTGAGATAGTCATCGGATGCCTTCTTCTTGGAGATGATTTTGATGGCCACCTTGGCCTTCTGCTTGGTGAAATACGCCTCGTAGACAATGCCGTAGGAGCCGTGGCCGATGACCTTGCCCAGCTGGTAGCCGTACTGGTCCATGACGGACAGGTAGGGGGCCGAGGGGGCCGTCTCCACCATGGTGGCCTCTCACCCCTCCGGCGGGGCTGGGGGGCTCAGTGCGTCCGGTGCCAGAGAGTCACCCCTCTGGGGGCAGGGCAGGTGGTTAGATCCTAGCTGGGACCCCCAATGAAACCCCTGGCCCCCAGTGGGGCTGGGGCTCCAATGAGCCAACCCATGGGGCTCTGACCCACCTTAACTCCCCCCCGACATGGGGTTGTGATCTCCAGGAACCCTCCCACTCCCCACTGGGGCTGTGAGCCCCCCAAGAACCTCCCTGTCCCCCAGCGGCCCTGTGACCCCCCCCTCAAGAACTGTGGCTGTGACCCCCACCCCAAGAACTGGCCTGGCCTCCCCCGATCTCCCCTGGCCTCCCCCGGCTCCCCACTGGGGCTGTGATCCCCCAAGAACTCCCCTGGCCTCCCCCAGCTCCTCACTGAGGCTGTGACCCCGCTGACCCCCCTCACCTGCTTCACTCCGTCCCCCGACCCGGTGACCAGAATCACCCCCCGACTCCAGGGTTCCACCAACGTCGCCTCAGCGTTCCACCGGCCCCCATTGGCTGACGCCTGTTACCCGGGGATACCGGCGGGGGGCGGGGGGGTTCACACTGGGAGCGGGCACAGAGGCATTAGCGGGGCCTCAGCATTTGGGGGATGCTGGGATATTGGGGGACACAGCGGTGGTCTTTCTTTGTAGGGGGCAGTGGGGCCTTGTTTGGGGATCATGGGGAAATCTGGGGGATGATGGAGCATTGGGGGACTTATTTGGGGGGGCCACAAAAGACCCACATTTTGGGGGAACCACAGAAGCAATGGAGAGCCACTAAGGAGGGTCTTAAATTGAGAAGGTAACGAGGCAACTGAAGAGCTCATGAATGGGTGTCTCAATTCGGGGAAGCACTGAGAAATTGGGGTTCATTATATGGGGGCCACTGTGGTATTTGGGTCTCTCAATTTGGGGGAGTGAGGTTTTGGGGGATTTGGGGGTTTCTTAATATGGGGGGCCATGGGAGTCAACGTAGGAGAGCACTGAGAAATTGGGGGTCCTCATATGGGGGTCACTGTGGTATTTGAGGCCACTGAGGGTTTGGGGTTTCTTAATTTGGGGGACATGGGGATCAACTTGAGGGACAATGAGGAACTGGGGTGCTTTGGAGGGCCATTGGGATTTGGCGGGTTCAATTTGGTGGGGTCACTGAGAAATTGGGGGGTTATATTAGGGCCAATGTGGAATTTGGGTCTCTTAATTTGTGGGGGGCACTGGGATAATGGGGCCTATAGGGGACCCTTATTTGGGGTAGACCAGCTGCCCCTTCCCCATTTGCTGCCCTGCACCCCCTAACATTGACCCTCCTGGAAACAGCTGCCTGGCCCTTTAAGTGCCTGCCCGCCGGCGGGGCTGGGCCCTCTCAGGCGCCGGAATTACGTCACGCGAGGGCACGAAGCCCTCTTCGCTGAGGGCGGAAGTAGGGGACGGACGTGGCTGGGGCTGCCCTGGCGATCGCCTGAAGGACCCCGACGCGTTTTGGTCCCGGGCTCCGCCCAAGGAGGAACCCCGGCAGTGGGGGCTGCGCTCCCCGTTGGTGGGAACCTGGAGTAGCCGGTCTGAGGGGCGGCCAGCGGCGAGGAGCGGGGCGGAGGGGACCCGAGGAGCAGGCGCCGGGAAGGGGGATCTAGAGCCGCGAGGCCCCCAGGCTGAGTGCAGTTGCCTGGCTGCTCGCCTGCTGCTAGGAACACCCCGCTGCCGGGCGCAGGGCCACGGGACCTTCCAGGCGGCAGGCGCGGCCCGGGCAGCCTCCGGTCAGTGGGGGCGGGTCAGTGGTGG